>CM062816.1:59817356-60390744 GCA_031772625.1 Pinus tabuliformis
GCCATAGCCATCTCATCAACATCAAGATCTGCATGATCTTATATATCATCCAAGTATCATCACTTGGGAATATCTGCATCAATCAACATATGTAAGTATCAACCTATCATCATATAGGTAAGAAATCATCATCATCATGTCTCCAACAATGCAACTTTGAGTAATCATCCATGTATCCAACATATTGTATATAGCACTATGTAAAGCAATCCTCATCCTTTTGAGCGCCAAGAACTATAGGAATCCTGCATCATAACTGTATTATATGTCGACAGCAGCATATGAGTGACTCATCATCAAGTGTATTCAAGCTTTTTACTTCTCCTTATCCTTATGAAGATCACCATGTGAGCACCATATATGCGTTATCAACCACAAATCTGATCTGAACACCAACTATGTAATCCCAAGAATCATATGAGATTTTGTCATGGACAACTCATAACCATAACAAGATGTATCATAAGCATCATCACCAAGGACTACTAACCATAATGCCAACAATGCATTATTAAAGGCATATGATCCCCCTGAACCTGTGCCATCTTGCTTACTGTCAGATCTGATCATGCATATATCAGCAAGAAGTATCAAGGCATCATCATCATTAATTTAGGATCAAAAAATTTTTAAACATCTTACAAGTATCAAGACATTTCCACCACATCATCAGCAGATTGTAACCATTATCAAACAGAGCAAATAATGGACTAAATCATATCGAACCCTTTTTCCTGAGTCTGTCCCACTGCTTTTCCTCAAACTAACATATACACGACTATGCAGTGTCTAAGTCGTGTATATACGCGACTTTTCTTCATGAAACTTGCGTATGAGATTTAGAACATTGAAGTTTCACACTTTCAGTTCCCTTTGAGTCTGTTATGTCTGTACATTATGCTGTGCCACATTTTCCTGACTGTACTTCCTTCTTCTTCCATATCTTCAAGTGTGATGATGTTTTCTCCTTTCGGTATGGTGCCCGTACTTTGTTCCTGCATTCCTTTGCTGTATGTCCAAGCTTGTTACATGCATAACATTTTACATGTTTCATATTCCTTCTGTAACAATCAACAACTTTGTGGCCAAACATATTGCAAGAAAAACAATATCCCTTAAAGTACCTGGAACGTGATGATCTTTCTGTGTGATGGTATTGAACCATTCTACTTCTGCATCTAGCTGCAACATGTCCAATATTATGACATACATAACATTCAACATTATTCATCGGAGGAGTAAAAGATTTTCTTTGAAGAATTTCTTTCCTTGGTTGTTGATGGGATTGACCTCTCATCTCCTTGTTGAGTATTTCAGATTGTGCATTAGAGTTCCTTGTCTTATTTTGTGAACTAGATTCACCTTCAACAGATTCATGAAAACCAAGACCAGTTTTGATAGCAGGAGACCTTTGACTACTAAGAATATCATCCAAGATCTTAGTACTATCTTGAAATCGTAAGATCTTATCCTTTTCTTCTAAGTTATCTTTTAGAATATTTACCTCAACCTGAAGTTGCTCTTCCTTTTCACGATACTGCTTCTTCATGTTTTCTTCCTTCTTCCAACTGGTGTCTTAATTCAAGAACTTCGTTTTCTTGTTTTTCAAGAGCTTGGAGTAGTTCTTTATTTTGCTTATTTGATTCTTCAAGATCTTCTTTTAGCGAGAGGATTGTGGCTTCAAGACTTTCATAGTAACTGGATCTTTCTCTGAGTTTCTTGATTGTTGTGCTCCTTTCATTTACTTCATTTCTTAATGATATCACTTCATCCTGCAACTTTTGATATTTTTCCTTGAATAGCTTCCTTACCTTGTTTCCTTCCTCTAGTTGAGCTTTTAGTTTGGTAACTTCTTCTTTGGAGATACATTCCATTTTGTGCAATAGATCTTGTTGATCTCTAATTTTGTTTGTAAGCCTTTTAAATTCTGCCTCTATTTGATATCTTTCTTGCTCACCCATAAGAGCAAATTCAGTTGTTTCGCTATCACTTTCATCATCTTTAAATGGATGGATAAATGTATCACCAGAGGATAACAAATTCATAGCTGATAGTTCTTTTGCTTGTTCATCTTCATTCTGAAGTGATTCTGAATCTGAAGTGCTTCTTCCACATATTCCCCAATCGATTCTCCCACTGTTATAACTCTTCTGAGATGTCTTCTTCTTCTTAGGTGCTTTCTTCTTAAGCTTCTTTCCCATTGTTCTACGGATCTCCTTCAAGCGATCAAGCTTCTACCAAAGGACCTGCTCTGATACCAATTGTTGGAAATAATACTGAGAGGGGGGGGTGAATCAGTATTATCAAATCAATATAACTTTTTCATTTCCATACTCAGATTCATATACGCTACTTCAGTTAAGGGAACCTGCGTGTACACGCAATTGTGTCTAATGCAACTAGCGTATATCTAGTAAACTTATGATTCAGTTAATCCATTAAATGTTGATCTTTAGTTAGTGCATCAGAACTTTATTAACCATATGAACAGTAAACAGGTGCAGTAAAACAGAACAGATCATCACACACAAGAAGCACACATGAACACCATGATGTAAGGTGGAAACCCAATGTGGGTGAAAACCACCTGCTGCAAGTCGTCTCTATTTTCTTTTAATAGGAAACTTATTTTTACAATATTTCTGTACTGGTGCAGACTTATACCAATACACAGGCTTCTACCTGCAGAAGGCTACAACCTTCTCTCATTCTCCAGCTTCTCCTAGAAGGAAGCTACAACCCCCTTAGCTCTTGTACTAGTCGATCCTTTTACTAGTACGTAGGTGCCTGCCTACCGAATGCTCCAACCTTCACTCGTTTTCCAGCTGCTATTGGAAGGGAGCTACCACCCCCTTAGCTCTTGTACTAGCTAATGTACTAGTACGTAGGTACCGACCTACAGAAGGCTACAACCTTCTCTTTCTTCCTCCAGGTACCACGTTTCATAAATTTTCAGACTGGATACTCATGGAACACATCATCATAATCTGAAGGCCACGTTTCATCCAATTTTCATACTGGACCCATCAATATCATTGAAGCACACAATCAGTCAACACTAGCATCATCAATCTCTGAATCACCCAATACTGAATCACTGAAACCTAGTCAACAAATTGCAATCACCAGAACACAAAGCAGAACACAGAACTCTGCAACAATTTTCAGATCTAACTGTATCATCAAAAATCATGTATCAGAGTGCATATGCTACTTGGAAGAGTCGAACCAACGTGTATACGCAACTTCACCAAAGCGAAAAAGCGTATATGTCATTAATTACTTACTATAACTTCGCTGCACTTCCTTACTCCAGACAAACCTAGATCATTACATATACAAGGATAATGCGTATGTTAGCAACTAGATCTAGTCCATCAGATCACATAAAGATAAGTCATTATGATCCTGATCCATTATAGATCTCATCCATCAACACTGAAGCTAAACACAATCAACCAAACCGAATAAGCAGAATACTGACACCAGTAAACAATCATCATAACTCATCAACAACCAGAACCACCTGTAACTTCAAACATCATAGTTCATATGGTATACGCTACTTAGATGTATCTAACCTGCGTATGTACGCACTTTTATCATAGTCAGCCAGCGTATACATTTGTAAATATTCATTCATGATTTGCAGCTATTCCAAAACTTGAGTTATACCCAGATCATAATATTTACATAACATTACATGCGTCAGTATACAGATCTAGAATAAGCGTGATCAAACCGTATAAAGATGATTCATTCCAAGCCATTAGATCCCAACCTATCCTTAGATCTTGTTCTCCATCAGCCGCTGAGATTCCTCCTTAGAAAAGCATTATGAACCCATAACCTCCATACTAGATCTCATACTTCATCAGATATTCAAGACTTTCTTCATGCCTTTGCCTAATGATCCTCTTTTCCTTTTATAGTCTTAGGCCTTACTCAATACCATGGTCCAAAACCATTTAGAACCAATACTAGGGACCCAATATCTGGGTTCAACACTTCGGACGCAATACCAAGGTCCAAAACCATAGGTCTAAATACCACGGACCAAAAAATAGGCTTTCCCACATATACGCGCTTTTCCGTGCATGAAAGTGCATGCATACGTATACGCGACTTTTGATCAGCAATACTGCGTGTATACGCACCTTTGTATATAGTGAACCTGCGTGTATACACTACTTGGTATATAGCGAACCTGCGTATATACACGACTTGGTATATAGTGAACCTGCGTGTGTACACGACTTGGTATATAGTGAACCTGTGTATATACTTTTCTTTCTTCATTCTTTGTACTCTGATCATCAATTCTTTGCTACTGACCTGCTGCACTATGATCTGTCATCTATGTGAGTTTCCATCAAGGACAACACTTGTATCATAATGCCAACAGAGAGTTGACGTGGCACTGCATAGGTCTTATCTGCCCCTCTCTGCCTCTGCATTGACCCTCTTGCTGGCTCGAAACGATGATGCAGGCTCTGCGTCACTTCCTCTCTTGTTGCTTTTGCTCTGGAACAATGTTGTCTCTCGGGACCGCTGCTTCTGCTGCAAATTCTTCAGATTTCTCCTATTGGCATCTTCAATTCTCTTGTGATCTGCAATCATCTGATACCATGTGGAAATTTCTAAGTCTGACACATTAGAAATCCCTACTGCATTATCTGGCTTTTTTTCTCCTACTTGTTCATTCCATGAACAAGTTATATATTAATATAAATACCGAAATAAACACAAATGCAACCTTTACACATATACAACTCAACAACTGAAATAACTAAGACAATCACACAAGGGACACCGTTATTTTTGGACAATCGTGCCCAGAAAAACCCAATGCGGAAAAACTGGTGCAACATATATGAGGGTTTTATTATGCAGTTTCTGAATACAACTAGGATGCCAAAAATGGCTCACCCTTCAGAGATGTTCCTTCGCAGAAGTACCTCTCTTTGGAGACAGATATTCCAGCTGATCAGCAACCGGATGATTGATCCCACATCAACTTCGACAGTTCCTTAGTTGGATAGCGAAAGCTACTCCAAGCTTCCTTTTGGAACTGCGTCATCCTATACGGCTCTGCGTCTGCCTCTCAGCTCCCAGTCTGCCCCACGAAAATTCCTCAGCGCTGCCTCTTCAGCCCAGTGTTAACTCTACAACCCTCAGCGTTGCCTGCGTCAGCCTTTGTTGCCTTTGCGTCAACCTCTTGGCCCTCTGCATTAGCCTCTTGGCCCTTTGCGTCACCTGCGCTGGCATCCTTAGCCTCTGCGTCAGTCCTTGCTGCCTCTGCGTCAGCGTTTCAAGGCTCTGTGCTGTCTCTCCAACACTTTCTTTGCCTCTTTGATATGTATTCTCGGCCTTCTGCTGAACTGCCCCTCGCTGCAACAGATCACTAACTCGATTTCTTAGCAAACCCTTCCCCATAAAATCGAATTCTTGATCAACTTGGTGTGTCTCCAACTGACCCTCAAGCCTCTTCTTATACTTTCCTTGTTGACTATTCAACAATCGAGATTAAGTCCCTAATCAACAACTAAGATTAGATTTGGCTTGATTCTCGTTATTTAGAGCTTTCTCACCCATACTATATTAATACGCATTAATATTTTAATTTTCCTAAGTTTATACGTAGGAACCCCATTAAAAATATTAATTATTTTAATATCTCTACATCTAGGTGGAATTTTCCCAAAGGATTTCTGGGTCTTGGAGATCTCATGCACCTTAGCTTCTCCAGCAATTTTCATGGCTAGAGCACATCCAATGCTACCAAAAATCGACATCACATAGATTCTATATGACTTAGAAGTTTCACTGTAGCCCACAAATGTTCCTTTCTTCCTAGAAGCATCCAATTTGCTTCTCTTTTCTTTCGGCACATGAAAATATATGGGGCTACCAAAAGTTCTAAAGTGAGAAACATCATGTTTCTTATTGGTGAAAAATTCTTTGAGAGTTTTGGAGTCCAACGCTTGATGAGGGCATCTATTTTGAACATACACGACAGTGTTTGCAGCTTCGGCCCATAAGAACTTTGGAAGGCTTTGATCATGAAGCATGGCATGAGTGGCTTCTATGATAGAACGATTCTTCCTTTCAACAACACCATTTTGCTCAGGAGTATATGCAGTAGTAGTCTCCCTCTTAATGCCAACTTCTCTACAATAATTATTGAACTCATTTTATTCATATTCGGTTCCATTATTTGTCCTCAATATTTTGATCTTCTTCCCCGTTTGATTTTCGGCCAAATCTTTGAAATAACGGAACCATAAGAATACTTCGTCCTTCTTCTTCAAGAAATATATCCAAGTCTTGCGAGGGAAATCATTCATAAATATAGCATAATATAAATATCCTCCCAATGAGTTCACGGGCATCATACCAGATAGATTAGAATGAACCAATTGCAATATGTCGGTAGTCTTGCTATCACTTGAGGGGAATGGTCCCCTTGTATGCTTTCCTTCGGCACACCCTTGACAAACACCTTCATGTTCTACTTTAAATTCGGGCATACCTGTTACCATCTTCCTCACATCGGGTAGAGCCTTATAATGTAGATGAGCAAACCTTCGGTGCCATAATTTGGATTGAAGTGATGTGTCACAAGACATAGCTCTCAATGGACTTCCTTCAACTTGATATAGGCTATCAACCCTGAATCCAAGTGTAAATGCATCTTTGAAATTTTATTCCACACATGTACCTATCCATTGATGAATGCCACCTTGAATTCTTTATCCTCCATCGCCAAGATAGGTACCAGGTTCTTCTTTAGATCAGGTACATATAGTACTTCTTGTAGATGAATGGTGTTATCTTGATTCAATTGAAGAGTAGTATTTCCAACTCCCTTGACGGGATAGGTGGCATTGTCTCCAACAATAATTTCCAAATTTGTATCCTTTTCAATCAGATTTGAAAGAGCTTCCTTGTACTGAGTGAAGTGCCTTGAGGCACCACTATCAATCAACCAATTTCCCAAAGTGTCCGGAGGAGATGTAGTAGAGAGGGCAGTTATAAGATATAGTTCTTTTTGCTTGTTATCAACAACATTAGATTCATCATACCTAGTGTTTCTTGATCTCTTGGGAGGGCGACTATTTCCTTGATGAGGAGCGGGAGCATTCCTTTTTCCTTGGTTGTTGAATCTGCCATTCCTTTGATTGTTGTTGCCCCTGAAATTGTTGTTGTTGTGGTTGTCATTATCATGAGGTGTATCCCTTCTATTAGGACACTCCCTAACATAGTGGCCAAACTTGTTGCAAATGAAGCATCTTCCCTTCCTTCCATTTTTGAAACCCGACCTTCCTTGACATTGCTTCTTTGAACTTGCATTGTTCTTCTTTTTAGCATGAGCAGAGAATGCAGTAGGATCATTTCTATTTGAAGGCATATCTAGTTCCATCATCCTTGTTTCTTCTTGAGAACATCTAGTCAACAATTCTTCAAAACCTGGAATCCTATCGTTGTTAAGAATAGTGGTGTTGAACACGTGCCATTCATGAGGGAGTCCTCCAAGGGCAATGAGAGTAAGCTCCCTATCAGCGATAACTTCTCCAATCGAAAGAAGATCATTTTTTATCTCAGTAATCCTCATGAAGTAGGATTGAATGTCTTCACCTCTTCCCTTCTTTATATCCTTCAGCTTGTTTTTGAGAAAGAGAACTTGGTTTGCATTGCTAGATTTGAACATGCCAACCAACCTGTCATATATCTCCTTTGATGTGTTCAAATCGGAGATGTAAGCAACTAAATGCTTATGAATAGAATCCCTGATGATATTCTTTGCTTTGACTTCACCCTTCTTGTACTTTGTCTTAGTAGTAGCCGATGCATTAGAAGGAGGTTCTGAAATATTTCCCTGCACATAGTCCATAACATCTTGCTCTTCTAAAGTCAAATCAAAAGACATCTTCCATGCATGATAATCAGAGTTATCATAAAGCTTGTCATTAGACTTGAAGTAGGATGTGGAGGCCATTGAATCTTTTCCTTGATCAAAGGATCTCAGTGATTGCTCTTCCTAGTTATTGCTCTTTTCACTCTTGCTTGGGCTTTGTCTTTACCTCGTCTCTGACACCATGTTTATTTTAGATAACAATGGTATGATCTATGCTTAAGAGCAATTTTACTTCAATTTTCTTATTAGCCCAATACCAATATCCAGATTAGCAATCACATCAACATGACAGTAAAATGCAAATAGAACATAAACAATGACAATAGAAGACAAGCCATGACAAGCGATTTTTTAAATTTGCCGATTCAAAGCGCGATTTTTATCGAAAAAATCGCCAATTTTTTTTTATAGCGATTTTTTCGATAAAATCCCGATTTTTTCGGTTAAAATCGCGGAGGGCGCGGGCAGCGGGGTTTTATATGGAAAAAAACGATTTTTTTTTTATTCATTCAGCAGTCCGCCGCGGAGGAGAAGGAGAAGAAGGGAGGGAGAGGGTTGCCGTCGGTTGTGGGAGCGAATCGAAGCGATTTTAGGAGGAATCCAAGCCAAGATCGCCAATTTGTCCATAAACCAGGTATGTAGATTAATTTTTTTTTGTTTTGGTTCAATAAAAACTTTGTTTTTCATTGTTTTTAAAGAATTTTTGGAAATTTTTCATTGATTTGGGATGGGTTATTTGTTATGACTATGAGAACCAATTTTTGATTTTTATTTTCTCATTTTCTTTAAACATTGTTTATTTTTTTTGATTTTTCATTGTTTTTTGGCATTTGGTTGGGTGACTTGGGTTTAGAAATTGGGATTTTGGAAATAATTAGCTTGTAATTTTGCAAATGCTAAATTGTAATTTGTATTTACTATTATCATTTATGTAATCCTAAATTCCTATTTCCTAATCCTTATTTTTCCATAGGTTTGCAAATTCAAAATTCAAAAACAAACATGCCAAGGAAATTGGATCCTTTCTGGGAATATGGTGACCCTAAAACTCCGAATGATAGACAAAACTTGTATTGCAAGTTGTGTGGAAAGGAAATATTCGGGGGGATATACAGGTTGAAGTTCCACCTTGCACAAATCCCTGGACGTGATGTGGGGCCCTGTCTAAAGACAAATGCTGAAATTATCCAAAAAGCCATGAGAGCATTGGGAGAATTAGAGCACACTAGAGACGCCAAAGAAGAACTCAAAAGGCAACTAAAAAGGTCAGCTGAAGGAAGTGGGCCAAGTGGCACAGGTTCTACTGCAGCGTCAGTCAATCCGTTTGCTGCATCATCATATTTTGTTCCTCGAACCACACCTGGTTCACAACCAACTATCGGTTCAATGATGAAAAGAACTGAAAAAGAAAAAGCTGACAAGTTGATGACAAAATTTCTCCTCTGGAGTGATATTCCTTTCAGCATTATAAGGAATAATCCATTTTTCCAACCTACTCTTGATGCTGTTGCCAGTGTTGGCCCGGGGTACAAACTCCCTTCTCTTCATGATTTCAGAGGCCGGCTTCTTCAAGATGAAAAGCGTGACTGCACCCAAAGATTGGAGGATTTTAGGGCATCATGGGCACAAACAGGATGCACTGTTATGTCAGATGGTTGGACTGACCAAAAGGGGAGAACCCTTATAAACTTCTTGGTTAGTTGTCCCTTGGGGACTATGTTTATCAAATCTGTTGATGCAACTCATCAAATCAAAGATGCAAAAAATTTATGTGATTTGCTGGATGTGTTTATTTTGGAGGTGGGTGCAGAAAATGTTGTCCAAGTCATAACGGACAACGCTGCAAATTATGTTGCTGCTGGTAGAATGCTTATGGACAGGCATCCTACTTTATTTTGGACACCTTGTGCTGCCCATTGTATTGATTTGATGTTAGAGGACATAGGGAAAATTCCCTTTGTCAAAGAGGCTGTTGACTCATCAAAAACCATCACAAAATTTATTTACAATCACACATCTGTGCTTAGCTTGATGAGAAAATGCACCAACAACAAAGAGTTGGTGCGCCCCGCCATTACACGGTTTGCGACGAGTTTCATATCTCTTCAATCCCTCTTGAATTCTATGTGGGATTTGAAGAGAATGTTTGTTTCAGAGGAGTGGCGTTCTTCGCCAATGAGCCGCAAACCAGAAGGAGAGGCCGTCTGCAGACTTGTTTCATACCAAGAAGACTTCTGGGCGGGAGTGCAGGAGGTGTGCGCTGTCACTGAACCTTTGGTAAAGGTTCTTCGGTTGGTAGATGGTGAGAAGCCCGCAATGGGCTATTTGTATGAAGCCATGGACAGGGCCAAAGAAGCCATTCGGTCCTACTATGATGACAAGGGAGATGATGGGTTCCAGAGACAACTCCTTCTATGGAAGGTCATTGATGAGCGATGGAACAACACACTCCATCGTCCCATTCATGCTGCTGGGCTTTTCCTGAACCCTGCATTTTCTTATGCATGTGGGTTTAATTTTGATGTTGAGGTCGTGGAAGGATTATTAACCTGTGTCCAGAAGATGTTGAGATCTTCAGAAGAACGTATGGAGATCTCTAGACAAATTGAGCAATATAAGTTGTCAGGTGGCTTATTTGGCTTTGATATGGCTGTCATTGATAGGACGGTTAAAATGCCAGGTATTTTTTAGTTTGTAGTATGTACTTTGTAACTTTGTTTCAAATTTCATTGTTTCTTCAAATTCCATTTTTTTCTTATGTTTATTTAAAATTTTATTTGTAATTTTGTTGTAGACGCATGGTGGAAGATGTATGGTGGCAGAGTACCCCTTTTGCAAAATCTTGCCATACGCATCCTCAGCCAAACATGCAGCTCCTCGGGATGTGAGCGCAATTGGAGTGTATTTGAAAAAATACACAACAAGAAGCGCAATAGGTTAACACTTAAACATTTAAAATATTGCAAATTTCCAAATAAATTTTTGAATTCATTAAAGTTTTAAACAATATTTTTTTTATAATATTAATTATTAATTATTAATTTATTATTTCATGAACTTTGTACAGGTTGGAGTCCCATAGACTTAATGACATGGTCTATGTCTACTACAATCTTCGATTGTGGGTGAAACAACTAGAGAAGACACCTGATACGGAAGCCATCTCATTGGATGGGATTGACACCACTGCTGAATGGAGGGTTGAGACCGAGAGGCCTCTCATGGATCCCACTGAGGATTGGTTAGTGCAGGATGAGGGGGAGGAGGAGGGGGAGGAGGAGGAGCAGGAGCAGGAGCAGGGGGAGGAGGAGTTGGAGGAGCAGGAGGAGGAGGTGACACCGCCTACCCGGGCTACCCGGGCTACCACTACCACCAGTAGAGGACGTGGTCTCCGTCCACCTCAGCCTCCTATAGCTGCTACTACTAGTTCTTCAGCTTCTAGAGCACGTCAGACTCCACTGCCATTTCCACCACCACAGGCACCAGCTTCTACATCTAGAGGGAAAGAGAAAGTTGTGCCATTTTCTCGCAAGAGGGGCAGAGGAAATCAATAGGATTAGACTTTCATTTTATTGTATATGACATTATGACATGATGAGATACATTATCATATTTTTTGTTGATATTTTGAGGCTGAGTTGGACTTGGGACTCAGGACTTACTATTCAGGACATGATTCAATGTTATGTGTGATTTTAGCGCTAGAAATGATATTAAACATCTTATATATTAGTTTTTTTATCATATTTATGTGTCAATGTATTTATTTTATGTTGTAGATGGTTTAGATATTAAAAAAATTGAAAAAAATTGAAAAAAAATGAATATTTTTGTGCCAAACGATTTTTTCCCGCTTTTTTCCGATTTTTTCCCGATTTTAACGATTTTTTCCGCTTTTTTCCCGGCGCCGATTAAATCCCGATCGCGATGTGTGCAACATTGGGACAAACCCCAATGTGGAGAACCCTTTGATCAATTCTTCTTATTATTCTTCAAAAGTTCAGCAGAGAGAGAGAGAGAGTACAATATGCAATATTCACTTGCCCAATCATGGTGAAATCTGTCCCAACAAACGACAGCGACAGAAAGCCCTAACTAGAAAGTCAACGCTGGTCAACAGGACAAAATTTGACCTCCAAAACAAATCGGTCAAACCTGGTCAACTCAGCCTCCGACAACAAATCAAATCAGCCCAAAAATAGTCCAAAAACATCCAGTCAAACCTAGTTAACAAAAGTCAACACTGGTAAAAAAGTATGGTCTGCCTCGTTTTCTGTGCCCAGAAATGCGGCCTTCCTAAACAAAGAACCCTCACAAATCGCAGTCAAACAGGTCAATGTTGTTGGTCAATGCTGGTCAAAAACCCTTCCTGCAACTTCGGTCAACGCAGGAACAAAACTGCCATTCTTCGCACGTGTGGAGCACTGGCTCAGAAATCCATACCCAATCAATGAAGGAGAGATAGATATGTGAGTGAATGAAGTGTCTAAATGAGGAGGAGGTGCTTTGTATTTATATGCAAACATTGAGGATGAATATATGAAAATTCCTAATCCTCAATGAACCCCTACTACAACAAATCTAAATCTACTTCACCTACTTGATTTTAATATACATTATCAAGTTGTTCTCTGAATATTGAAGCAAATTACTTCTATAACCTACACTACTTTAATATTTGATTACATGAAACAGAGAACTAAGCAAAGAACAAGATACATAGGACAATTATTTTTGACAAAATAGTCCCCGGAAAAACCTAATGTAGGAAAACCTGTGTAGCAGCTCTAAGGGTTTTCTATTATTAAGCAGTAATTCTGAATACAAATGCTGGTTTCCCTCCTGGAAAAGCAATGACAGAGAAAATACAATGGCGGAAAAACTGAGTGAGTTTTACCTCACTTCACCGGGCAGATTTCAGTTGATTCGGTAGCAAAACTGGCTAACCTCGACTACTTTTGCGCTGGCCTGGCGTAGGCCCTGCGTCAGCCCTACAGGATCTGCGTTTCTGCGTTGTCTCTTCTACCCACTGCGTCAGATTTCTTGGCTGTTCTGGTAGTTCCCCGACAATTCCGATTTTCTGCATGGAGGGCAGCGTCTACTTCTACGCTAGCCCTTCTGGCTCTGCGTCAAGGCCTGTGTGGGCCGAGATTGGCCCAGCGTCAGTCCTCTTAGTTGCTGTGCTGCCTCCAGTAACTTCTCTCCGCCTCTCTGTTAGTACTCCCGAACTATCCCTTCCCCTCTGCTGCAACTGATCACTCAGGTCAAATTCTCAGCTTCCTAGCCCCAGAAATCAAACTCTAGATCAATTTGTTCTCTCCAAGTGTGTTTCTAAATGAACTGTTCATTTGGGGTAGCATCGGATGTGCGCTAGCCATGAAAATTGGTGGAGAGGCTAAAGCACATGAGATCTCCAAGACCTAGAAATGGTTTGGGCAAATTCTAATCGGTTTGGGAGATATTAAAATAATTATTATTTTTAATGGAGTTCCTACCTATAAACTTAGGAAAAATAAAATATTAATGGGTATTAATATAAAACTAGGTTAGAAGGTTCCAAAAGACCATAGATCAAGCCAACCTAATCTTAGCCATTGATTAGAGATGTAATCTCGATTGTTGAAGGACCAACAAGAAAAGTATAAGAGGAGGCTTGAGTGTCAGTTGGAGAACACACCAAAGTGATCAGTCATTCAATTTACTAGAGCGGGGTTGCTAAGTAAAGTCGAACCAGTGATCAACAGCGAGGGGCAGCGATCATTGGACAAAGAGGCAGCGATAGTGCCGAGAGACAAGCACAAAGGTAGAAAGGTAGACGCAGAAGCCAGAGCAGGCCACACAGAGCCCAACAGAGATAGCGCAGAGGCCAGAGGGCCTGCATCATCCACGCAGAGGGTAGTAGGAGTGACGCAGAGGGTCCTAAAGGCTGTGCAGTGCCTCAGAGGGCTGACGCAGAGGGTTCTGAGGCTGACGCTGTGGCCAGATGGGCTGATGCAGAGGCTAGGAGGGTTGACGCAGAGGCCAAGAGGTTGATGCAATGCTTCAGTGTTGTTGGAGAGGGTTTCGTGGGGCAGGTTTTTTGAATACTTGCTTCTGAATAGAGAGGTATTACTGTCGGTTATTTTTCTCTGTCGGGTGAGCCAGTTTGGCACCGAGTTGTACTCAAGGATATACTGTATAATAATATAACCCTCAGAATTGCTGCACCGGTTTTCCTGCATTGGGTTTTTCCGGGGACGAGTTGTCCAAAAATAATGGTGTCACTTGTGCGTTTGCTATTTCTTTCAGCTGTTGATCTGTAGATGGTTGAGACTCTATTGTGTTTATTTCAATGTTTAAACTTTATATCTTTAAATAACTTGTTGGTAATTAACAAGTAGGAGAAATAAACCAGAAGAATACAGATAAAATTTCTAACGGATAGACTTAGAAATTTCAACATGGTATCAGAGGGTGGTTGCAGATCACAGGAGAGTTGAAGGCACCAGCTGAAGCAGAGCATTTGCAACAGAAACAACTGTCCCGAGTGACAGAAGTTGTTCCTAGCAGAAAGCAGCGGAGAAGGGTTGATGCAGAGGGATTGCGTCATCAATCCGGGCCAAAGAGAGGCCAACACAGAGGCTGAGGAGGGCAGAAAAGGCTCATGTAGAGCCACGCAAAGACCAGGAGGGTTGACATAGTTGGCTGGGGGAGCATTTCAGCCAATGCTGGGATTGCGCAGAGCCTAGAGGCTCAATCCTTCGGTTGCTGGGGTTTAGGAAGTTGTGGGCAGTTTGTGAGGAGTGAAGTTGGTGGAGTGCTATGGATAGAACAATACCTAACAGGGAAAACCCAAGGTAGAGGGAGTCGCTACCAAGGCAAATTTCTAGCCAAGGAATTTGAATCGGTGTTGTAGGTGCACAAAAAATTGGAGAGGTGCGACTTGACAATTGGCATGAGGATTTCCAGAAGAGAAATTGTGACTCAAAGGGAGTTTAGCAGAGAACTTCCAGGTGGAAAGTAGAGAGACTCAGCAGGAGTCAAAGAGAGAACTTCTAGAGGGAAGTAGAGAGATTCAGATGAGTTGACAAGAAGAGTAGAAAGATGGCCATGAATGGGCTGAGGGATCAGGACAGGCTGGACGGGGCGTCCAACTTTGTGGTCTGGAAGGCTAGGATCCTGTCCATTGTAGATAGACATCGCATCAAGGCCTTTACCTTAAGAACATTGGCAATCCCAGTTGACCTGACTGATAATGAGAAGTACGGGGAGGCAATGGCCAAGGTGAAATGTATCATCCTTGATGGGGTCAAGGATCATGTGGTCCAACATATTACCGAGAAGGAGGCGACAAAGGAAATGTGGGACGCCTTGAAGACGTTGTACCAACATACTTCCGTGCAGAGGAAGATGTTACTTGAGAATCAACTGCGATCATACCAAATGCAGAAGGGGGAGCAGATAGATCACTTCCTCGGTTAGTTGAAGGAGATCCGAGACCAACTGACTTCCATAGGGGCCACGCTGGATCAGGAGATGTTTGTGAGGACTGCTCTAAACGTAGTCTCCGAGGAGTGGGAGACGTTTGTCCAGAGCATTCTGGGTAGGGCAAATCTTCCAGATTGGGAAGAATTGTGGGCGGCTCTTCGTCAAGAAGAGATCAGACGACTGAGCAAGATGGGAAGTAGCAACAATGGAGTCGGGATCAAGAAGGAAGAGGAAGAGGATGCAACTCTGGCATCTGAGGGAAAGCAGGAGAAGAATAAGAAAAAGGACCTCTCCAAGGTCAAGTGCTTCAACTGTGGGGAACTGGGTCATTATGCGAACCAGTGTCCGAGGAAGAAGACTAAGGAAGAGGCGTCTGACTCCAAGGCAGCGCCAGCGAAGGCGGAAAAGGAGGTAGAGGAGGATGATGATTGTGCCATGAGTTCTCATGTACCTCTAGAGAAGAGGTGGGGAGACATTGAGTTGTAGTTAGGAAGACTACATGCGATGAGGGGCAGGATCCTTTAGGTACCCAACTTCTTGGATTATACCTTGCTATGGGAGCCCCGAAGAGAGAGTAGCAGGACTGGCAGATGTCAGTAGAGACGAATGCGGATGAAGCGACAGAGAGTGCTATAGTGTAGGAGTCCTCGAGTAGCACGAGGATAGCAGGCTACAACAGTGCGAGAGACACGAAGAGTGTTGCAACAATGCAAGATGGCACAGAGAGGTTTGCAGATGCGAGATGCAGGGAATTGTTGTAGAAGCGCAAAGGCAGTAAAGGGAGCACTTGATAGTGGCAGAGAGCTTCAACATCGGGAGTGTTTCTACTCTGACAGGGATGTCAGTAGTTGGGTGGATCAATTACTTACTTCTCGGTAACTGAGTTGCAGTGTAGTAGCAGTTGGCAGTAGCACGATGCAGCATGATGAGGGGGTTGCAGTGTAGATGCAGTGTTCGGAAAAAGGACCAGCAGCGGCATGGATGCAGAGGGAGCTGCTGTACGGAATCTACGGATGCAGCAGTGGCAGTGGCAGAGCCATGGGTAGCAGTACAGGATGCAACAGTGCAGAGGATGTTGGGCGGGGAGGCCTAACATCAGCACAGGTACCGGTTCTGTATAATTAGAGTGATGCTCAGTGAGGAGTATTACTAGAGCACAATTCTCGCTAAGAGGGAGTGTTGATTTGGGGTGGCATCGGATGTGCTCTAGTCATGAAAATTGGTGGAGAGGCTAATGCACATGAGATCTCCAAGACCCAGAAATGGTTTGGGCATATTCTAATCGGATTGGGAGATATTAAAATAATTAATATTTTTAATGGAGTTCCTAAGTATAAATTTAGGAAAAATAAAATATTAATGGGTATTAATATAAAATTGGGCTAGAAGGTTGCAAAAGACATGGATCAAGCCAAATCTAATCTTAGCCGTTGATTAGAGATGTTATGTCGGCTGTTGAAGGACCAACAAGAAAAGTATAAGAGGATGCTTGAGGGTCAGTTGGAGAACACACTAGAGTGATCAGTCATTCGATTACTAGAGCGGGGTCGCTAAGTAAAGTTGAATCAGTGATCAACAATGAGGGTCAGTGAGTATTGGACAAAGAGGGAAAGATAGTGCCGAGAGACCAGAGCAGAGGTAGAGAGGCATATGCAGAAGCCAGAGCAGGCCACACAGAGCCTAGCAGAGACAGCGTAGAGGCCATATGGCCTGCGTCATCCACGCAGAGGGCAGCAAGAGTGACGCAAAGGGTACCAGAGGCTGCGCAGTGCCTCAGAGGGCTGACGCAGAGTCCAGGAGGGCTGACGCAGTGCTTCAGTGTTGCTAGAGAGGGTTTCGTGGGGCAAGTTTTTTGAATACCTTCTTCCGAATAGAGAGGTATTATTCCCGGTTATTTTTCTTTGCCGGGTGAGCCAGTTTGGCACCCAGTTGTACTCAAGGATAAACTGCATAATAATATAACCCTCATAATTGTTGCACCGATTTTCCCGCATTAGGTTTTTTCGGTGACAAATTGTCCAAAAATAATGTTGTCACTTGTGTGTTTGCTATTTCTTTCAACTGTTGATCTGTAGATGGTTGAGACTATATTGTGTATATTTCGATGTTTATATGTTCAAACAACTTGTTGGTAATTAACAAGTAGGAAGAATAAACCAGAAGAATACAGATAAAATTTCTAACGGGTAGACTTAGAAATTTCAACATGAACCCCAAGCCTTCTTCTTATACTTTCTTGTTGAGACTTCAATGATCGAGATTAAGTCTCTAAACAATGGCTAATATTAAAACATGACTTGAACCACCTTCTAGATCATTCTCACCCATATTTTGATTAATACCCATTAATATTTTATTTTTCCTAAGTTTAGACTTAGGAACCCCATTAAAAATACTAATTATTTTAATAAAATACAATCTGGGTGGAATTTCACCGAATGGTTTCTGGGTTCTTTAGAACTCATGTGCCTTAGTCTCTCCCCCAATGTTCATGGCTAGAGCACATCTGATGCTACCAAAAAATTAACACTCCCTCTTACCGAGGAAAGTGCTCTAGCAACAATGTCCAACTGCATGATGCTTTGCTTCTGAAGCATCTCCTTTCCCCACTGCTGCCGCCACCAACACTGTGCTATTGTTGCTACTGTACTGTTGCCCATGACACTTCCATTGCCACCGTTGCATCTGTATTACAACTCTCTCTCAATTGCTACATTTGCTATGCTGCTAGCACTGCCATTGCTAACACTACATTCGTACTGCAACTCAGTGGCTGAGAGAAGCAACTGAAAAACATCCAAAATTACTAAACTTAACTGTGTTCAACATAATACCATGAATGTTGGAATATTGACTTCTGCTAATCTCCGACCCTCGGAATTTTCTACACTGCTGCTGACTTCTGAACTGTGCCATTTACACTCCTGCCAACCTTGCTCTGCGTTGATTAGTCTCTGGTCTCAGGCTACTGCATCTGTCTCTCCAAACAATCCATTGTATCATCTGACACTAAGTCCATCTCGCGACTACTGAATCTCGGGTTCCCGTAGCAAGGAATTGATCCAAGAGGTGGACTCCTCAAGGATCCTGCCCACATGTAGTCCTCTCGACTACAGCTCAATATCACCCCATTTCCCTCCTGGAAATGCGTGGGCAGTCATGGCAAACTCATCTTTGTCAATCTTTGCTAGAGCAGCCTTAGGATTGTGTTTCTCATCCTTATCCTTTTGCTTCAAAGGACACTGGAATGCAAAGTGGCCCAACTCGCCACATTTGAAACATTTCACCTTTGAAATGTCCTTTTGCTTCTGCTTCTGCTATTTCTTTGATGCTAGAGTTGCGTTCTCCTCCTCCTCCTTGATCTTCGTGCCACTCCCACGACTGCCATTGAGATTGACCTTTACCAGGTCCCTCCTCAATTCCTCCTGTTGAAGGGATGCCCACATCTCGTCCCATGAAGGTAGTCTTTCCCTGCCCAATAAACTTTGGACAAAGACTTGCCATTCATCTGAGACTCCATTTAGGGCTGTCCTTACTATCGCGGTAGACTGAGTAGACTCCACTGCAGCAAGCTGGTCTCTGGCGTCCTGAAGACGCTAAAGATAGGAGTTAACTCCTTCTCCTTTCTGCATCAATGTCTGCTGCAACTTTTGTTCTAGGTACATCTTCGGCTGTTCGGAAGAGCCTTCGTACAGTGAAGACAGAGCTTCCCACATCTCTCGGGTTGTATCTTTGCCCTGCAAGTGTGAGACCACATGATCTCGAACTCCATCGAGAATGAACCTCTTCGCCTTCCCCTGCTCGGCCTTGTACTTTTTCTTCTGATCATTGTCAGTGGGAATAGCCACAACACTCTTGACGTAAGCTTCGAGATCGTACTCCTCCAGAACAACTAAGATTCTGGTCTTCCATATAACATAGTTGGAAGCTCCTTCCAACCTGTCCTGATCTCTGAGCCCATGCGATGGCATCTCACCAAACTGTCAAATTGAATCCTCTAGTCACTGCTCAACACTGCTGGCAAGCAAGTGAGAAATTCGAACTTTTGGCGAGAAAAGTCCTCTGAGGAGAAAATTCCCCTTCTATGTGTCTTTTCTATTTTGCGACGTATTTCTGACCTGACAGATCCGACGCCCTTCAAGCACTGCACTGAGGCTCTGCGTCACTCCCTCTACTTCTGCAAACTCACGAACTGGAAATCGTACCTCTTTATCGACTCTCTCAGAGAGAGATTTCCTCGGAATCTCTACTTCCTGGCAAGGACTGCGCAATCCCTTCAAGGGGATTCAATTTGTTGCCAAGTGCATCTTTCGACCTCTTTGCTCAGCGCTGGATCTGTTCTTCCTGTTTCAAAATCAATCCTTTGATACCACGTGAAAATTCATAATCCTCAAGGAACCCCTACTGCAGCAAATCTGAATCTACTTCACCTACTTGATTTTAATATACATTATCAAGTTATTATCTAAATATTGAAGCAAATTACTTTTGTAGCCTACACTATAATATTTGATTACATGAAACGGAAAATTGAGTAAAGAACAAGATACATAGGACACAGTTATTTTTGGACAAAATAGTCCCCAAAAAAACCCAATGCGGGAAGACTGGTGCAACAACTCTGAGGGTTTTCTATTATTAAGCAGTATTTCTAAATACAAATGTTGGTTGCCCTCTTGGCAAACCAGTGACAGAGAAAATACAATGGTGGAAAAACTGAGTGAGTTTTACCTCACTTCACTTGGCAGATTTCGGCTGATCCCGCAGAAAAAATGGCTAACCAATGCTACTTCTGCGCTGGCCCTGCATGGGCCTTGCATCAGCCCTACATGCTTTGCGTCAGCTTTGCGCTGTCTCTTCTACCCACTACGTCAGCTTTCTCAGTTATTCTGGCAGTTCCCCAACAATTCCGATTTTCTGCGTGGAGGGCAACTTCTGTTTTTGTGCTGGCCCTTCTGGCTCTGCGTCAGGCTTGCATGGGCCCTGATTGGCCCAACGTCAGTCCTCTTAGTTGCTGCACTGCCTCTAGTAGCTTCTCTTTGCCTCTTTGTCAGTACTCCTGAACTATCCTTGCCCCTCTGCTGCAACTGATCACTCAGTTCGAATTCTCAGCTTCCTAGCCCCAGAAATCGAACTCTAGATCAATTCGTTCTCTCCGTGTGTGTTTCTAAAATGAACCCCAATCCACCTTCTTATACTTTCTCGTTGAGACTTCAACGGCCGAGATTAAGTCTGTAATCAACTGCTGAGATTAAAACATGACTTGATCTGCCTTCTAGATCATTCTCGCCCCTATTTTGATTAATATCCATTAATATTTTAATTTTCCTAAGTTTAGACTTAGGAACCACTTTAAAAATATTAATTATTTTAATAAAATACAATCCGGGTGGAATTTCACCAAACGGTTTATGGGTTCTTTAAAACTCATGTGCCTTAGCCTCTCCACCAATTTTCATGGCTAGAGCATATCCGATGCTACCAAAAAACTAACAGAATAAACGTGACTTTTGGGCTTCTGAGCCTACATTAGTTTGCTGTCGGACCTTGACAATTTGTCCATAAACAAAATTAAATTCATAATTCCATTTGTAGATGTCAGAATGAGATGATGTTTAGATCAATCCTACACTTTTCAGAGAGAGAAATCCAATAAAAATATCAGTTGCCTCATATGAGCTGTCCAAGGTGAAGTTTGGCCCTAGTTGCCAAATTTAACACATTTCCATTCAAGAAACATCCTAATATATTGAGTTAGGTCCACAATCCAGCGTAACTGAAGTTCACTAGTTTGAACTCATTCAATTTAATTGGTAGATATGTCGGGCAATTTGCTATCAATTGACGATGGACATATATCATGATTCTTATTAATATGTAAACTCCAATTTGCACTTGATATCAAGCTAGAAAATTGAAATTTCAATGTGAATATTCAATTATGTGCATGTTTAAATCTTTAAAAGTTTAAAGTTTAAATCATAAATATTTTATTTTTCTTGTTTAAAGTTGGAAAATATACAAATTCATATATATATATATATATATTGTATCTTTATAAATTTTAATATACCCCCAAGTTCCAACAAACCCATGTACCTTGTTTCAAAAGTGACGTCCCCGTCCCTGAACCTGCGTTTCCCCGTTTCCCTGTATCATGCAACTTAGATTTGCTGATTTTTCAAGTTTATCATAAGAAAGAAAGTCATTTACCTTGGGGTTTATTGAAAATAAAGTTGTATATTAACCAAGACCTGATATGTTGATTTTTGAGGTTTTATCTCTTATATTTTCACGATATATCTAGGTTTTTTGTTGCTGATTTGTGTGTTTTTACTACTGTTACAGAACAAATCTGTAGTCTTTTCAAGGTTCCATGCTCTCACAAGTTTTTGCTTCAGATTTACACACAAAAAACCAGTAGGACAACTAATAATTAACTGCTCACCTCCTCCTTTGACCCCAAAGAAGGCATTGGTCTTCTTTTGGTTGGTTGAGGTACTAATTGGGAACCCTCCCTTAGCCTTTTTGGAGGAAGTTGGGCTTAGAGAGTGGGGATTTGGGCTGAGGTGATAATGGGCACTTACCTTGTGTGTGCCCATCTCAGCATGTTGCATGGGCCTTTGCAACCATGCTAATCAGACTGGTAACAATAACTAATGTCTGAAAACCTCAACATAGAATCAAAGCTTGTTAATATTATTAGGAATTCCTAAACTTATAAGCATGAATCATGACTTGAAGAGGTGTTGGAGATAGCAATCCACAAAGCACCATCATTGTGACATTCAATAATCACCATCATTCATTTGTGGGGATGACTCACTGCACTTTTTCGAGTTGATGTTTGAAGTGGTCATGAAGGTGTCTTGGCCTAATATTAAAGGGGCCTAAATAAGGGTTCTCACAAGCTTAATGACATTTTATTCTAAAATGGGATATTTTGGGCTTATAAAATCCATTTACAGTGAACATTTTTTTTGAAATCACGCAAAACTTTGTAAGGATTTTGATGGTGCAGTCAACTTAGTGTGCCTTTGTTGTTATTATGAAAAGCTCATGCAAAGTTGAGGATGGTACTTGGTGACTTAAGAAGAGTTTGTGAAAATTTTCCTGCAACAAATAAATTTGGCCTAATACCTTGATGAATGCCTCTTTGTCTAGTGTAAGTCTTGAAAGAATTTAGTGTTTGTGATCTTTAGTGTCCATTAGAATGCGAAGGAATGTCTCATTCTTCATATTAGGTATCCTTTCCAGGGCCATAACAGATCTCTTGAAGCTATCTAAAACAAAATTAACTGTTCCTTTTAGTATGTAATGAATTGGTGTGTTCGGTAATGCATTAAATTTTTTTGCATTTTCGGTTTTGCAGGTTTGCACTTTTCGACTTATTGTAAAAAATGCAGCATCATTACTGGATGATTCGGACCCTATAAAGGTCAAAGCAGATGCTGCCTTTAATGACCTCATAAGGTATTCTGTTTCCTTTGTATCCTTCGTAGCTAAAATTAGATATCAATACTCTAGCTTTTGGGATAGGCAACCATAAATCCTGCTTAGCGTTTTACTCGGTTGAACATTGAGTACATAATACATATTGCTGTTAGTTATTTTATTCAGTACACTATTTGGCTTAGTGGTTACTTTTGCTCTTTCTTTGAAGGAGAGATTGAGGATTGCTTATATGCACCATAACTAAGATGTAGTTGGCTTAGACCTCTCTCAAATGTTGCAAGAGGTGCATACCTACATGCTTCAGTGACAATGATATTTCCATTTGTAGGACGCACCTAACCTAAACATAGGGGCATGGGGCACCAATTGAGCTACTCCTTATTTTACAATATAGTTTTTCTGACACCACAACTACACGAGACATCCTTTCCACTCCACAAATAAAAACCTGCAGTTTTGAGTTAGCAGAAAACAACCTCACACAATTCACAACCGTAAAATGTGGGCAAAGAGCTCAAAAGCATTTGTATTCACCACTTTTTTTCTTTCTTAAAATACATCTTATATTTACAGAAAATTATTTACAACCAAAAATGCAAAATGTGGAATTGTATATACTATACCATGAACTTCATGAACTCTTCCTTAGAGCTACTAGAGCAGAAATATAAGCAGAATGCATATGATCCAATTATGAGGTTGTATTTACCACTTGAATACAATTTAACATTCTTCCCTCTCCTACTCTAAAACTGAGTCTTCTTTTGTACTGTTCTCATTCTCCATATGTTTCTTCCATACTTTTTATTCTTTTCTACAATTGTTGCGAGACTCTTTAGTGTCTACCTCTTTGACCTTCTGTATTCCACTGTCTATTCGTCTTATGTCTTGTGTCGTCTTCCTCAAATTTGTGGCTTCATCAAATCCATGGCTACCTCCAATTTAAGCTCCATGAAATTGCAGCTTTCAAAACACTAATGTTCCTTAAAATCATGTCTTCATAGAAACTGTCTAATCAAAACCATGGCTTAATAAAAAATCCATCTCTTCTGAAAATTGATGCTTCATAGAAAAATATAAGTCTCCTAAAAACTGGGCTTCATGAAAATGTTGATCTTTCTGAATCTAACACATGAGAAATTCTTACTGCATTATCCGGTTTATTTCACCTACTTGTTTATTCTTTAACAAGTTATTTATCCATATAAATATTGAAAATAAACACAAATGCAGTCTCAACTCATATACAGATCATCAACTGAAATAATAGACAAACACACAAGGGACACCGTTATTTCTGGACAATCGTCCCTGCAAAAACCCAATGCGGGAAAATAGGTGCAACGATTCTGAGGGTTTTATTATTAAGTAGCTTTCTTGAGTACAACTAGGGTGCCAAACTGGCTCACCCAACAAAGATTTCTACACGACAGTAATACCTCTTCTCGGAAGCAGATATTCAGCTTCTCAGCACTAGTCTGCCCCACGAAAATCCTTCTAGCGCT
Organism: Pinus tabuliformis; assembly: GCA_031772625.1. Classification (NCBI taxonomy): domain Eukaryota; kingdom Viridiplantae; phylum Streptophyta; class Pinopsida; order Pinales; family Pinaceae; genus Pinus; species Pinus tabuliformis. The sequence goes on from CM062816.1 coordinate 59,841,702, forward strand.
TCTCTGAGGTTCTGTGTCTACGTAGCTTTGGAACTCCCTGCGTCAGCCCTACTAGCCTCTGCGTAGATTTGGAACCCCTTGCGTCAGCCCTCATCCTCTTTGCGTTAGTTCTCTGGCCTTCAACATCACCCACGCAGGCCCCTCAGCCTCTGCGCAGTCTCTAGTTGCCTCTGCATGGCTCCTTTTGCCTTTGCGTAGCCTCCTCAATCACTGCGCTGGCCCTCTGGCACTATCTCTGCCTCTCTTCTATGTACTCACTACCTCTCACTGTAACTCAAATCACTTCTTCGAATTTTCTCAGCAAACTCCGCTCCAGAAAATCAAACTGACTAATCAATCTTGGTGTATATCTAACTGACCCTCAAGCCTCCTCTTATACTTTTCCTGTTGAGTCTTCAACGGTCGAGATTAATTCTCTAATCAATGGCTAAGATTAGATTTGGCTTGATCCATGTCATTTAGAACATTCTCACCCAGTTTTATATTAATACCCATTAATATTTTAATTTTCCTAAGTTTAGGTTTAGGAACCCCATTAAAAATATTAATTATTTTAATATCTCTCTAACCGGGTAGAATTTCCCCAAACCATTTATGGGTCTTGGAGATCTCATGTTCTTTAGAATCTCCACCAATATTCATGGCTAGAGAATCCGACGCTACACCAAATCAACAGAAAAACTCAAGACTCGTCAAAACTGTGAATTCATAAAAAACATACCCTGGTCAAATGTGTATGCATCCACAATTGCGAGTAGGACTTGTATATTTTGAGACTGAATCACCAGATGCAAGTCATACTGCTCCTACTACTATTTTGTAGGAACCAAATCTTGCACTATGTTTTGAATCTTTTATTCATGATATGTGAGAGATTGAATTTGTCACTTCAAATGATTCTACTATTGAGTTTCAAGAACCTCATGTCACACCTTTTGTTTAGTGAGTAGTAGATTCTTTGGCATTTACATTTCAGCCATATGTGCACCCTAATCATTGTGATTGAAGACATTGTCCCTCTCTATCCAAGTATTGAAATTTCTTTCAGTATGCTATCAGTTTTTCTTATAGATCCTTGGTGAAGAGGTATAAAAGGGAAAATATTGTATTGGTACCAACTACTAGGGTCTATTGTGGTGGGATTAATGATTGGTCATGGCAACATTTGAGCACTTGCTTGAGGACATCATATCAATTTGTCTAGTGGATTCTATAGTTGTATAGTCCCTAATGCTCTCTTTGATTGATTGACCATGGTAATGGTCCCTGTTGCCGCAAAATCTAGCAGGTCCAGTGCAAAACCTCATTGGGTGTGAAATTTCCTTAATTGCAGCAACTGCAATTTAATCTTCTACCTACTGGAGATTATTTGTCTTCAAAAATTTAATTAAGGCAAATAACGATTAATTCACTACTGTAATCTTCACTAATAAATACAGGAATTGAGAAATAAATGACACCGGTATTTTTGGACAAATTATCCCTGGAAAAACCCCAGTGTGGGGAAAACTAGTTCTGCAGATGAGGGTTTATATTATTAATAAATATTCAACAAAATTGAGAAATACAATCAGCTTGCCTCTCACTGGCAAAGCTCTGGCATACAATATCTCCACTAGAAAAATCAATTTGGAAACCCAAGTTTCCTTCTGCAAAACAAATTGGCCTCCTCAGTGCAATTCACACTCCCTGCCTGCTACACGCACTGGCTGAACTGGAAATGTGTATGGCTCTATTTGGAACTCGCACTACCTCTGGAAATCAACTTCGACAATGATCTTTGCCTCCTGCAAATCCACTAAGCAACAATGCACAATCCCAGGATGACGGTTAAGTGTTTGTTCGCTGGGTGTTTGAGCCTTACGCTACAAGTGGGAGTCTAGTGTCTTAAGCTATTGACAATCCCGTCACACTGCAGAAACCTGGTTTTGACAGTGACCCATTAGCATCTTGGGTGAGGCTTCACCAACTCTGTGGGTGTTGTCGAAAGGTTTGATGCAGATCAGGTTTTGTTGGTCAATCGCGTAACAAATCCCGAGTCTGTCAGAACCTCGCACGCCAACAAATGGTTACATTGCTAGGACTGGGATGGTTGTGTGATGGGATTGTCTTGTAGGAACGTGGAAGCCATGGAATCCCACCAAGGAGGAGATTAGTCGATGGTTTAAGCAAAGCAACACGAGTTTGCGGTAAAAGAGATCGGGGACAAGAGACAAAGCACAAAGAAATGGTTGCAGAAGCACGTGTTTATTGAATTCCATGAAACTTTCTTTGGAGATTTCCTGAATCTCTTGAAAGCGTGGGTTCAACAGCTAAAGGACCACAATTCGACATATTGTCACGACGGACCGAGGAGGTACGTCAGCTACAAGCAGTAAGTAATAAAACTTCACAGGTTGCGAATTTTTGGTTTGAAAGTGTGTTGGAGGGGTAGATTGTTGAGTTTGCAGTGGAAGCAACAATATTGTATACCACGGCGCAAAGAAAGTTTCTGAAGGGACTGTGAGGCATATTTATATGGTCATTGCCATTAGCCATCAAGATGTTGCTATATGAGCATGGAGTTTTTCCTTTGCAATTAGACAACATGAGCAACTAGACCGTTTGCGTGCCAAGGGGAGTGGGGGAGAACTAGGAGATGGTTTGAGAAGAGGGAAAGGAGAAAAGGTAGGGAGACTGCGATGGAAGCTGACAGAGGGTATGGGACTGTGTAAGTGAAGGTAAAGAGACAATGTGGAGAGAGAGAGAGTTTTGAGGGTGGTAATTTGATGAGTGGAAGGAGGTTCCGACGGGGTGATGTGGGAGGAGGTTGATTAATGGCTATGCCTGCAAAGAGGAGAAGCCTAAGGAGAGGGTCTAGGAGAGGCCATCAAAGGATGAGGAGTAGTGCAAGTGACTAGAGTTATGAAGGAACACAGTTCGATACTCTAAGCATGGAAGAGGAGGAAAGAGAGTAGCTACACACAGCATGAAGTCTTTGGATCCTGGACAACAGAATCAAATCGTGCCTGGTGTCGAACATACGACCCCACACTCTTCTCAAATTAGGAGGTAAGTACTCAAAATACTGTCACAACTAGTGTAGAAGGTAATTATAGTCAAGGGGGTGGAGGTTCTAGTAACAATGGGATTAGTCAAATTGTAGGAGGAACGACTCAGGGTGCTCAAACTCAACCTAGTGCGCAAACGAGTGCACAAGTTTCTAGTAGTTTAGCGAGTGCAAGTAGAAGTACTTCATCTAGGAGTACCATATAGAGCGGAATGGCGGGTGTGGACCTAAGAATGCCAATGTTTCATGGCGTTGGGAATGAAGACCCAAAACAACACTTATTTGTGTGTGAGGATGTTTGGACAGCCAAGCAAGTCCAAGATGAGGCAACAAAGATCGCGCAGTTGGAGGCAACTTTCAAGGACCACGCATTGGAATGGTACATGAAATTCAAGAGCATGAATCCAACTGAACAAAACATGATTTTGAATGAGATCAAACAAGCTTTAATAAGGGAATTCTAGAGGTTGAAGTTTGAGTCCCAGTGCATTGTGGAGTTGAAGGTAATTAAGCAAGGCTCAAGCGAGTCGATGTGGGACTTTAATCAACGATTTAAGATTCTGAAGGATAGGCTGTGTTGACCACTGTTACCACTCAAACTAGCAGGGGGCTTAAGAGGGGTTCCTAAAGGGCAACTGCTAGATCAAAGGGCAACGATGGAGGCTTAGCCCACTATCACTGCAGCTAAGACTCCCTACTCTTTATGGAATTTCACTGATGGGAGGAGACTCGCTTTATAGGAGGTCTTATTCTCTTCCCTAATATATTACCCACCACTCGTGGGTAGTGTATATAGGAGGAATTTTTCTCCTATATGGTCCTCATCCGGTAGCCAGTAGCCCCTTGCAACCATCAGATAGCTCATTGTGCCATTGTCTCCGCCACTTGAGCCAGCCATGTGGCCCCTCGACCACTTGTCATGAATGTATATTTGAAGGTGTGCCTCCTGACCCCAAAGGTATGGCTTTTCATTAGTATAGTTGAGTAATTTTCCTTACTTGTCATGGGCACTTTGGGAATGGATTGGTGGGGGGATTCAACATAAAGAGTGGGTTAGGCTTGTATTCTTCTCTCCATTGCCTGATTTTGTGGTTACCCTTATATCCTAGTCCCGTGGGATCTCCTTTACTGGCCATTAGCTTTAGGGATGGCACTACATAATAAATATCGATTTTGGTTGCGTGGTACCCCTTCCTAATACCACCTACATCACTCCCCTTCTGCTCATTTTAGCCCCATTCATCTATTCTCCTATCCGGGTCCACATGTGTCCACTGGGTCCACATGCAATTAGCCTCCCCCTCCCTTTGTCCACACCTTGGTTCGAGCCTGGAACGATGCCTCAGAGGTTGATCCAACTAAAAAGAAAAGAAAAAACATAATTTGGCCACTCTCAATAGGAAATGTACCACAAAATGCAAAAGATGGTCAGGACATATAAATTTAGCGCGTGGGCAAAAGCCAAACATGAACTCTACCCCTTATCCATGGCTATCACCTTGGTTCCTATAGGCCCTAGATGAGCCCCTCTGTCATTAAGGAACCCATGATTGTCCCAACCCTTGGTGGGCGATGAACTGCCCCACCTTAAGGGGGTATCCACTGCTATATATTACACATCATGCTCTCATCCCCTGGAGCCCTGAGCAATTATGAAGAAAAATCAATCAAAGGCAAAAGACATATGAAGAAGGGTGGAAAAACAAAGGTCGAGGTAACTCATGTACCACGATTTTCTCCCTCCTACACTCATACACCCAGGTGTGGGCTTCCCCTATTATAGCGACCCTTGCATCTTGACATGTGGGCTGGAAGATTCCCCTGATCCCCACTCCATTCCACCATTATATCATTTGCCACCTACCACTTGAGGGATGTACCATGGACATGTCACCCCCTTTAGAGGTTGAAACCACCTAATAGGGTCCTTGGTTAACCCCCCTTTTGAGCTTGGAGACAATTGTACATGCCAAAGCCCATAATGGAAGGGCATGCCACCATGAAGTTCCCCATTGATTCCATGACTTGTAAGCTCTTTTACTTGATTATTATAATGATTTGTTGTATTGGAGGGCAAGGGGATGCATTGGATCTTATGCAGGATTGCAGGTGGATCTCCATTTGGGGCTTGGTCTCCCTATACAGGGTCTTAACCCTCCAGAGGGCCACATTGGCATTGGTAGGGTGAGCATTGAGAGCCATGGGCCTCCAACATAGCATAGATTACTTCATGGATCCCCAATAACACTCATTGATTGCTTTTGTTCTACCTTTTGGATGAGGATGATGCACCTGGTTCACCATGCCCGGTTGGCTCCACACTTGCAGCATACACTTGGCAGACGTTCCAGGGTCCAGAGGATGTTTCCGACTGCAAAGGGAGGGTTAAATGTGATCATTCTAGCTCTTATAGATGGTCTACAAGCATTTTCGATCCATTTGGAGACCCACGAGGATGGTCTTGTGCCCCCACACCCACTTGGGAGCACCACAAATTCTGACTTGCAAAACAAGGTGCCAACCCCTTGTCCACTATGTTTGGAGTCCATTTCTACATCATGGCACCCCTTGGACTTCATTAGGCCTCCTCAAAGGCCTAACGACTCACTTTGTTGATCATTCGACCCTCTTGAGAGGCTTATCTTTACATTATTGAGCTATTTGGTGGGCTTGTCACCAAAAGTATTGTTATTATGCACATTATTTTATTTTAGGGGCTAAATTAGGCCAATTTAGCTAAATTGAATTCATTAGAGAATGTATAAACAGAAGTGAGATGATTCATTTTCATCATCATCACTTTTATTGTGTTATTTTCAGTTGTGAAATTTTCGCTATCCCTTTTGGAGGACGAGTTTGGATGTTATGGATGAATTTTGATGTTAGGATATCTCTCTCTTATCTTAGAGCTTCATTATTTGCATAATTTGATGATTGGATATACTCTTTTATACATGTAAGTACTCTTTTAATGCTTATTCTTGTCATTTACTTTTGTCACATGAATGTTGTTGGGATTTTCACTATACAAGTTTGAAATTTACTGTTGCTCTATATGAAATTGTGGGAATTTTTGTTCTTTATAACGTTGCATCATGTCATGGGCCATGTATGAATGGGTGCATGTTCCTAGAGATGATTTATGTTAAATACATCTCGATAAGTCATCATTTATTACAAACCGAAGTATAAAGTCCTTGCAGCAGCTGTTCTCATGCTCTAAATGCCATGCGAAGTTGTTGAAGGCCTCCTTGATTGGGTGAATTCTTCCCAAAGGATAAGGCACTAATCCCCATTGGTGATCATTTTCAATGCTTATTCTTTTCACCTCCCTCTTTTTCTAGGCCTAGCCTACATAGGTTACCTAGGGCACCAATTATTACACAATCTAGCCATCCAAACATTTCGATTTTTGGTCCACAACTGCACTGGGGTTTACTCTAAAGTGTTGAGAAATCTAGGGCATCAAAGAGATAGGTGATTTCTCTGCTTATGATAGTCTTTTTGCTTCTTGATTATGATCTTCTCTTCTTAAGTTATTCTTGTGTTCTTTTCATCAAGACAATTACTGATTCATGAACAATAAAGAGACAAGAGATGCAGTATATAGGCTGTCAGCTAGGGCCAAAACCTCTCTCTCTTTGAGAGCAAAACCAAAGAAAATTCTTCTTATAGAACCTTCAATTGACGAATACCAAGACCATGACAAAGAACCTTGACACTAGAGCCCTCCCAAGACCAAGTCACAAGCCTCCTCTTCTCCCTTAAATCAATGCTGCTCTTCTTCTTCCTCTTCTCATCTTCCTCTTGTAGGTCTACAATTCTTTTTCCTCACAACAGAAACCCTTAGATCATTATTGTTTTTTGAATAGTCTCTTCAAGAGGGAGCCTCATTACACTTCTACTTAGCTTCTTCTAATGAAGTCTTTTCCCAAACTCGATCACCCTTGTATGACTGCAACCTTCGGTCTATCCTTGCCAACTTCGAACCTGCAATCTTTTGCATGTGTGAGGGTATCCTGGCCTAAAAATAGTCCATAATGAAGACTCTTTCCCTCACTATCCTTCCTTCTTCCCTCGTTGACTTTAAGGCTTGTTCTAAGATGGTTTGTGCACTTCCTGTTAGAGACTTGCTTCACCAAATTGATGTCCTCCAAATGAGGTCGAGTACTGCTATATATAGTTGTTTGTCCATGTCCATTAGGCCGACATGATCTTTGGAGTAGGCCAACTTTGTCTTACTAGAATAATCCTTTCATTGTAGGTCGACTTGAGTGAAGGCTAGTGACAAGGTCTTGGAGGGTGACTTACAAAGACAAATATGACTCTTTACAATGTGTAACATGTATTCATTACATGACAATGATCTCTGGAGTAGGTCGTCTTTATTTTACTAGAATAATCCTTTCATTGTAGGCCGACTTGAGTGAGGGCTAGTGACAAGGTCTTGGAGGGTGACTTACAAAGACAAATATGACTCTTTACAATATGTCTTCATTACATGACAATGACTCTTTAGACCTTTATAACTAGATGAAAATATCCCTAAGGGCTCACAATGGGAGCCTTAATCAAAAATAAAAACTCTTTCTCATGAAACCCATGATGCAAGCATTACAATAATTTTATTTTTCTTCTTTACATATTTTACATAAAAATCACAATTACATGTCATTATGAAGACCAAACTTAGTTACACTTTTCAACACTCCTCTTAACTAAGGAGGTATTCATAATGGTACTTGGTCATTCTCAATCTGAAGAATTTCTCATAAGAAGAATCAGATTGGCAACCCATTTTTTTAACATCATATCAACCAACATTGTCACATAGCAAGGCCTTGAATAACAACTCTATCTCTCCACAAGATCTAAGCTCAATGTTGGCGAGACCAATGATTTATAGAGACTCTTATCATTGTCTCTCCTGGAACATAACTCACTTGGGTTCTCAGGGTATGTTCCATCAAGACTATTCTTATATTGGATTCCCAGTCCTCAAAGAATATCGGTCCTCTACAACTACTCTTATCTTGGATGCCCTATCTCATCCTCAAAGAGTATCAGATGCCAAATGATTACCCAATCCTCCATTCTGTCTTCCCAAGTGAAGACCAAAATGACGTGTCTATCTCTCCCTCTCAATTAGGGAGGACATATTTATTCCAATAAAGGAATGAACTCATTCCTACAGAAGGAATGTACCTAAGCTCCCTCTTGGCTTAGGAATTTTCAAGTTTCTTCCAAGTAAGAAACTTGTTTCTAGGCTCCCTCTTAATTAGGGACCTACAATAGCTCCTCAGGTGGAGATGAAAAGACAACCAATTGCTTGAAGAGCTCCTTCCTTCGATGTCATGAATTTCTTTGTCATAGAGTCTTCATCTTTTGGGACTTCTTCATAGGGTACAGACCATCCATCACTTTCATCCATGAGTTAGTCATGTCATCATTCCTTTCATCAGAAAGCGATCCATTAGTCTACATATGGCCTTGCTTCATGTCATGTTGCCTTCTTCATGCTATCTTCTTTGGAAGGATCTTACATCCTTCTACATGGTTCTCGGGGAAGACATCCACAGTTCTTCCTTTGGCAATCCTGCATAAGCCCATCCAGATACTTGTTCAAAAATAAGAAATGAACACTTAAATCACAATTACCTTTGTGATGGTCTTTCATCATGACATCTTCCTGTAGGCATCAACATCCTACATACATGTTGACACATCTCCTAAAGATATGCATTGTCAAGGGTCTCCATCTTTTCTAGACTTCCATCAAAGTCTTCATATCTTTCTGGGAGATATCATAGTCAAATCTTCTTGGTCTTTCGGATGTTGACTGCCTTTACCATTGTTGCATATTCCATGATCTCTTCCTTCCTTTCTTCACACATTTCATTCCCAGGAGCTTCCAATCAGAGTTCCTCAATTGTAGTCAACCACCTCATACTCCATATGAGGACATATTATGTTGATTTCATCTAGTGAATATGTGACCCATGCATTTGAGGGAGGAGATCCTTTCTTTTGATCATGCTCTTAAGATAGAGCAGTGATCCATGTTACCTGCAACCATATGACATGACTTCCATAATATCAAATGTAAGCATACATACCTCATCTTTTCTTTGGGTCATCCAGACTTCTTGCAACAACTTCCTTTGAATGAAGGAGCTTCATTCCCTTGATCTGCTTCACTGTTATGTCATCATACCATCATCCCATGAATTCCACAAGTTTGGAATTCTTGATGAAACACTTGCTTCCCCTCATGATTGGTGAACCTTACAATGAAGATTCCATCAGAGAATCTTGAGGATCTTGCATATCCTATCCTGCAGATGTTACCTTTTGACTGATGTATGATGAGCTTTGTCCTAGATGACTTCTTTCTTTTATCATAAGTGTCACTTGAGATTTCAATGAGGTTTCCAAGAGTTATATCCTACATAGTTGACTACCATAGATTTTGTTCCAAACATCCTTTGAGCTCTTACTTCTAATGCTTCTATCATGATGCCATTTTCTAATATGATGCATCCTATCTTATTCACAATGTTTTCTATCTTGATAGCTATAATTTACACAACTAAAGAGTACTTTTAGTGAAGGAGATTATCTCAGGCATAGTAGAGGTCTCTCACTTCCTCCTTCTTAGGCTTCTTCATCTCAGGTTCTTCCACTTCTTCTGTAATATGGGCTTCTTCCTTATTTCTCTTGTTATTTTCCCTTTTAAGTTTAAGACAATTTCATTTATAGTGCCCATAATTTTGACATCCATAGCACTGAACCTTAGCAATGTTCTTCTTTTTCTTCTGAGGACCAAACTTTCCTTTTCCTTTTCTCATAGCAACATATGCTTTATTTTTCTCATTTGATCCTACATCAGTTTTTTCCTTCAGTCTGGTTTCTTCGATCTTGCACAATGATCATAGATCCTGGAAAGTAGTGGCTTCTTTATTCCCATAAATACTTGAAGTGAAGTTGCCCCATTCCTCTGGTAGTGCATTTAATACTACAATGGTCATTTCTCTATCAGACATTATTTCACCCAGATCTTGAAGTTGATCTCTTATTTCTGAAATCCTCATGAAATATGAGGCTATTCCTTCTTCCTTTGAAATCTTCAATTTGTAGAGTTCTTGCCTTAGAGAGATAACTTCTCTGCAGTGCTTACGGAAAATGACCCTACCAATTTGTCATATATTTATTTTGAAGTATTTAATCTTGATACACATGGGATGAGGGAGTCTTTGATGGATTCTATGAGGATCCTCTGGGGCCTCACTTCCCCTTTAATGTATTTAGCAAGTGCTTGAGCATCTTCTTTAGAAGGTTGGGTTATTGACCCCTTGATGTGTTCCATGACTTCATTCTCAATAAGGTTTAGATCTGTTCTTTTCTTCCATGCAAGGAAATTTGAAGCCCCAACTAATTTGTTGCTCTCCTTGCAAAAAGACATTTTGATAGATTCAGATGAAGTCATATACTTACTTGAGTAGATGCTGCTTTCTCCACTTGCTTCCTCTTTTAACTTGATAGTGATATAGATAATGGAAGACTACTTCTTGATAGATTCTTTCTACAAGACTAATCCTTGATCCCTTTGGTAGAGAGATCACTTTGATGAAGTTCTTCAAAGGTTAAAGCTTTGCTTTAATGAGGGAGAGCTTTCTTTTCAAACCCTTTTGAAGATGATGACAATGTTCTTCGATCTAGCCTTCTTTTGTCTTTGAAACAACTTCCATTCCTTAGATGATGGTTGAGTGATGATCTCATAAATACTTCTAGGGTTTTGGTCTTACTTTCTGCTTCCTCCTTGATGATGATTCCAAGACTTTTGCTGAAGTAGATTTCTTCGGTCTAGGGTTTCAGTATGATGTAGATCTTGAACTTTCACTTTGGTATTCTTTAACTCACTTTGATCCCTTTCTTGAAACTTGATCCTTGTGTGTCTCCTTGATTGGATGCCCCTCCTTGACTTTGTCACCTTAGCTCTGATACCATGTTGAGAAATCTAGGGCATCAATAGGTAGGTGATTTCTCTGCTTATGATAATTGCTTGTGATAGTCTTTTTACTTCTTGATTATGATCTTCTCTTCTTGAGTTATTATTGTGTTTTTTTCATCAAGACAATTACCAATTCATGAACAATAAAGAGACAAGAGACACAGTTTATAGGCTATCAGCCAGGGCCAAAACCTCTCACTCTTTGAGAGGAAAACCCAAACAAATTCTTCTTATAGAACCTTCAATTGACGAATACCAAGACCATAAAAAAGACCCTTGACACTAAAGTCCTCCCAAGATCAAGTCACAAGCCTCATCTTCTCCCTTAGATCAACACTGCTCTCCTTCTTCCTCTTCTCGGCTTCCTTTAGAATTTTGGCCTCTCCTTGTAGGTTTGCAATCCTTTTTCCTCACAACAGAAACCCTTAGATCAATTTTTCTTCTTCAATAGTCTCTTCAAGAGGGAGACTCATTACACTTCTACTCGGCTTCTTCTAGCGAAGTCTTTTCCCAAACTCGATCACCCTTGTATGACTGCAACCTTCGCTCTGTCCTTGCCAACTTCGGACCTGCAATCTTTCGCACATGTGAGGGTATTCTGGCCCAAAAATAGTCTACAACGAAGACTCTTTCCCTCGCTATCCTTCCTTCTTCCATCGTTGACTTTAAGGCTTCTTCTAAGATGATTTGCGCACTTCCTATTAGAGACTTTCTTCACCGAATTGATGTCCTCCAAATGAGGCCAAGCACTGCTATATATAGTTGTTTGTCCATGTCCATTAGGCTGACATGATCTCTGGAGTAGGCCGACTTTATCTTACTAGAATAATCCTTTCATTGTAGGCCGACTCGAGTGAGGGTTAGTGACAAGGTCTTGGAGGGTGACTTACAAAGACAAATATGACTCTTTACAATGTGTAACATGCCTTTAGTACATGAAAATGACTCTTTAGACCTTTATAACTAGATGACAATATCCCTAAGGGCTCACAATGGGAGCCTTAACTAAAAATAAAAACTCTTGCTCATGAAACCCATGATGCAAGCATTACAATAATTTTATTTTTCTTTTTTACATCTTTTACATAAAACAATAACATGTCATTATGAATACCGAACCTAGTTACACTTTTCAACATAAAGGCCCTTCAAATTTGAAGCAAATCCGACGGTGGGATCTCGAGATATAGCAAGCCCTAGCTCAGGGACCATTTCTTGCCCTAGTTTTCCCTTGGCTAGTGTCCTCATTAGGATCATTGCATTAAATCATCAAAAGAAGATTCTTTCCTTGATCCTCTTCCCTTCCCTAATTAGGTCAAGTGCATCCTTAGTTGATCAACTCCATACCCTTGACCTAATTTTGGGTCCACTTGGCCCTTTGTGGTCCCGCAACTTGTTGACTCCAATTCCACAAAGATCACTTAGAAGCCAAGCATTCATAGGGCCTTTTGAGTCTAGGGGCTTCCTTGATAAGATATACTCTCAAACCCTAACCTCAAAGACCCTCTTAGCCCTTCCTAGAGAGCCTATCACCTTGCTTCCCGAGCAAGCAAACCATACAATTGAGTCTCTCTTGTGAATAGGCCTTAGGAATCACTCCTTATCCTTTCATTGACCTACTCATCTTGTGATTCCCTTTATGCAAATTCCTAAACCTGGAATCCCTACTACAACAAACTGATGTTACTTCTCCTACTTGTTAAGCCATACAGGTTATTTACTGTGTTCTACAGTAAATATCGAAGAAAATACAACTGCAGCATTCACTATTTTAAAAACAATATGCAGAAACAAGAAACTTAACAGGAAATAGATACAACACAATGACACCGTTATTTTTGGACAAAAGTCCTTAGAAAAACCCAATGTGGGAAAACTAGTGCAACAACCTGAGGGTTCTATTATCATGCAGTAGTAAATCTAAATACAACTTTTGGATGCCTTCTCAACAATCCAGTTACAGAGAATATCATTGATAGAGAGATCTGTGATTACCTCACACTATCACTGCAAGTCCTGGCTGATCCAGCCCTTGAATGAGCAACCCCTGGCTGCCTCTGTGTTGCCTTTGCACAATGTCTGTGTTAGCCTAGCGTCACACTGTCTAGGATTTGTGTCACTCTTTCCAGCTGATCGATTTGCCTTTGAGATTCAGACTTCTTCTCTCTTGGTCTCACACCCCGGCTTCCAGTTACAAAAATCGAACCCCACAGCAAATTTTGGACTCCCTCAAGGCTTCTGCATTGCCTCTGGGTCAGCCTACGCTTCCTCTGCGTGGGCTTGTGTAGCTCTGCATTAGCTTCTTTTGGCCCAGCGCTACCTTTCTCGGATCTCTCTCCGCCTCCTCTGCTGGGTATTCCTGGATCAAGAGAAATCTCCAACCAGAACTATCCCTGCCCCACTGCAAAAGCTCACTTCGAATTTCTCACCGGCGGCTGCTCTGTATCAGAAATTCGATCTTCTGAATTGTGTGTGTGTGTTCTTCAAGTGCCCATCAAGCCTTCTCTTATAATCTTCTCGTTGATCAATCAATGACCCAGACTAGATTCTAATCAATGGCTAGGATCATATTGACTTGATCTCCGCCTTCTTCTAGAAGTTTCATCCAAAGTTTAGATTAATATCCATTAACTATTTTAATTTCCTAAGTTTAGACTTAGGGTCCCAGTAAAAATAATTAATTATTTTAATAAAACTGTCTCCAGGTGGAATTTCCCAAAACGATTTCTAGGTATTGGAGAATGCATGTGTCTAAGCCTCCCTGCAAATTTTGAGACTTAGATCACATCTGATGCTACCAGAAATTAACACTCCCTCTTAGCGAGGAATGTGCTCTAGCAATGCACCCTATTGAAGCATCACTCTGTTCTGTAATATCTCCTTTTGCGTTGTTGGCGTCTGACATCCTGTCCACCAACTATTGTGCAAATGCTGCATCTGTACTGCTGCTGACCCTGCCACTATCAACACTACATCCGTACTACAACTCCCTCTCAATTCTGCATCCATGCTGTTGCTGGCACTGCCAACTACATCTGCATTGCAACCTTCTCCAATTGCTGCTACTACTGCATCAACAACGGAAAAGCATCCCAAATTAATGAACTGATGTTTAGTATGATGCATCTCGCTGCTGGAGTTTGCCTGCTGCTAGTCTCTATGCTGATCCTCTGAAACCTCTGCGCTGTCGCTGACCTCTGTTCTGTGCCAACTGCACTGCTACCAAATCTGCTTTGCGCTGCTCAGTCTTTGGCGCTCCTAGCCACTGCAACTGTCACTCTGACACTCCTCTGCACCAACTGACACTGGTCCATCCTGCTACTACTGATCTGGGCTCCCGTAGCAAGGAATTGATCTGAGAGGTGGGCTCCTCAAGGATCCTGCCCATCTGTAGCTCTTTCGAACTACAACTCTAAATCAGCCCACCTCCCTCCTGGAGGTATCTCGGCTGTCATGGCAAACTCATCCTCCTCGATCTTCGCGGCTGCAACCTTTGGATCATGCTTCTCATCTTTGTCCTTCTTCCTGAGAGGACATTGTGTTGCGTAGTGACCAAATTCACCACACCTGAAGCATTTGATCTTTGAAACATCTTTCTTCTTCTTCCGTTGCTCCTGCTGCCCCTTGGATGCGAGGGCTGCATTCTCATCCTCCTCCTTGGGCTTCGACCCACTACTGTTGCTTCCGTCAAGTTTACACTTGACCAAGTCTCTCCTCAGCTCCTTGTTGACCACTACGTGTCAACTTCCCAGCAGTACACCCCCTTTTCTTCGCAAAAAAAGGATAGTGCTTGATCAACATGTCCGTGCCATTCGACAGTCATCGACAGCTTGATCAATTTATGTTGTAAACCCAGTCTGCATATTTAATTGTAAATAATCTTAGCAGAGTTGAGTCATGTATGTAAATTGCCTAGGTGGACCTAATTTTCTAGTGATAATCTACGTTCCGGAAGGTTTTTTGTCTCACCGATCTATGATCGGCAGAGTTTTCCTTCAGCCTAAACACAAAGCCGGAATGGATTTTGTCATTAGAATCTTAGGAGAATCCTAGTGTGTTAATCTGCTAGATTATAGTTGTGTCGCAGAACTAGGTGGTTTATGAGGGTCTATGTCAAATGGGTTCTCCCCCTTGAGATGTAAAGTTGTAAAATTCATGATGTAAAGTGTCTTGAGGGCTAGAAAATGTTTTTAATCCCCTCATAAGTCCTAAGTCCTAGGTCCTAGGTGATTTTTCCAAAGGCTAAGTTCGAGGATCCATTTAAAAATAAATTAAAAAATTAAAAAAAAAAATAAAAATAATAAAGTAAAAAACTTAAAAAATAATAAAATAATAATATTTTGAGTAAATAAATGCAGAATTTCAATTTTTTAATGCATTAAAAATTCGACAGATGAGATTAAGAGATATCTTGATCCTCATCGACGGTCGAGATCATTTTGACATGGATCACTCGAACTAGCTGTTGGGGATTTTTCCTTTAAATAGGGTGCTAGGGGTCATTTGAGATCAGATTGGATCTTGGAGTCTTGTGCTGAAGAAGCTCTCTTGTAAACTTTTTTGGTGCTAATAAAGAAAGACTTTGGGGTTAAAAATCTTGCTGGTGTTACTCTTCTGAAAATGCTGTAAGATTGTTCTATTTTTTTTTTTTTTTTTTTTTTTTTAATTTTATTTTTTATTTTTTTTCTGTGCATAATTTTATTTTCAGCCATTGATGATAGCTTAATGAAGATTGATCTAGGCACAGGTATCTTGTCTGATCTTTGGGGTTTGAATAATAGTTTAGATTCTGAAATATAGTGGCAGGTATCTCCATTTGATCGGGGTTTCACTATTGTTTTCTCCTTCTATGTTAATGGTTGATTTTAAGCTGTGTAGGAAATCCTTTTTTCAGATTACCGGGCGTTAGGGGAAGTTCTCGGCTGAACCAACCAACTCCCGGGTTGTGTAAACTGAAAGAGCCCAGCCAGTTCTTGATCCCGGGCTTATTATTCGAAATATTTTTTATGAATGCATGCAGGGTTTTCTGAAGCGTTTTACATTAAAATTAAATTCTGATAATATTACTGTGATTATTGATAAATCTGGCTGCTTAAGAGCTTTCAGTTTGTAAATACTGTAAAAAAAAAAAAATTGTTGGGTTTAGGGTTTTCAGTTTTGTTTTATGCACATATCATTCTTGGGTGATTTTTCATTCCAGGTTGCAGGGTTTTCTGAAGATTTCCGAGGGTTTGCTATTTTGCTGTCCAGGGGTTTCAGATATCAGTTGTTTTCAGATATGGGGTTTCATTATTTACAGGAAGTTAATTTTTATGTGCTCCCCATCAAATTCCAACTTTGCCTGTACGCTGCCAGTGTTTCTCTTCCTCTCCAAACACATCAATCCATTTTCTCAGCGGCCACCTTCCATACAGCTGCTATTACTCATTCGTTCTCCCTTCTGCTCTCCTCATTGATCCTCCACGCTGTTCCCCATTCCACAATCGAGTTTACATCAAGCTGCCCGCAGACAATTCACTGCCCACCAACGTGTTTTTCTGCTCCAAATCCATCGCTTGCCTGTTCACGCATATCTACCCACGCTATTTCTGCATTCGCTGCTCTTCACGCAGCTCCAACCTCCACCTGCTCAGCCGCTTCCATATTTCCCCTCACCTGCACATACTTGCCACGTAAATTCGATTTCTTGTAAAACGCTAAGGGAAAGCGTATCAATCGATCTTTGCGCCTTTCACTGCATAATATCTCCATCAAAATTGTTGTGGCCCGCACCTGTCCAAACAGAAAATCGATTGAAGCTCCCTGAGACTGGGCAAGGATCAGGCTTTTCTCCCGTGGACACCAGGTAAAAAATCCCGATTCATGCGAAAAGCGTCGGTCGAATCGTCTTTTATTTACGCTATTGCGTAGAAAGCATCCCTGTTCTGGTTTCAACGTAATCAGGTAAGTTTAGCGTAGATTTAGTCTTTTATTTCAGTTTTTTATTTATTTCATAGCGTAAGTCCCTTTCTATGATTCGTTTTGACTTTATAAAAATTCAAATAGAAATTCGATATGCTTTAAATTTGTTTAGATTTTGATATGTATTAAATTTCATTTTTTTTATGTTTCTTTGACTTAGGTTATATATATATATATATATATATATATATATATATATATATATATTTTAAGTTTTAGATTTAGATATCTTTTGTTTTAGTTTAAATTCTTTTTTAAATGAAAAATATATAAAAAGGAAAAAGGGGTTCATTTTTATTTTTAATAGTTTTCTTTTTAGTTTAGATTTAGTTTTAGTTTTATATTTTCTTTTTTATTTTTCTTTATAAAAAATATCAAAAATAATTTTTTGTTTTAAATTAGATTTTGTTTGGTAAATTTTTCATTTTAAATTTAAGATTTCAATCATAAAAAAAATAAATAAATAAAAATAAATAAAAAATAAAAATTTGTCAATTTTGGTCTAACCTTGGGATCTTTTAGGTTTCATTTTTTTTTTTTTTTTTAATGCTGAGGCTAAAATTTTGATGTGGGACTAATGTTTATCATCTTTTATGTGATTTGGCATGCTTGAATGATCATAAATGTAATATCTGGTTAAACGTTTGAAATTATGTGGTCATGTATCGAGCTTTATCTTTTGAAATTTTAAATTTGCTGGAGTATCATTAAGCCGTTAAGCATTTTCTCGCATTTGATAAAAGTTAATATTCGCTCAGGCTTTGATGATAAATGATTGTTCTTAATGGGTTTATATTTCTGCAGCATCTGATAGTTAATCGTTTAAACATTAAATCCGCAAGGCACTGGTCTATTAAACTTAACAAAATCAATTTAGTGCTTGTTTCTTCGTGTCTCCCAACCCAACTGGTCGACAGTTGGTCTTCATCACATCATAGGGTCTACCCTCCTTAGCCGCGGGAGACAGGCTTAAACGGAGAGATCGGGGATCAGAGTGACAGCGCCCGGCCTGAGCGTTGTTGTGTCAACCTGTGCGACAACATTTTTTGGCGCCGTTGCCGGGGACAGAGTTTTTCTGTCCCTGGCGTTTCAACGACATTCATTTCTCATCATTCTTTCTCATCTCGCGTTTGAGCTGGCAGATTCAACATTTTTTGGCATCATTTGGATCTCTTTCATCACCTTATCTTTCGTCATATCAGCAACTTCTCTTCGATTTGTTTCTTGTTTGGGTGGCCACTCCATTTTCTTATTTTTCCCAGACAAGAAACCTCCCTCATATCTACTTGTTGGTTGCTTTTGGGATCTTAGAATTAGATTCATTGTTCAAGTGGCGACTCCACTTCTTTCATCTCTTAATTTTGTTGAGCAGAAATCTCTTTCTATCATCCATTTGATCCCTTATTATTCGTCATGGATTATTCATTTAAACCATGTCATTTTACTGATAATCTCCATGATTTTCCGAAAGAGGCCATTTCTAAATTATTTAAGTTTTCAGGTGGTGATTCGGTCGCTGTTAGACAACATTTAAATAGGTTTACTTGTGTAATGATCATATGTTGTAGACTTCCTCAATATAATCATGAAGATGTCAAGATGCGTCTATTTGTCCATTCTTTAATAGTTGTCCTGAAGATTCCTTCATTTCTTTGCAAGACATTGTCGATGCTTTTAAAGATAGATATGGTGATCCAGATAGCTTGCCTTGTGCCCCTAAAATTGTGCAACAAAATAAAAGTAATCTTGTAAAAGGTCCAGCTGTCCAAGACAATTCTTCATATCAGAATGTGCCATCCACTCGTACCATTGCAGATCATATTAGTGTTGACAATGAAAAGGAAGATCATAAGCAAATTATACAAGATCTATTGCTACTGGTAAGAAATATGGAGATAAATCAAACTAATTACGCCAATGATGTGAGAACTTTATGCACTCACCTGGAAAAGCGTAATAGGGAGATGGAGATCATGCAAAATCAACATAGTAAGGAAATTGAAGCCATGAAGATTAATCATGACATAGAAATTAGTTTTATGCAAAGCAAGATGTCAGGCTTAGAGGAAAATATGACGACCATGCAAGCAAATCATAAGAAAGAGATAAACTCTATGCAGCATTGCTTGATGACCATGGAAGAAGACCATGCCAGGGAAATCAGTGCTATAAGGGTTGAACACTCTAGTCAGATAGACGCCATTAAAATACAGTTTCAGAAATTTCAACAGCAGTCGGAAGATGAAGGAAACCAGGAAGAATCAATAGATCAAGAGCCTTCTCATCTGCTGCAACAAGCTCCATCTTACTATGAGGAGGTCATCAGTTCGATTGAAAGGTGGTTAATTGAAGGTGATCCAGATAGAATTAAAAATGATAAAGATCAGATGCAGGATAAAGAAAGACATGTCACGCATATCTTACATACTTCATCTGATAACTTTGAAGCAGAAAGTTCCATGTCATCAGTGATGCAGCCTGCCACAAAGAAAAAGCGCAAAAGGAAGAAAATGAGAAGAAGATTTGATGCATCAGACGGCCGCGAGAAGCTTGATTTTCGGATAGGAAAAAGTCCTACCATATGCAGAATTGGACATGGCACATCCGACAAGCAGCCGACAGATTTGCCTGAAAGCAGGCAAATGCTCAGTATACACTATATTGAACACATCTGATGCCATGGGGCATCCCCTGTATTTCTAACCTTACTCCTTGTTTTTTCAGCATTTTCATTTCTGTTTTAGGATTAAGATTTACTTTTCATGTTACTAGATAGTTAATAAATGAAGAGCTTATATTTTTCCTGTGCTTAACGTTATATGATGATTTTTTGGATGGACGCTACTTATGTTTTGTTGTGTGTTGCATGGGTGCAGATTCTGGATTCTCACATTCCTACAGTGCAGCAACGTGTCCCCAAGTGGAGCCAGATGTTGACCACTACGTGTCAACTTCCCAGCAGTACACCCCCTTTTCTTCGCAAAAAAAGGATAATGCTTGATTGACATGTCCGTGCCATTCGACAGTTATCGACAGCTTGATCAATTTATGTTGTAAACCCAGTCTGCATATTTAATTGTAAATAATCTTAGCAGAGTTGAGTCATGTATGTAAATTGCCTAGGTGGACCTAATTTTCTAGTGATAATCTACGTTCCGGAAGGTTTTTTGTCTCACCGATCTATGATCGGCAGAGTTTTCCTTCAGCCTAACCCCAAAGCCGGAATGGATTTTGTCATTAGAATCTTAGGAGAATCCTAGTGTGTTAATCTGCTAGATTATAGTTGTGTCGCAGAACTGGGTGGTTTATGAGGGTCTATGTCAAATGGGTTCTCCCCCTTGAGATGTAAAGTTGTAAAAGTCATGATGTAAAGTGTCTTGAGGGTTAGAAAATGTTTTTAATCCCCTCATAAGTCCTAAGTCCTAGGTCCTAGGTGATTTTTCCAAAGGCTAAGTTCGAGGATCCATTTAAAAATAAATTAAAAAAATTAAAAAATTAAAAAAAATAAAAATAAAAATAAAAAATAAAAAATAAAATAAAAATAATAAAGTAAAAAACTTAAAAAATAATAAAATAATAATATTTTGAGTAAATAAATGCAGAATTTCAATTTTTTAATGCATTAAAAATTCGACGGATGAGATTAAGAGATATCTTGATCCTCATCGACGGTCGAGATCATTTTGACATGGATCACTCGAACTAGCTGTTGGGGATTTTTCCTTTAAATAGGGTGCTAGGGGTCACTTGAGATCAGATTGGATCTTGGAGTCTTGTGCTGAAGAAGCTCTCTTGTAAACTTTTTTGGTGCTAATAAAGAAAGACTTTGGGGTTAAAAATCTTGCTGGTGTTACTCTTCTGAAAATGCTGTAAGATTGTTCTATTTTTTTTTTTATTTTTTATTTTTCTGCATAATTTTATTTTCAGCCATTGATGATAACTTAATGAAGATTGATCTAGGCACAGTATCTTGTCTGATCTTTGGGGTTTGAATAATAGTTTAGATTCTGAAATATAGTGGCAGGTATCTCCATTTGATCGGGGTTTCACTATTGTTTTCTCCTTCTATGTTAATGGTTGATTTTAAGCTGTGCAGGAAATCCTTTTTTCAGATTACGGGCGTTAGGGGAAGTTCTCGGCTTAACCAGCCAACTCCCGGGTTGTGTTTTCTGAAAGAGCCCAGCCTGTTCTTGATCCCGGGCTTATCATTGGAAATATTTTTTATGAATGCATGCAGGGTTTTCTGAAGCGTTTTACATTAAAATTAAATTCTGATAATATTACTGTGATTATTGATAAATCTGGCTGCTTAAGAGCTTTCAGTTTGTAAATACTGTAAATTTTTTTTGCTGGGTTTAGGGTTTTCAGTTTTGTTTTATGCACATATCATTCTTGGGTGATTTTTCATTCCAGGTTGCAGGGTTTTCTGAAGATTTCCGAGGGTTTGCTATTTCGCTGTCCAGGGGTTTCAGATATCAGTTGTTTTCAGATCTGGGGTTTCATTATTTACAGGAAGTTAATTTTTATGTGCTCCCCATCAAATTCCAACTCTGCCTGTACGCTGCCAGTGTTTCTCTTCCTCTCCAAACGCATCAATCCATTTTCTCAGCGGCCACCTTCCATACAGCTGCTATTACCCATTCGTTCTCCCTACTGCTCTCCTCATTGATCCTCCACGTTGTTCCCCATTCCACAATCGAGTTTACATCAAGCTGCCCACCAACGTGTTTTTCTGCTCCAAATCCGTCGCTTGCTTGTTCACACATATCTACCCACGCTATTTCTGCATTCGCTGCTCTTCACGCAACTCCAACCTCCACCTGCTCAGCCGCTTCCATATTTCCCCTCACCTGCACATACTTGCCACGTAAATTCGATTTCTTGTAAAACGCTAAGGGAAAGCGTATCATTCGATCTTTGCGCCTTTCACTGCATAATATGTCCATCAAAATTGTTGTGGCCCGCACCCATCCAAACAGAAAATCGATTGAAGCTCCCTTAGACTAGGCAAGGATCAGGCTTTTCTCCCGTGGACACCAGGTAAAAAATCCCGTTTCATGCGAAAAGCGTCAGTCGAATCGTCTTTTATTTATGCTATTGCGTAGAAAGCATCCCTATTCTAGTTTCAACGTAATCAGGTAAGTTTAGCGTAGATTTAGTCTTTTATTTCAGTTTTTTTTTATTTCATAGTGTAAGTCCCTTTCTATGATTCGTTTTGACTTTATAAAAATTCAAATAGAAATTCGATATGCTTTAAATTTGTTTAGATTTTGATATGTATTAAATTTCATTTTTTTTTATGTTTCTTTGACTTAGGTTATATATACATGTATATATATATTTTAAGTTTTAGATTTAGATATCTTTTGTTTTAGTTTAAATTCTTTTTTTAAATGAAAAATATATAAAAAGGAAAAAGGGGTTCATTTTTATTTTTAATAGTTTTCTTTTTAGTTTAGATTTAGTTTTAGTTTTATATTTTCTCTTTTATTTTTCTTTATAAAAAATATCAAAAATAAATTTTTGTTTTAAATTAGATTTTATTTGGTAAATTTTTCATTTTAAATTTAAGATTTCAATCATAAAATTTTTATAAAAAAAAAAAAAAAAATATATATATATATATATATATATATTTTTTTTTTTTTGCCAATTTTGGTCTAGCCTTGGGATCTTTTAGGTTTCATATTGTATTTTTTTTAATGCTGAGGCTAAAATTTTGATGTGGGACTAATGTTTATCATCTTTTATGTGATTTGGCATGCTTGAATGATCATAAATGTAATATCTGGTTAAACGTTTGAAATTATGTGGTCATGTATCGAGCTTTATCTTTCGAAATTTTAAATTTGCTGGAGTATCATTAAGCCGTTAAGCATTTTCTCGCATTTGATAAAAGTTAATATTCGCTCAGGCTTTGATGATAAATGATTGTTCTTAATGGATTTATATTTCTGCAGCATCTGATAATTAATTGTTTAAACATTAAATCCGCAAGTCACTGGTCTATTAAACTTAACAAAATCAATTTAGTGCTTGTTTCTTCGTGTCTCCCAACCCAACTGGTCGACAGTTGGTCTTCATCACATCATAGGGTCTACCCCCCTTAGCTGCGGGAGACAGGCTTAAACGGAGAGATCGGGGATCAGAGTGACAGCCCCCGGTCTGAGCGTCGTTGTGTCAATCTTAATTTGGCAAAGTCACCCTACCCAGGATACTCTGGACAAAGACTTGCCAATCTTCAGAAACAATTTAGGGCCAGTCTTACCATCTCGGAACCTTGCGGTGTTCACCCCACAATTGCCAATTCATCTCGGGTCTCCTTAAGCTTCATGAGGAACGGATCAATGTGTTCCCCCTTCTGCATCTACATAGATCTCATCTTTTGCTCCAAGTACATCTTCCGTTGCTCGGAAGATCCTTGATACAACGTTGACAATGCATCCCACATCTCTTTGGCAGTATTTTTGCCAGCTATGTGACAGACTATATGATCCTTCACTCCATCGAGGATCATTCTTTTTGTCTTCTCCATTTCTCCCTTGTACTTCTTGAGCTGATGTGGATCTGTGGGCTCACCTATCACGTTGTCGACGTAGACTTTGAGAAAATGCTCATCGAGAAGGCATGACATCCTTGCCTTCCAGATTACATAGAGGGATGCCCCATCCAACCTGTCATGATCTCTCAGTCCACTGGTTGCCATTTTTGCCAAATAGAAAGTTGAATGACCTCCTCTCTCCTCTGCGCTGCTGCTGGGCTACCCTACGCACTCCCTACTGGAGTCAGTAGATTCGCTGCCCCTTGCTGCTGCTCCGCTGATGAGAATTCAAACTTCTTGGCTGGAATTCCTCTGAGGAAGAATTCCCTCAATTGTGTCTCTCTCTTCCCTCTAGCGTCTTTCTGCCCAGTAATTGCCTATAGAAAAAAACTGCATCCCACCAGAGAAACCCCTCTTCCTTGAATCCTCTACTGCGCTGCTCCCTTTGTCGTTGAAAGATTTCGATTTGGAAACCTTACCTCTCTGTTGACTCAATTAGAGAGAGATTTACTAGGAAAATCTAGCTCTACTAGCCTGAACTGTGCAAACCCTTTGGGGATTCAAATTACTGCCTCTGCAGGAATTTCGAATTCCCTTCTTCCTTCAGTGTTGGATCTACCGACTTTGTTCTTCTTGCTTCACCTGCACCTCTGATACCATGTGAAAATTCCTAAACCCGAAATCCCTATTGCAGCAAACTGATGTTACTTCTCCTGCTTGTTAATCCATACAAGTTATTTACTATGTTCTACGGTAAATATCGAAGTAAATACAACTGCAACATTCACTATTTTAAAAATAATATGTTGAAACAAGAAACTGAATAGGAAATGGATACAACACAATGACACTGTTATTTTTGGACAAAGTCCCCGGAAAAAGCCAATGTTGGAAAACCGGTGCAACAACTCTGAGGGTTTTATTATTAGCAGTAGTAAATCTGAATACAACTTCTCGAAGCCTTCCCGACAATCCAGTTACAAAGAATATCACTGACAGAGAGATCTGTGAAATTACTGTTAGTTTTTGGTAGCATCGGATGTGCTTTAGCCATGAAAATTGGTGGAGAGGCTAAAGCACATGAGTTCTAAAGAACCTAGAAACCGTTTGGTGAAATTCCACCCGGACTTAATATTTTAATGGGGTTCCTAAGTCTAAACTTACGAAAATTAAAGTATTAATCAAAATATGGGTGAGAATGTTCTAGAAAGCGGATCAAGTCAAGTTTTTAATCTTAACCGTTGATTAGAGACTTAATCCTGGCCATTGAAGTCTCAACGAGAAAAGTATAAGAAGGAGGCTTGGGGTTCATTTAGAAATACACACGGAGAGAACAAATTGATCTAGAGTTCGATTTTTGGGGCTAGGAAGTTGAGAAATTCGAACTGAGTGATCATTCTACAACAAAGAGGCACGGATAGTTCAGGAATACTGGGCAGAGAGGTGGAGAGCCACTAGTGGAAGCAGCGCAACATCTAGAGGCACTGACGTTGGGCTAGTCTGGGCCCATGGAGTTTTGACTCAGAGCCAGAAGGGCCAATGCAGAAGTGAGTTGTCCTCACGCAAAAAGCCTGAAACTGCTGGGCAGCTACCGGAACAGTCGCGAGAGGTTGACGCAGAAGTTCCAGGAGGCAGAAGAGATAGTGTAGAGTTGATGCAGAGCCTGTAAGGCTGACGCAGGGCCTACGCAGGGCCAACACAGAGATAGTCAAGATTAGCCAGTTCTGCTGTCGGATTAGTCGGAATCTGCCGGGTGAGGTGAGGTAATCTCACTCAGTTTTTCCACCATTATATTTTTCTCTGTAACTGGGTTGCCGGGAGGGCATCCAACATTATATTCAGAACTAGTGCTTAATAATATAAAACCCTCAGAGCTGCTGCACTGGTTTTCCCGCATTAGGTTTTTTTGGGGAATATTTTGTCCAAAAATAACGGTGTCTTATGTATCTTGTTCTTTGCTCAGTTTCTTATTTCATGTAAAACCAATTAAATTGGTGTAGGCTGCAGAAGTAATTTATTTCAGTATTATTCAGAAAATAACTTGATAATGTATATTAAAATCAAGTAGGAGAAGTAAATTTAGCTTTATTGCAGTAGGGGTTCCTTGAGTGTGTAGGAATTTTTACAATTACCTCACACTATCACTGGAAGTCATGGCTGATCCAATCCTTTGATGAACAACCCCTCGCTGCCTCTACGCAGTGTCTACGTCAGCCCAGCATCACACTATCTAGGATTTGTGTCACTCTTTCTGGCTGATCGATTTGCCTCTGAGATTCAAACTTCTGCTCTCCTGGTCTCACACCCCGGCTTCCAGCGACATAAATCGAACCCCCCAACAATTTTTGGACTCCCTCAAGGCTTCTGCGCTGCCTCTGTGTAGGCCTGTGTAGCTCTGCGTCAACCTCTTCTGGCTCAGCGTTTCCTCTCCCGTATTTCTCTCTGCCTCCTTTGCTGAGTATTCTCGGATTAGGAGAAATCTCCAACTGGAACTATCCCTGCCCCACTCCAAAAGCTGACTTCGAATTTCTCACCGACAGCTGCTCTAGTTCAAAAATTCGATCTTCTGAACTCTCTCTGTGTGTTCTCCAAGTGCCCATCAAGCCTTCTCTTATAATCCTCTCGTTGATCAACCAACAACCCAAATTAAATTCTAATCAATGGTTAGGATCATATTGACTTGATCTCTGTCTTCTTCAAGAAGTTTCATCCATAGTTTAGATTAATACCCATTACTTATTTTAATTTCTTAAGTCTAGACTTAGGGTACCATTAAAAATAATTAATTATTTTAATAAAACTGTCTCTGGGTGGAATTTCCCAAAACTATTTCTGGGTATTAGAGAATGCATGTGTCTAAGCCTCCCTGTAAATTTTGAGACTTAGAGCACATCTGATGCTATTAGAAATCAACAACGTCTCCTCCCATCGGTGAAAGTCCATAAAGTGTAGGGAGCCTTAGCTGAGGTGATAGTGGGCTAATGCTCCATTTTTGCTCTTGACCTAGTATTTTCCCTTTTAGGATCCCCTCTTAGGACCCTTGCTAGTTTGAGCAGTAACAGGGACCACAAGGGAGACCTAGGGGATCCAACCAAGACCTACAATCCTGCATCTTGAATGTTTTCAGAATTTCTATAGCATATCTTCCTTGACCAAGGAAGATCTCGTTCTTCTGCCACACTTCCAATCTTAGGAAATAATGCATCAACCCCAAATCCTTCATGTCAATCTCTATTGCCAAGTTCCTCTTGCAATCCTTTATGAGCCCTCATGACCCTGTCAAGAAGATATCATCCACATACAATACTAGGATGATTAGCTCACCCTTTCCCATCAAATAGTAAAGGTTGGGATCAATGTCACTCTTGACGAATCCCATCTGCTGCAAGTAGCTGCCTATACGACCATACCATGCCTTGGGAGTCTGCTTGAGCCTGTATAAATCTTTCTTCAGTTTGAACACATGTGTGCCTCTCTCATGTGTCTCGAAGCCCTTTGGGTGTTCTATGTACACCTCCTCTATCAGCCCGTTAAAGAATGTTGTCTTGACGTCCATTAGGTGAATTTTCCATCCCACCTGTGCTGCTACGAATATAACTGACCGGATAGAAGTGTATCTAGCAATTGGGGCGAAGGTCTCCTCGTAATCTATGCCTTTCTTCTGCGCATACCCCTTTTCTACGAACCTAGCTTTGTACTTCTCCATGTTGTCGTCTGCAGTGTACTTGATCTTGTAGATCCATCAAGAGCCCACAACTGTCCTACCCTCATGCCTCGACACTACATTCCAAACATCATTAGTCATGATAGAACTATACTCTTCCATCGTGGCATCTATCCACACCTAATGCTGTGTGGCCTCCTAATAGTTGGAAGGTTATTCAACCTGTGCCACCAATGCTTTGTTGAAGAATCTAGGGCAAAGTAGTGTAGTGTGATTCTTCGTTACTTGATAACAGTTTGTGAAGTATTTTTACTTTTCCTTGTTAGCTTATTCTTCTTCTTCTTCTTATTAGTGCATGTGTGTGTACTTCATCAAATTGCTACCAAAACATAAAAACAAGAACACAAGACGTTGGCTCTCTTCCAGGGCCAAAACCTCTCTTCTTTTGAGAGGAAACCCTTGAGTGAATTTCTCTTATTGAGGTTTCTATTGCTCAATGCCAAACCCTAGACCCTTGACTAGAATATCCTCCAAGCACAAGTCAAGTCCTCTCCTCCTTTTTGCACTTTGTTCCCCGACACATAGGCTTCTTCCTCCCGGCACTTCATTCCCTAGCACTTCGTTCTCCTCCTTTGATTCTTGTCTAGAGATAGACCTTCCTTGAGTGAGCCTTCTAGATGAGGTGTTCCTCTTCTATCCCTTGCTCAAGTAGACTTCTTAAGTGAGATCCTTCTTGATGTATGGGTGTATGACTGTATTGTTGTTCTGCTGCCCTAGTTTTCTTATGTGTGGAAGGTGCCCTTAGTGAATTAGGTTCCTTCCACCTTCGCAAGAGAGATAGTTTCCTTCGCTAGGCTTGGGAGTCCTTGTAGACTTTATTTCTCACCCAAACAATGATATGTCATGGACTGTTTACCAGTTGCAGACTTCTCCTCTTCTTTTTTGCACGTGTGACTGTTTCTAGCCCTCGAAACAGTCCACTTTTCCTCGGCCTTATTCCTTCTTCCTCCGTTTGTGAGGGTCTCTTCTTTGCTCTTAGAGGGAGGCCTTATAGACCTTAATTTGTAGCCCAAACAGCGATAAGTATTGGACTGATGTACTGCTGATGTTATGACCGCAAAGAAGCCTCCTTCCTTTGCACATGTCGCTGTGTTTGACCCTTGGAACAGCCCTCTAACCTTCGGTTTTGTCTTCTCCTTCTTCACTGCACTATGTTGATTTGGGGTAGCAAAGGATGTGCTCTAGCCACGAAAATTGGTGGGAGAGGCTAAAGCACATGAGATCTCCAATACCCAGAAAGGGTTTGGGCAGATTCTAAATGATTTGGGAGATATTAAAATAATTAATATTTTTAATGGAGTCCCTAAGTCTAAACTTAGGGGAAATAAAATATTAATGTGTATTAATATAAAACTATGTTAGAATGGTCCAAAAGTCATGGATCAAGCCAGATCTAATCTTAACTGTTGATTAGGGACTTAATCTCGGCCATTGATTTGTCAATGAGAAAAGTATAAGAGGGGGCTTGAGGGTCACTTGGAGAACACACTGAGGGAGACTAGCCAGTTCAATTTCTGGAGCGGGGTTAGCTGAGAAATTGAACCAGTGGTCTGGTGAGCAGTCAGGAGGCAACAAGTACGGAGCAGAGAGGCGGGATCAACCACTGGAGATCAGTGCTGAGGCAGGAGAGGCAGACGCAGGGCTTTTCAGGCAAACGTAGAGGCAGCAAAAGACTGTGCAGTCACTTGCTGGGCCTGTGTGAGTGACGCAGAGAGGCCCAGGGCTGACACAGTCAAGCAGGGGCTAACGCAGAGGGTTTGAGAGCCACGCAGAGGTCAGTCGGGCTGATGCTGGGATTGGGAGAAGTGCTGGAGAATTATTTCTCTCTGTGGGTAAGCCAGTTTGGCACCCTGTTGTACTGGAAAATTACTGAATAATAAAATCCTCCCTTACTGCACCGGTTTTCCCACATTGGGTTTTTTCGGGACTGTTGTCCAAAATATCTGTGTCAATGTGTTAATGCTTGTGCATATGTTTGTTTCTATATTACGGTGTGATATCTGCAACAATATTTATTTTAATGTTTATTGAAGTAATTTCATAAATAACTTTTTGTGGAATAAGTAGGAAAAATAAATCAGTTGTTGCAGCGATAGAATTTTCACATGGTATCAGAGCAAGTAATCAAAGACAGAAAGGGAAAATCAGTTATGGGTCGAGACCACGATGCAGAGGCATCCACTTTAGGGGACCCACACAGATTTTCAGAAGATTGCACAAGAGAAAGAGATTTCGATTTCTCTATGTTGGCTTCCAGGGTAGAAGAAGAAGTGGCGTGTATGACTAGTGCTGCATCATTAGAAGCAGTGGAGCTTCGTGCCATATGATGGGAATCACAGAGTGTTTCTCAGAATATTGAGAAGAGAAGATGAACTTTCAGATCACCATGGGGAACAAGGCAAATTGTACTCCAGTAGGGAAGGGTACCATAGTTTTTCAAACAGAATCGGGAGAACGGTTCCGTGTTACAAATGTATTGCATGTACCAGGATTGGGGATGAACTTACTTTCCGTGTGTTAAGATTTGGAATGTCTATGCTAGAGCAATTTATTTAAATTTTCACAGTTAGCAATCACATCAGCATTAAGATAAACTGCAGATAGAACATAAATATAAATCGCAGAAGACAAGCCAAGGCAAGAGGACACAAGATATGGCGCAAGCCAGGGACAAACCCCACAATGTGTGGGGAAACCCTTTGATCAAATCTTCTTTTATCTTCAAAGTTCAACAGAGAAAGAGAGAGAGAGAGAGAGAGAGTACAATTACAACAGATGTCAACACTTTGACTTGTTTAGATCTAAGCATTGATCATCTCCTATAACGATGAGATCAGTTGAATACATTCTGCTTCAATTGATACCTATCAGCGTGCTGCATCCTCTAGTTGCACCGATGCATACTACACCATGCTACAGTAGACATGATAATCATCATGCTGCCCATACTAATATGCATCATCATCATATAGTTGTCCTTATAGAAATGTCTCTAGAGGGTAGACCGAGACAAGGAGTGTCCCTTCAAGATTCTTGTCTTCACAAGTATAGCGTATCTCCATGACTGTGCATAAGGTGTCAACATGACAGTGTATAGATGTATCCATGACCTGCATATAAATGTTGCCATGGCCTGCATATAAAAGATTCGAAGTCCTGTATATAATTTCCATGGCCTATATATAAATTCCATGGCTGCGTATATGTTTCTCAATGTCCTGCGCATAAGTCTACTCCTTTACAGTGTTAAGGGCATCACGTGGCTGCAGTTTAGGGTTACGTAATGATGTCATCTTCACACTAAGATTGGCAGTTACAGGTCTCTCATGACTGCGGCTTCCTTCTATGACTCTGTTGATCTGTCTCCCATGACAGCATGAAGATGCCACTGTCTTCTTTTGCCTACGGATATTTATGTCCTGCATAAGTGTCTCCATTGCATGCGAAGACTGCATCAGTTCCTTCTTTACTGCGGCTTGATGGCATATATATTCCGGCGGTTATATATTCCTGCATATATATTTCTGCGGTTATATATTCCCTCATATATATTCCTGCGTATATCATTGACTGCAGACAGCGTGGTGACTGCATACAACTATCCAGCATGAACATTGAGACTGCGTGGGTCATGAACAGGACTGCGAGTATATATGAACGAGTTCTTATATGAGTGCGTATACATGTGTGATTTCCAGTGGCTAAGATGACATGACAGCGTATGACTTTATTGTCATTTTCTCTATTCAGATGCTATGCGTATGACTGTATTGCTGTTTGCTTCATATACATATTTATTGCCAGCGTATACATGAACTCATACACAGTGTGTTGAACAGCGTATATATAATGCCCAACGTATATGCAATCATGACTACGTTTTCCTTAACAGCATGTGAGTCTCCAGCATGTAAGTCTTCCTGATCTTACGTATGTGCATGACAACGTAATAGAGTATTTGTTGTGCGTATGAGGCCTCCTTCACTGCGGCTAGATATCTACGGCTGGGGCAACGTACAGCAGCGAGGGCATTACTTGAGTGACCAGCGTATCATTCATGATGTCTCTCTCCTTCACCAAAAACCCAGACGTGGAGAGGAGGAGACTACTCAAGAATGTGTTGTTCTAATGACTCCAAATCCTCTCTTATTTATACTAAAGGCGGATGATTGAATAGACATGACGTTTGGGCTTCTAGAGCCTACATAAGAGCTGGTCGGCTTGACTATAATTACATAAACAAAATAAATTCATATCTCCATAAATACTTATCGGAATCGGATGATCTTTGGATCAATCCTACACCTCTCGACGAGAGGGATCCAATAAAAATATCAGCTGCCAGAAATAAGCCAACCCACATGGAGTTTGGCCCTAGTTGCCAATTTAACACTCCCTCTCAACTAGGGAGAACTCCATCCGCTGATCCATATGTACGACTGTACTATCTCTGCCATTAGTGCTTTGCACTACTCTGCCCAGCTCTGCTGGCTCGGCTCTGCTCTGCTCATCTCCGCTGAACTATGAAAAAGAAGAATTGATCGAGAATGAGTCATATCATTCTCGATTGACCTGAAGTCAGTCTCAGAGTGCATACCACTAGTCCCAGACCAGTCTCAACTGACCCGAAGTCAGCTTCATAGTAAGTACCACTCCTACCACTGGTCCTAGACCAGTATCGCAGTCTCAGAGAGTGTACCACTGGTCCCAGACCAGTCTCAACCGACCCGAAGTCAGCGTCATAGTATGTACCACTCTCACTGGTCCTAGACCAGTACTGCACTAACACGAAGTCAGTCTCGGAGTATGTACCATTGGTCCCAGACCAGTCTCAGCCGACCCGAAGTCAGTGTCATAGCATGTACAACTCCTACCACTGGTCCCAGACCAGTATCATTGATCCCAGATCAATGGAGGACATCCTAGCGTAGGGAGTACGGTAGATACAACGATGCGTCCATCGGTACTACTATGGTCCCTAACTTCATTTCCCTGCTCATTGATCAGATGAGAGGTACTTCCCATGAGTCCCAGACTGCATGGATAGGATGCCTCGACAGGAGAACTTAATCAAACCTGTCCTCACAGGAGAACACATCAATCCTGCTACAATCGCCATGGAGAACACATCAATCCAGGCTGCCATGGAGAACACATCAATCCAGGCCTCACAGGAGAACACATCAATCCTGCTACAATCGTCATGGAGAACACATCAATCTAGGCCTCACAGGAGAACACATCAATCCTGCTACAATCGCCATGGAGAACACATCAATCTAGGCCTCACAGGAGAACTAATCATCTTGCTACACAAGAGAGCGAATCATCTTGTCCCACAAGAGAGCGAATCATCTTGTCCCACAAGAGAGCGAATCATCAGTGCGCACCACCAGGGGAGGGTGAGTCACCCTGTGGTCGTATGTTGCTCCAATAGAACTGCAAGCCCCCCAAAGCTCCTAGAGCTCAATGTATGCAGCATGCAGGACCCTTTTACAAAGGTCTCTCGACGACTTCAAGTCGTTCGGGAAAATCACAAATTTGATCTTTCCTTAGGGCTCTGTCCTGTACATCATCTCAGTGTGATGGAGCCTCCTTGATCATCGACTTACCATATCCCAGACAAGGCAGTAATTGATGTTTATCTGCTGGAGCAATTGTCAAATATGGGATTCCTCAATAATTGAATCCCATCTCTGGTTGTCACAAAGATTCACAGTGGTATTCATCATGTGTACAAACAGCTCACTGAAGAGCTTCAGCAACCAGACTGCCTCACAGAAGGCCATACTATCAGCAATGTATTCTGCCTTGGTGGTGCTCAGAGTCACCGACTTCTGCTTCCTGCTCATCCAGGATATCAAGGCAGATTCCAAACAGCACTGAGAAGTGCTCTAGTGATCCTCCATACTTCCTGCCCACTCATCATTCGAATAATCATGGTTTCATATTTCCGGCAGTGTATCTCAATTCATGAGAGATTGTGCCCTGAAGATATCTTAGAAGATTCTTGGCACCAATCTAGTGAGGCTCAACCAAATATGAGCTCACCATGCTAACTGCAACACAGATGTCCGGACGGAGGTTCTCCAAGAACATCAACGCGAATAAGTTTATGAAACACAGAGGCATTTCCCAAATCTGGTCCGACATCATTACCATATAACTTCTGAAAGTTAAGATCCTCGAGGCAGTCACAAGCTTGCATCTTATCTTCCCACATTCAGAATCCAACTCCCTCTGTCTCCTATAAATGAGAGGGTCTGCACCTGTCAGACATAGGTGCCGGTACGAGAGGTTTATCATCCACAACCTTCGAGTAATGGTTTGGATCGGTTTCACTCCTAGTGAATCTCAGCTGCATTAGACAGCTATCAATCCTCTCATATTATGCCTGAGGTTTTTTTCTTCAAGCCATAGAGGGCTTTCTTCCACCTGTATACATGAGATTCCTTGATCATGATTCTCAAACTCCTCGGGTTGTTCCAAACCTGTGAACCTGCTACATGAGGGGAATGGTACCCTTATAATATTTTCCTTTGGTACATTTCATACATGTACCTTCATGCTTCCTTTTGAATTCAGGCATCCTAGTCACCATTTGACTCACAGACCTCTAGAGCTGAGTCAATGGACATGGTCCCAGTGGACTTCCTGCAACTTGATATAACCCTGAACTCAAAAACATCTTTAAAAGATCTATTTTCAAACACGTGCCTTTCCATCGATAAGTGCCACCCTGCAACCTTTGACTTCCATTTCCGAGATGGACATCAGGTTCGATCAGGTACATAAAAGAGATTTTGGGGTTCCTTGCTTTCGTGGAAGAGTCGACCATTTCCTTGATGACTTGCATTACCAGTCATTCTATTGAAGATGTCCCAGGAATGATTGTTATCTTCATCAAGAGATGTGTCTCTGCCATTCGGACACTCCTTCGCATAACGGCTGAACTTATTTCAACAAGGCATCTGCCTTTCCTTCCACCCTTAGATCCGAACTTCCCAATGAAGTGATCTTAAGATGGACCATCAGAAACTTCCACTGCGCCATTCTGATAACATTCTCTGGTTCGACTTCACCCTAGGTGAATTATGAGGAACCCATTGATCCTTCTGTCTTGTCCCAATTGTCTTCGGTGATTGCTCTTTCACTCTTGCTTGGGCATTGTCTTCACCTCAGCTCCGATACCATGTTAAGATTTGGAATGTTCTATGCTAGAGCAATTTATTTAAATTTTCACAGTTAGCAATCACATCAGCATTAAGATAAACTGCAGATAGAACATAAATATAAATCGCAGAAGACAAGCCAAGGCAAGAGGACACAAGATATGGCGCGAGCCAGGGACAAACCCCACAATGTGTGGGGAAACCCTTTGATCAAATCTTCTTTTATCTTCAAAGTTCAGCAGAGAAAGAGAGAGAGAGAGAGAGAGTACAATTACAACAGATGTCAACACTTTGACTTGTTTAGATCTAAGCATAGATCATCTCCTATAACGATGAGATTAGTTGAATACATTCTGCTTCAATTGATACCTATCAGCGTGCTGCATCCTCTAGTTGCACCGATGCATACTACACCATGCTACAGTAGACATGATAATCATCATGCTGCCCATACTAATATGCATCATCATCATATAGTTGTCCTTATAGAAATGTCTCTAGAGGGTAGACCGAGACAAGGAGTGTCCCTTCAAGATTCTTGTCTTCACAAGTATAGCGTATCTCCATGATTGTGCATAAGGTGTCAACATGACAGTGTATAGATGTATCCATGAACTGCATATAAATGTTGCCATGGCCTGCATATAAAAGATTCGAAGTCCTGTATATAATTTCCATGACCTATATATAAATTCCATGGCTGCGTATATGTTTCTCAATGTCCTGTGCATAAGTCTACTCCTTTACAGTGTTAAGGGCATCACGTGGCTACAGTTTAGGGTTACGTAATGATGTCATCTTCACACTGAGATTGGCAGTTACAGGTCTCTCATGACTGCGGCTTCCTTCTATGACTCTGTTGATCTGTCTGCCATGACAGTATGAAGATGCCACTGTCTTCTTTTGCCTGCAGATATTTATGTCCTGCATAAGTGTCTCCATTGCATGCGAAGACTGCATCTGTTCCTTCCTTACTGCGGCTTGATGGCATATATATTCCGGCGGTTATATATTCCTGCATATATATTTCTGCAGTTATATATTCCCGCATATATATTCCTGCGTATATCATTGACTGCAGACAGCGTGGTGACTGCATACAACTATCCAGCATGAACATTGAGACTGCGTGGGTCATGAACAGGACTGCGAGTATATATGAACGAGTTCTTATATGAGTGCGTATACATGTGTGATTTCCAGTGGCTAAGATGACATGACAGCGTATGACTTTATTGTCATTTTCTCTATTTAGATGCTATGCGTATGACTGTATTGTTGTTTGCTTCATATACATATTTATTGCCAGCGTATACATGAACTCATACACAGTGTGTTGAACAGCGTATATATAATGCCCAACGTATATGCAATCATGACTATGTTTTCCTTAACAGCATGTGAGTCTCCAACATGTAAGTCTTCCTGATCTTACGTATGTGCATGACAACGTAATAGAGTATTTGTTGTGCGTATGAGGCCTCCTTCACTGCGGCTAGATATCTACGGCTGGGGCAACGTACAGCAGCAAGGGCATTACTTGAGTGACCAGCGTATCATTCATGATGTCTCTCTCCTTCACCAAAAACCCAGACGTGGAGAGGAGGAGACTACTCAAGAATGTGTTGTTCTAATGACTCCAAATCCTCTCTTATTTATACTAAAGGCAGATGATTAAATAGACATGACGTTTGGGCCTCTAGAGCCTACATAAGAGCTGGTCGGCTTGACTATAATTACATAAACAAAATAAATTCATATCTCCATAAATACTTATCGGAATCGGATGATCTTTGGATCAATCCTACACCTCTCGACGAGAGGGATCCAATAAAAATATCAGCTGCCAGAAATAAGCCAACCCACATGGAGTTTGGCCCTAGTTGCCAATTTAACACCGTGTCGCAACTACAAGGCAAGGGCTATGACGTCTACTTCATCAAGGAGAAGGTATACATCAAACACCCGAGTTGGAAAAAGAAGGTGCAGATCGAGATCAAAAGTAATTGGTTGTATAGATTGCAACTAGAATCACCAATGGCACTAATAGGCAGTCATGGAGACAAGGACTTGAAATAACTATGGCACAGGAGAATGGGTCACTTGCACCATGGAGCTCTGAGAATTCTCAGGAGCACTGTAACAGGAGTTTCGGATCTGAGTACGGAATGAGATGATGTATGCAGGGGATGTGTTCTAGGAAAGTATGCTAAGGAAGCATTTCCTAGGAGAAAACACAGGGCCAAGAGTGTACTAGGATTGATATACTCTGATGTCTGTGGACCTATGTCCGTCAAAGTTCTCAGTGGTGCCGAGTATTTCCTTACCTTCATTGATGACTACTCAAGGAAAACTTGGATTTATTTTCTGAAAACCAAGGATGAGGTTTTCTATCGATTCAAGGCTCTAGTGGAGAACCTGACTGAGAAGAAAATAAAAGTTTTGCACTCAGATAATGGTGGAGAATATGTTGATAAGGACTTCATTGATTTTTGCGCTAAGGAGGGCATCAAAAGGGAGTGGACAACTCCATATAATTCGAAGCAGAATGGGGTAGCAGAAAGAAAGAATAGGACTATTGTAGAAGCAGCTAGGGCCATGATGTATGATCAGGATTGTTGGCATTATGACATAGGTTTGGCACTATGACACAGGTGTTGTCCTTGATGGCAACTCACTCAGATGGTAGATCACTGTTTAGGCTCTTAGATTGAAAGAAAAAGAGGTATACACAGGTTCCCTTTGATGAAGTCGCGTATACACGTGGGATTGCCGACCAAAAGTCACGTATGCGTATGCACGCACTTTCATGGACGAAAAAGCACGTACGTGTGGGAAAACTTATTTTTGGTCCATGGTATTTAGTCCTTGGTATTTGGACCTATGGTTTTGGACCATGGTATCTTGTTTGAAGTGTTGAACCTAGGTATCTGGTCCAAGGTATTGATTCTTTATGGTTTTGGACCATGGTATTGTGTAAGGCCTAAGACTATAAAAGGGGAAGGAGATCATTAGACAAAGGCATTGACGCAAGCATTGAATATCTCATGAAGAACTAGATTTGGAATACTGGTCATTAGGTTATGGTGCATAGCTGGATCTGAATCAAGGAGGAACCTGAGCGCAAAAAGAAGGATAAGTACTATTGATGGATCAAGATCTTAAAGCTTGAATAGTAGTATCTTTGTGTGATTTTGATATGTTATTTTGGCGCATGACTTGATCTATAAATTTGATAATCTGGGTATAACTGATGTCCGAATAAGTGAAAAGGATAAATTATCTTTTATAGATTTGTACGCAGGTTTAGCGAAGAAAAGGCGCGTATACACGCTGGTTCTGTAATGCAGAATAGCGTATACGCTGGTTGGCCTTAATTCAAAAGCATATGCACGCAGGATGTACATATTGAAGTAGCGTACATCTCGTGAAATATGTTTTAGCTACTTCTGTTTATTTTTGCAGTGTTCTGGGTTCAGGATTGGTTCTGATTATTGTCACTGTATTCTAGTTACAACTTTCTGAGGAGTGATTGATTGATTCAGTATTGGTTTGTGCAAAGGAGATTGGTTGATGCAGATATAATTGATGTTTGATTGATGATAATCATGGATCCAGTTTGAAAATTTATGAAACGTGGTCCCTGGAAGAAAAGAGAAGGTTGTAGCCTTCTGTCGGTCAGCACCTATGTACTAGTACCCCAGCGAGTACAACAGCTAAGAGGGTTGTAGCTCCCTTCGAGGAGAAGCTAGAGAACGAGAGAAGGTCGTAGCCTTCTGCAGGTAGCTGCATGCGCACTGGTATAAGACTGCACCAGTACAAAATCATTGTAAAAAGAAGTTTCTAATTAAAAGAAGATAGAGACGAATTGCAGCAGGTGGTTTTCACCCATATTGGGTTTCCACCTTATATCTTTGTGTCCATGTGTGTGATGATCTGTTCTGTCTTACTACTCCTATTTACTGTTATTATGATTAATGAAGTCCTAATGCACTGATTAAAGATCAACAATTAATGAATCTTAAGCTTTCTGATATATGCTGGTTTCTTTAGACACAATAGCGTATATATGCAGTTTCCCATAGCTGAAGTAGCGTATACAAATCTGAGTGTGAAATGAAAAATCATTGATTTGATAATACTGATTCACCCCCCCTCTCAGTATTATTTCCAACAATTGGTATCATAGCAGGTCCTTCAGAAGAAGCTTGATCGCTTGAAGGAAGATCTATCATTACGAGCAACTACGAAAAGAGGCATCTATCAGGCCACCAATCTTTTGATGGAAGCAACTTCGTTTATTGGAAGGTAAGAATCACAACCTATCTTCAATCTCTTGGTATAGAAGTTTGGGATATCGTGGAAACAGGATACACATTTCCATCAGCAACTCCTACAGATACGACTGGTAAGAAGCAGTATGAAACAAATGCAAAGGCTGTCAATACTCTATTAGGGAGTTTATCTCAATCAGAATTCGTCAAGGTTATGCAGCTCAAAACCGCAAAAGAAATATGGGACAAGATTGTTCTAAGCTATGAAGGAGATGATCAGGTAAAATGTGCAAAACTACAAACTCTCAGAATCCAATATGAAAATCTCAAAATGCACAATGATGGAAGTGTGGCTAATTATTTCTTATGTATAAATGACATTGTTAATTGTATGAAAAACTTGGGTGAAGAGATAAAAGAAGCTACTTTGGTTGAAAAGGTTCTAAGATCTTTGTCTTCTAAGTTTGAATCAAAAGTTTCAGCCATAGAAGAAAAACAGAATCTTCAAAGCATTACCATGTCACAGCGGCACGAAATCCTAACTGCTTTTGAAATGAGAAAAGGGGGACCATTAGACATGAGAGAATCTGCATTCAAAACCTCAGGAAAAGGAGAGTACAATGAGTCAGGACATATGTCAGAAGGAGAGGAAGAATCAAACTTTGTCAAGAACTTTCAACGGGGTTCTAGAAGATTCAGAGGTAAGCTACTTTTTAAATGCTTTGCTTGTGGAAGAGTCGGTCACTATGCAGCCAAATGTTCTCATAAAGATAAGCTTGACAAAGGTAAGGAACCAGTTAGATGGAACAGAAAACAGAATGTAAGTAAGAAGAGCTATTATACACATGAAGATAGTGATGGATTTTCAAATAGTGATGAAGATGAACAAGGTAATGATTATAGACTTTTGATGGATTTTGAAGATTATGATTTCTTGGATGCTATAGATGAAGGTCTTTATGAAGAAATTTCTAAACTTAAGATTTGTTTAGAAGAAAAGAATATGGTTATAGATACTCTGACATTCCAACTTGCTAAAAGGGAAAAACACAATGAAAAGTTAGAATGTGAAATTGTGGGACTTAGAAAAGATATTGAGCAAAAAAAAGCTCTTAATCTTAGATTTGCTAAATGATCTGAAACTTTAGATGAGATTATCAAAGTGCAACGTTCTCCTCTAATCAAGACATGTCTTGGTTATACTGAAGAAGCATCTCAAGCACAAAAGCCATCTACCTCCATAAGTTATCTTGAAGCAGCAACGAGAAGTGAACAGGTTGACAATCGACAACAAAGGCACAATGCAAATCACCACGCAAATCAGGGACAATTTACTTCAAAGATGAACAAAGATCACCAAGTAAATCGAGGGCAATCTACTTCAAGGATGAACAGAAGCTACAACCAACCACAGGTAAATCATTCTCAATTTGCCTTAAGAATGAATGGCTATGGAAATTACAATCACCTGGACGGAAGGTTTGATAATCGCAGGAATTTCTTCAATGGCCAATGTTTCTCTTGTCATAACTTTGGACACAAAGCAGCTCAATGTGTTGCCTACAAGACCATCATGACCAGAGAAGCACGAAATCAAGGGAGTGTGACTGGAATCATGAAAAGGACCTACAATAACTTTTCTGCTCTTGAAAATGAAATAGAATGTTCTATTTGTAACAACTTCGGTCATGAAGATTCTGAATGCAAGAGTAGGTTTCGGCAAACAACTCAGAAGGAGCAAGCTTCATTGAGTCCCAAAATATGGAGAAAGAAAGAACCGCAACCAGAAAGATGTGGTATAGCCTTATATGCGGAAGGACAAGAAAATCAGTGGTACATCGATAGTGGATGCTCGAAACATATGACAGGTGATAAAGAAAAACTTCAGTCATATAGTGCCTTAGAAAAGGAAAAGAAGGTCTCATTTGGAAATGACACCCCTGCATTCATAAAAGGTAAAGGTTCTGTTCTTTTGAAAGAAAAGGTCAAAGCTGGAAATGTTATGTATGTTGATGGCTTAAAGCATAACCTATTGAATGTCAGTCAAATATGTGATCAAGGAAATGAGATAATATTTCGATCAAATGGATGTATTGTTCGTGAGCTTGATACAAGAGAAACAGTGATCAAAGGCATAAGAACTCCAAATAATTTATACATACTCAAGGGAGGACAACAACAATGATATCTAAGCAAGAATGATGAACCTTGGCTATGGCACAGAAGATTGGGGCATCTAAGCTTCTCTCAGATAAGGAAAGCATGCAAATATTAGGCGGTTCATGATCTCCTTGACATCAGAATTCCAGACAATACAATATGCAAATCATGTCAGTTTGGTAAGCAAACCAGAACTAATTTCCCTGAGAAGGAAGGATTAGCTAGTAGGCCACTTGAACTTGTCCAAACTGATGTATGTGGTCCAACTAGGAAAAGGTCACCTCGAGGAGAAGAATACTTCATATCGTTCATTGACGACTTTTCCAGGATGTGTTGGATAGGACTTCTGAAGCATAAAGACGAAACTTTCGAAAAGTTCAAAGCATTCAAAGCCTTGGCTGAAAATGAATCAGATCGCAGAATCAAATGCCTCGGGTCTGATCGAGGAGGGGAATTTACCTCGGATGAATTTTTTGATTTTTGTGAAGAACATGGAATAAGAAGGGAATTCTCTACTGCAAGGACTTCTCAGCAAAATGGAGTAGTGGAAAGGATGAACAGTACGGTTCAACAAATGGCTTGTGCTATGCTGGATGAGTCTGGAACTTCCGCAACCTTCTGGGGTGAAGCTGCATTTGCTGCGGTTACTATTCTCAACAAGACAAAGGTCCGGGTGAACAACACTCAAACTCCTCATGAACTTTGGTATGGTAAGACTCCTACGGTTAAGTACTTCAAAATTTTTGGAAGCAAATGTTACATCAAAAGGACTGATGAAAACCTTGGCAAGTTTGAACCTAGAGCAGATGAAGGCATTCTCCTTGGTTATTCTCCCCACAGCAAAGGATATAAGTGTTACAATAAAAGACTTGGAAAAATTGTTGAAAGTATTGATGTAGTGATTGATGAAGAAGGAAACATTCCTAGGTAGGTAAAATCTGAAGATTTCGAAGATGATGAGGAATACCCTTCAACATCAAATCAGACTTATGATGAAGAAGACCCATGAGGCACCAGAAGAACAGATAAGGATAGAAGAAAAGACTACATCCAAGTACGTTCAGAAGAATCATCCAGAAACTCAAATTTTGGGACAGAAAGAGGTGGGTGTACAAACAAGAAGAACTATTTCAGAAGCCTCAAGCTATCTAGCATTGCTCTCCTCCACTGAACCACAAAATGTAAGAGAAGCATGCAAAGATGAATGTTGGGTCAAGGCCATGAATGAAGAACTTGAGCAGATTGAAAAGAATAACACTTGGGAGTTGGTTCCTAGACCAAATGATAAGAATGTCATAGGGAAAAAATGGATATTCAAAAACAAGCTGAATGAAAATGGAGATGTTATTAGAAACAAGGCCAGACTTGTTTGTAAAGGGTATGCTCAACAAGAAGGTATAGACTTTGAAGAAACTTTTGCACTGGTTGCTAGACTTGAAGCCATAAGAATGTTCCTTGCTCTTTCTAGCTTTCAGAAGTTCAAAGTTTTCTAAATGGATGTGAAATCTGCCTTTTTAAATGGAGACTTGGAAGAAGAAGTGTATATTGAGCAACTACATGGATTCTTCCTTGGAAATGAACCAAAACTTGTATGCAGACTTAAGAAGGCACTCTATGGTCTTAAACAGGCTCCAAGGGCTTGGTATTATCGTCTGGACAAATACCTCCATCAACAAGGTTTTTCAAAAGGATTAGCAGATAGCAATCTATATGTAAAAATTGATAATGATAAATTGCTAATACTTGTCGTGTATGTTGATGATATCATCTTTGGTAGCAATGAAGAAGCCATGAGTCAAAACTTTGCTTTGGTGATGCAGAAAGATTTTGAAATGTCCTTGCTTGGTGAGCTGACATATTTTCTTGGTTTACAAGTCCAACAAAATAAAAACGGTATCTTTTTATCACAAACCAAGTACCTCAAGGAGATTTTGAAGAAATATGACATGGAAGATTCAAAACCTGTATGTACCCCTATGGTAACAGGATGCAGCGTCAGTGCAAATGATGATTCAGCAACAGTTCATCAACCAACCTATAGATCCATGATTGGTAGTCTGCTCTACCTGACTAGTACCCGACCAGACATCATGCATGCAATGGGAATAGTTGGAAGATTCCAGGCAAATCCAAAAGAAGCACACCTTTAGGCAGTTAAAAGAATTTTCAAATATCTTCAAGGGACACAAAACTATGGCCTATGGTATCCTAGAGATACGGATCTCACACTTCATGCATATACAGATGCAGATTGGGCAGGAAGCGTGGATGACAGAAAAAGCACTAGTGGTGGTGCATTCTTTATGGGTTCCAGATTAGTATCTTGGTTCAACAAGAAACAAAGTTCAATTGCTTTATCTACAGCTGAAGCGGAATATGTGGCTGTTGCATCTTGCTGCACACAACTCCTTTGGATGATGCAAATTTTGCAAGATTTTCAAATCACTTGTACTCCACCTATCTCCATTTTATGTGATAATACAAGTGCAATCAATGTTTCAAAAATCCAGTCATGCATTCAAAGACCAAGCACATACCTATCAAATATCATTTTCTCCGAGAACAAGTGCTTGAACAAAAGGTCAAATTGGAGTATGTTCCCTCCAAGGAACAGGTTGTTGATATACTCACCAAACCATTGCCCAGGGAGACATTTGAATACCTCAGACAGAAGCTGGGAGTAGTTGATGCATCATCTTGCTGTTGAAACTTGTCTGTTTCAGAGAAAAGTGGTTGTACGCGAGTTTAATGAGGAGAATCCGCGTACATACGCCGGTTTATGTGGATACAGTCGCGTATATGTTGGTTTGAAGACAAACAGTGGGCCAGGCTCAGGATGAAAGGAGT
Source organism: Pinus tabuliformis (assembly GCA_031772625.1). Classification (NCBI taxonomy): domain Eukaryota; kingdom Viridiplantae; phylum Streptophyta; class Pinopsida; order Pinales; family Pinaceae; genus Pinus; species Pinus tabuliformis. Next base: position 59,885,441 of record CM062816.1, read on the forward strand.
CTGATATGGGTCTGACAGAGACCATCTGGCACAGGTTCAGGGGGAGCATACATATTCTTCTAATAATGCATTGTTGGCATTATCCTAGAAGATCTTGGTTCAAGTTCACAGTGTTTTGGTTTCAGGGGGAACAGGTGCAGAAGGAGAACATGGTTGCTGGTCTGAATGATGATTGACAAATGTTGTTGATGATAGTTGTTGATAACTATCATAGTCTGGTTGTAGATATTTCGTCTCTATGTCATGTATTTCTTTTCTTATCAAGGTCATGTAACAGCCTACTTTGATTTCCCCACTATGCTTGGGATGGATAATGTAATGTTCTTGTTTTATCTTGTGTAAACTTTTGGTGTATCCCCACTTGGTTGGGAGATGGATGTATGTATGAGTCTTTGGTGGTAGGAAGGTCATTTATGATGTATAAAGTTATGTATCTTCTTGTAGAACATCTTCTTGCAGACCTTGCCTACAGTCAGGGGGAGCATGGACAGCACAACAGAGCAGAGATTTCAGTATGAACTTAGGGGGAGCATAACCCTTTGCCCTTGATGTCAAAGGGGGAGAATGACTTTGAGTGACGTGGGGTTGCCATCAAGTCCAAAGGGGGAGATTGTTGGCATTATGACATAGGTTTGGCACTATGACACAGGTGTTGTCCTTGATAGCAACTCACTCAGATGGCAGATCACTGTTCAGGCTCTCAAAATGAAAGAAAAATAGGTATACGCAGGTTCCCTTTGACGAAGTCGCGTATACACGCGGGATTGCCGACCAAAAGTCGCGTATGCGTATGCACGCACTTTCATGGACGAAAAAGTGCATACGTGTGGGAAAACTTATTTTTGGTCCATGGTATTTAGTCCTTGGTATTTGGACCTATGGTTTTGGACCATGGTATCTTGTCTGAAGTGTTGAACCCAGGTATTTGGTCCAAGGTATTGATTCTTTATGGTTTTGGACCATGGTATTGTGTAAGGCCTAAGACTATAAAAGGGGAAGGAGATCATTAGACAAAGGCATTGACTCAAGCATTGAATATCTCATGAAGAACTAGATCTGGAATACTGGTCATTGGGTTATGGTGCATAGCTGGATCTAAATCAAGGAGGAACCTGAGCGCAAGAAGAAGGATAAGTACTATTGATGGATCAAGATCTTAAGGCTTGAATAGTAGTATCTTTGTGTGATTTTGATCTGTTATTTTGGCGCATGACTTGATCTATAAATCTGATAATCTGGGTATAACTGATGTCTGAATAAGTGAAAAGGATAAATTATCTTTTATAGATCTGTACGCAGGTTCAGCGAAGAAAAGGCGCGTATACACGTTGGTTCTGTAATGCAAAATAGCGTATACGCTGGTTGGCCTTAATTCAGAAGCGTATGCACACAGGATGTACATATTGAAGTAGCGTACGTTTCGTGAAATATGTTTTAGCTACTTCTGTTTATTGTTGCAGTGTTCTGGGTTCAGGATTGGTTCTGGTTACTGTCATTGTATTCTGGTTACAGCTTTCTGAGGAGTGATTGGTTGATTCAGTATTGGTTTGTACAAAGGAGATTGGTTGATGCAGATATAAATGATGTTTGATTGATGATAATCATGGATCCAGTCTAAAAATTTATGAAACGTGGTACCTGGAAGAAAAGAGAAGGTTGTAGCCTTTTGTAGGTCAGCACCTACGTATTAGTACCCCAGCTAGTAGAAGAGCTAAGAGGGTTGTAGCTCCCTTCCAGGAGAAGCTAGAGAACGAGAGAAGGTCGTAGCCTTCTGCAGGTAGCTGCCTGCGTACTGGTATAAGACTGCACCAGTACAGAATCATTGTAAAAAGAAGTTTCTAATTAAAAGAAGATAGAGACAAATTGCAGCAGGTGGTTTTCACCCACATTGGGTTTCCACCTTATATCTTTGTGTCCATGTGTGTGATGATCTGTTCTGTCTTACTGCTCCTGTTTACTGTTCTTATGATTAAAGAAGTCCTGATGCACTAATTAAAGATCAACAATTAATATATCCTAAGCTTTCTGATATACGCTGGTTTCTTTAGACACAGTAGCGTATATATGCAGTTTCCCATAGCTGAAGTAGCGTATACAAATCTGAGTGTGAAATGAAAAATAATTGATTTGATAATACTAATTCACCCCCCCTCTCAGTATTATTTCCAACAAGGATATGCCAAAATTCCTGTGGGCAGAAGCATGCAACACAACAGTCTATGTTCAGAGCATGACTCCTCATCGGGCAGTGGGCAAGATTACTCCAGAAAAAGTCTTCACATGGAAGACACCTGAAGTTAGTCATTTCAGCATATTTGGGAGTCTAGCATATTGCCGCATACCCGAAGAAAAGAGGAAGAAGTTGGATCAGACTGTGGAAAATGGATATCTGGTAGGATATAGTGAGAACGCTAAGGCATACAGAATCTATCTTCTAGGGAGTAGGAAGGTAGTAGTGAACATATTCAGAAGGAATATGGAGGCGGTGATAATCAGAGTTGCATCAAGTTCTCTGAGAATCCAGTGTTTCATGATAGGTCGAAGCATATTGATATCCGATGTCAATTTGTCAGGGACAATGTCCAACGAGGAGCTATACAGTTGAGCTACACTCCTACAGGAGAACAGGTGGCGGAAATCCTCACCAAGGCCCTTGGAAGGACAAAATTTGACTACTTTAGGGAAAAGATGGGGATGGTAAAGAACCCGTTTCAGTAGCAGAAACGAGAGTGATAACTCTAAGGATGCAAAGGGAGTTGTAGTGCGGATGCAGTGTTGGGAGAAAGGACCAGTAGCAGCATGGATGCAGAGGGAGTTGTCGTACATATGCAGCAGTGGCAGTAGCAGAGCCATGGGCAGCAGTACAGGATGCAACAATGCAGAGGATGTTGGGCAAGGAGGCTTAACATCAGCACAGGGACTGATGCTGGATGATCAGGGTGATATTCAGTGAGGAGTATTACTAGAGCACAGTCCTCTCTAAGAGGGAGTGTTGATTTGGGGTAGCAAAGGATGTGCTCTAGCCACGAAAATTGGTGGAGAGGCTAAGGCACACGAGATATCAAATACCCAGAAAGGGTTTGGGAATATTCTAAACAGTATGGGAGATATTAAAATAATTAATATTTTTAATGTGTATTAATATAAAGTTGTGTTAGAATGGTCCAAAAGTCATGATCAAGCCAGATCTAATCTTATCCGTTGATTAGGGAGTTAATCTCGACTGTTGATTTGTCAATGAGAAAAGTATAAGAGGAGGCTTGAGGGTCACTTAGAGAACACGCTGAGGGAGACCAGTCAGTTCAATTTCTGGAGCGGGGTTAGCTGAGAAATTGAACCAGTGGTCTTGTGAGCAGTCAGGAGGCAGCAAGTACGGAGCAGAAAGGTAGGATCAGCCACTAGAGATTAGCGTTGAGGCATGAGAGGAGGACGCAGGGCTTGTCAGGCAGACACAGAGGCAACAAAAGACTGCGCAGTGACTTGCTGGGCCTGCGTCAGTGACGCAGAGAGGCCTAGGGCTGACGTAGTCAAGCAGGCGCTGACACAGAGAGTTTGAGAGCCACGCAGAGGTCAGTTGGGGTGATGCTGGGATTGGGAGAAGTGCTGGAGAATTATTTCTCTCTGTGGGTAAGCTAGTTTGGCACCTTGTTGTACTGGAAAATTGCTGAATAATAAAATCCTCCCTTGCTGCACCGGTTTTCCCACATTGGGTTTTTCCAGGGACTGTTGTCCAAAATATCTGTGTCAATGTGTTAATGCTTGTGCATATGTTTGTTTCTGTATTACGGTGTGATATCTGCAGCAGTATTTATTTTAATGTTTATTGAAGTAATTTCATAAATAACTTTTTGTGGAATAAGTAGGAAAAATAAATCAGTTGCTGCAACGATAGAATTTTCACATACTAGAGGCTCCTTAAACTCGTCTTATTTATCTCCTTTCTCGGCTTCCCTTGCTGATTTCAGAGATGAGTTGCGTTATCTTGGAGAGGTGTAATGACCCTTATATATAGGTGTCTACTCCTTTTAGGCCGACTAGATGACTTGAGGCTGACTTGACTTTTATGCTTTGGATTTCTTCCTTTTAGAATGTCGATGCTTGGAGGAGGCTTGTGACTTTGCTTGGAGGTATTCTCTTGACCATAATACATACACATACAAGGTGTAACATGCCCTTAAGGTCTTCAACCTTTTCTTTTGACTATTTGACTCACCTATAGCACTTTAACTACTGCTAGACTTGTTTCAATGAGCAAGAAACTCATTGACATATATTATAAAAAAAAATTCTTTTCTTGAATAAGTACAAGTATCAAAAGTACATTTATGAAGACCAAACCTAGTTACATTTCCTTGAAAACTCCCTTTTAACTATGGAGGTATTCATACAACATTACAAGGTGTTTGGCTATTATCAATCTTTGAAGAATTCACATAAGAGAAATCGGATTTGCAATCCATCTGTTATAGCATCATATCCATCAACATTGTCATAGTGCAAGGCCTTGACTAACAACTCCATCTCTTCATGTGATCATGAGCTACAATGCAGGCAAGACCAATGATTTATAGGCATCTTCATCATTGTCTCTAAAGGTACATACCCACCCAGGTGTTCACTAAGTATGACCTTCTAGGACTATTCTTATCTTGGGTTCCCAACCCTCAAAGAATATCGATCCTCTTGCCTACTCTTATCTTGGATGCCCTACAAATCCTCAAAGAGTATCAGAGGCCAGATGATTACCCAATCCTCCCATTCTCTTCTTCCCAAGTGAAGACAAGAATGTTGTGTCTATCTTGGTTTACATTTCCATTCATGGCCTTCATCTAGACTTGACAGAGCTCCCTCTTAACTAGGGACTCTTTCATTCATCAACAACTTCTTCTTTGTGGGTCCTTCAACTGCTTGCTCTTCTTCCTTGCTTGATGTCGTGAAGTCTTTGTTCGAATTTATTCTAGGTAGGGCACCATCCATTGATCACTTTCCTTCTTGGTTTGTCATGTCATTGTTTCCTTCGTGGAAAGTGGCTTTCTTGTCATTCATCAGGTTTTCTTGTCATCTTGGCCACTCCTTTGTCATCTTGTCCATGCTTCGGAATACTCTTCTCATGGATGCTTCGTTGTACTTGCTTGTTTACATGCTTCGACCTAGTAGCCCATCATGACTTCATCTTGATGTTGTTTCAACATTGCTTTTTATTTTGTTGGATGGCTTCTTCATCACGACATATTTGTAGAGTAGAATCAATTATTTGCATATTTCATATCTCGAAGGCCCTCATAGGTGTCAAGGATCCTTCCTTCCTTTGTCAAAGTTGTCCTGCCTTCTTTCGGGAGATATCTTCAAGGTATCTTGTCAGATAGTGATTCTCGGTGATCATGGTATTCTTTACCTGCTTGATCTCTTTCTTCATTTGCTTCTTCTTAGATAGATCGATCAACCATCTTATGCTCCTTGTGAGAGCATTTCTTCATTGCTTGCTTTCTGGACTAGTCAACATTTCTTCTTTCTTCTTAGTTAGCAATCTTATACTCCTTATGTGAGGATTTCATTTTGTTGACCTTCATTGCAATGTAGTACATGCCTTCGAGCATGTCCTTTGTGAAAGAGATTTTTTCATACTTGATCATGTTATAGATCTATTCCCATGACTCAATAATATACAAATGATAACATGACTTAAACTTTGATGCATACATACCTCATCTTGATTCTCCTTTGATCATCCTTTGGTGTGGCCCTTCTTGCTTAATCTTAGCTTGCCTAGATATCAACCTTTTCTTGAATCCCATGAATGGGATTCCCAATGAGACATCTGCTTAGGTTCATGAACCTTCTTTTAAAGATTCCATCAAAGCATCTTAAAGACCCTTTCCTTGCAAATGTTTTCTTTCTTTTGATGATGGAGGTCTTCTAAGATTCTTAATCATGATCAATCTTCTTTTATCGTGGATGAGGTCCTATACTAAGTATTCTTCTTCTACATGAATATCTTGAGCTATATCTTGTCGTGCTCCTATATTCTAGAAGACATTTCTACCCATGCATTTTATTTTCATTATAAATGCTACATCTTCATGAGTATCTAGAACTCTATGTACATCATGCTTCTAGATTCTAGAGGATGTTTCTAGCCATGTAATTTTATTCTATTCCTACATGCTCCTATACTGCTCAAAACCTTGAAAGAAGACTTGAAGTAAAGAGTTTGATCTAGTCATAGTAGACATTTGGAGGATCTTCCTTCTTTTGCTTATTTTCTTCTTCTTTCATCTCTTGAGTCATGTGAGCTACTTCCCTCTTTCTTTTGTTGTTGTTGTCCTTCTTAAGCTTAGGACAATTCTTTTTGTAGTGTCCATATTCTTGGCATCCAAAACATTGGATTTTGGACATGTCTTTGTTGTTTGTTCTTTGTGGACCATATCTGCCAACCCTTTCTCTTGGCCATGGTAGCAAATGTTTGCTCCTTTAATCCCACATCTTCCTTTGCCTTAAGTCTGGTTTCCTCTTGCTGATTTTTGGTAGCATTGGATGTGCTTTAGCCTTGAAATTTGGAGGAGAGGCTAAGGCACATGAGATCTCCAAGATCTAGAAATCATTTTGGGAAAATCCATCCGGATGAAGAGTTATTAAAATAATTAATATTTTTAATGGGTTCCTAAGTCTAAACTTAGGAAAATAAAAATATTAATGGGTATTAATAAAGATAAGGATGAGAAGCTTCTAAGAGGAGGATCAAGTCTGTTTTAATCTTAGTCGTTGATTAGGGACTTAATCTCGGTTGTTGATTCATCAACATGAAAAGTATACGAGAAGACTTGAGGGTCATTTGGACATACATCGATAGATACTCAGTATCTCAAGGGAATTCAACTCTCAAGGTAGAGGAGATCGATTTCAGAGGGAGTTGCAGGGTGGAGGAAGAGGAGGGCTTCAGTAGCAGGCAGTGATTGAGGAGGTGATGCAGGGGCAGTGGAAGATAACGCAGAAAGAGAGACGCAGTCTAGAGGAGAGGCGCAGAGCTTACGCAGGCTGATGCAGAGGGACGCAGAGCCACTCAAAGCCACGTTGGGTTAGTCAGAGTGACGCAGAAGTGGGAGCAAGGTCTCCAAAGTGTCAGATGCTCTTAGAGTGAAAGTCTCAGGTGTTTTTTTTTTCAGTTTCTTTGTAAAATCATTCCTTGTAAAAGCAATCGTTGCTGAAGATTAATAAAGCCCTCATCTGTTGCATCGGTTTTCCCACATTGGGCTTTTCCGGGGACAATTGTCCAAAAACCACTGTGTCGATGTGATTGATTCTTGTGGATGCATTTTTCTTTGGGTAATTGTGTGATAACTGCAGTAGAATTTATTTTAATATTTGCTGAAGGAATTTCGTAAATAAATTATTGAGAATAATAACTAGGTGAAATAAATAAGATGCTGTAGTAATAGAATTTTTCAGTTTAGAAATTTTCACATGGTATTAGAGCAAAGATCCGACAACAGGAAAGGAAAATCGATTATGGGTCAAGAGCATGATGCAGAGGCATCTACTCATGGGGACTCGCGCAAATTTCCAGAATAATGCCCAAGGGACGAATATTCGATGTTAGCTTCCAGATTGGAAGAAGAAGCCGATTGCCTTGCAAGCTCTGCCTCGGAGGTTTGGTATATAGACAGTGGAGCTTCCTAGCATATGACAGGAATCTGAGAGTGTTTTTCAGATTATCAAGAAGAAAGAATGAATTTTCAGATCACCATGGGGAATAAGGCAAAGTGTACTCTAGTAGGAAGAGGTACCATAGTTTTTCAAACCGAAGCAGGAGAGCGACTTTAGGCAACCAATGTGCTACATGTGTCGGGATTGGGGATGAACTTACTTTCCGTATCTCAACTTCAGAACAAGGGCTATGTCATCTTCTTCATTAAGGAGAATGTATATGTCAAACAACCAAGTTGGGAAAAGGAGAAAGTAAGTGTAATAGGTTCTACATGTTACAGTTAGAATCACCAATGGTATGATAGGCAGTAATGAGGACAAAGACTTGAATGAGATATGGCACAGGAGGATGGGATGCTTACACTATGGGGCTTTGAAAATTCTTAGGAAAACAGTGTCAGGAGTTCTAGAACTAAGTATTGAACTGGATGATGTATGCAGAGGGTGCGCTTTAGGCAAGTATGCCAAAGCTGCGTTTTCCAGAAATAACAATAGGGCGAAGAGTTTGCTAGGCTTGATAGACTCAGACATCTGCAGACCGATGTCCACAAAATCTCTTAGTGGTGTCGAATACTTCATCACCTTCATTGATGACCATTCCAGGAAGACTTGGATCTCCTTTCTGAAAACCAAGGATGAGGTTTTCGGTCGATTCAAAGAGTTCAAGGCTCTAGTGAAGAATTTGATAGGAAAAAAGATAAAAGTGTTGCGCTCGAACAATGGTGGAGAGTATGTTGACAAGGACTTCACCAAATTTTTGCGCTAAGGAAGGCATCAGAGGAGAGTGGACAACTCCCTACAATCCGGAGCAGAATGGAGTGGTAGAAAGGAAAAACATGACTATTGTGGAAGCAGCTAGGGCAATGCTGTATGATTAGGGTATGCCTAAATTCCTGTGGGCGGAAGCATGCAACACGATAGTTTATGTCCAGAACAGGACTCCTCACAGGGCATTGGGAAAAATCACTTCGGAGAAGGTCTTCACTGGGAAGACACTTGAAGTTAGTGATTTTAAGATATTTAGGAGTTTGGCATATTGCCGTATACTCGAAGAGAAGAGAAAGAAGTTGGATCAAACTGCTGAGAAAAGATATCTTGTGGGATATAGCGAGAATGCTAAGGCATATAGAGTCTATCTTCCAGGGAGTAGGAAGGTAGTGGTTCGGCGGGATGTAAAGTTCATGGAGGATAGATCTTTTAGAAAATCCCGAGAAATGCCTTCCGAGGAGCAGACGAAAGATGAATTGTTGGTCAGACCACTTCAACTAGCGGAAACTAGAACTAGAAATCCCCCTGAAGACAAGGCTTCAGAACAGGAGTTGACAGATGTACCTACTACCAGTGGAAGAACTGTGAAAGTTCTATTACTGCAACATCTGATTTATTTTTCCTACTTATTCTTCAATAAGTTATTTATGAAATTCCTTTAATAAACATTAAAATAAATTCTACTGCGGATATCACACCGTAATATAGAAACAAGCACATGTACAAGAATCAACACATTGACACAGATATTTTGGACAACAGTCCCCAGAAAAACCGAATGTGGGAAAACTGGTGCAGTAAGGGAGGATTTTATTATTCAACAATTCTTCAGTACAACAGGGTGCCAAACTGGCTTACCCACAAAGAGAAAAATTCTCCAGTAGTTCTCCCAGTCCCAGCGTCAGCTTGGCTGACCTCTGCATAGCTCCCAGACACTCTGCGTCAGACCCTGCTTGACTGCGTCAGCGTTGGGCCTCTCTGCATCACCCACTCAGGCCCTCTAGTGACTGTGCAGTTTCCTGCTGCCTCTGCGTCTGCCTCTCTTGCCTTAGTGCTAGTCTCCAGTGCCTAATCCCGTTTCTCTATTCCATACTTGCTACCTTCTGACTGCTCACCAGACCACTAGTTCGAATTTCTTAGTTAACCCCGCTCCAGAAATTGAATTGATTAGTCTCCCTTAGCATGTTCTCCAAGTGACCCTCAAGCCTCCTTGTTGACAAATCAACGACTGAGATTAAGTCCATAATCAACGGCTAAGATTAGATCTTGCTTGATCCATGACTTTTGGACCATTCTAACACAGTTTTATATTAATACACATTAATATTTTATTTTCCTTAAGTTTAGACTTAGGGACTCCATTAAAAATATTAATTATTTTAATATCTCCCAAACTATTTAGAATCTTCCCAAACCCTTTCTGGGTATTGGAGATCTCATGTGCTTTAGCCTCTCCGCCAATTTTTGTTGCTAGAACACATCCTTTGCTACTCCAAATCAACACTCCCTCTTAGAGAGGACTGTGCTCTAGTAATACTCCTCACTAAATATCACCCTGATCATCTGGCATCGGTCCCTGTGCTGATGCTAAGCCTTCTTGCCCAACATCCTCTGCACTGCTGCATATTGTACTATTGCCCATGGCTTTGCTACTGCCATTGCTGCATTTGTACGACAACTCCCTTTGCATCTGTGTTGCTACTGGTCCTTTCTCCCAACACTACATCAACACTGCAACTCCTCCTGCATCCTTGCAGTTATCACTCCCGTTTCTGCTACTGAAACGGGTTCTTTACCATCACCATCTTTTCCCTGAAGTAGTCAAATTTTGTCCTTCCAAGGGCCTTGGTGAGGATGTCCGCCACTTGTTCTCCTGTAGGAGTGTAGTTCAACTGTACAGCTCCTCGTTGGACACAGTCCCTGACAAAGTGACATCAGATATCAATATGCTTCGCCCTATCATGAAACACTGGATTCTCAGAGAGCTTGATGCAACTCTGATTATCACACATGATCTTGGTCGCCTCCATATTCCTTCTGAATGGGTTCACAGGCAGATTTCTAAGCCATATGGCCTCACACAAAGTTGTGCTTGCCGCCATATATTCTGCCTCAGATGAGCTCAGAGCCACGAAATTTTGTTTCCTACTGCACCAAGAGGTCATTCCTGATCCAATGTTGAAACAGTACCCAGAGGTACTTTTCCAATCCACTGAACTTCCTGCCCAATCTGCATAAGTGAATCCACTCAAACTGATATCCTTACCTTTGGTGTACAAGAGTCCATAATCGACTGTTCCCTGTAAATACCCGAGAATGTGTTTGGCTGCTACCAGTGTGCCCTCTTTAGTTCAACCATGAACTGATTGAGGGTGTTGACAGCATAGCAAATGTCTGGCATTGTGCTGACTAGATACATTAGGGACCCTATGAGCTACCTGTATAGGGTGGGATCAACATCCTTGTCTTCTGATGCATCAATTTTCTTCCAATTGGTGATCATTGGAGTAACCGTGAGTCTACAGTCCTCCATCTTGAATCTTTTCAGGATTTCTGTAGCATACCTCCCTTGCCCAAGGAAGATTTCTCCCTTCTGCTGCCAAACTTCCAACCCTAGGAAGTAATGCATTCGTCCCAAATCCTTCATATCGAATTTTGTGGCTAGATTCTTCTTGCAATCCCCAATGAGCTTAGATGATCATGTCAGAAAGAGATCATCCACATACAATACTAAGATTAGCGGCTCGTTCTCTACAACCAGATAGTAGAGATTCGGATCCGCGTCACTCTTGACAAATCCCATTTTCTGCAAGTAGCCATCCATTCGACCATACCATGCTCTATGTGCCTATTTCAGCCCAAAATAAGGCTTTCTTCAATCTGCATACATGAGACTTCTTCTCATGTGTCTCAAAGCCCTTTGATTGTTCAATGTATACCTCCTCTTCTATTACCCCGTTCAGAAAATCCGTTTTGACATCCATCTGATGAATCTCCCATCCCATCTGAGCTGCAAGAGATATCACAGTCCTAATAGACGTATACTTGGCTACAGGGGCAAAGGTCTCCTCGTAGTCAATTCCTCCCTTTTGAGCATACCCCTTAGCCACAAACCTGGCCTTGTATTTCTCAACACTGCCGTCTGCAGCGTATTTGATCTTGTAGATCCATTTCGAACCTACCACTGATCTGTCTTGAGGCCTTGGCACTACCTCCTAGACATCGTTCACCATTATGGAGTTGTACTCCTCTACCATCGCATCTAGCCAAACCTGATGTTGCGCTGCCTCCTTGAAACTGGCAAGCTCCCCATTCTGAGCTACTAATGCCTGATATCTATTTGGCTGTTTTCACTCCCTCTTATTATTTCTTGGCGCACCGATGAAGTCCTCTGCATCTCGCAGAATCTGACGAAGTTCTCTGCTAGTTCTTCCTCTGCCAGCAGGTGCTTCTGTTAGCTCCTCCACCTCATCCTGAGAATCTTCTCGACCTGAGGAAGAATTTTTTACTTCCATTGGTTGAAGAGGCTTAACCAACGACTCCTCTTTTGACTGCTCCTCGGAAGGCATCTCATGAGATTTTCTGAAAGCCCTTTCCTCTATGAACTTTACATCTCGTCGAATTACTACCTTCCTGCTCCCTGGAAGGTAGATTCTGTATGCCTTACCGTTCTCGCTATATCCCATTAGATATCCCTTTTCCGCAGTTTGATCCAGCTTCTTCCTCTTTTCCTCTAGTATGCGACAATATGCTAAACTCCCATATATCCTGAAATGACTGACTTCAGGTGTCTTCCCTGTGAAATCCTTCTCTGGAGTAATCTTGCCCAACGCCCGATGAGGAGTCCTGTTCTTTCTTTCTGCTACTCCATTCTGCTCTGGATTGTAGGGAGTTGTTTACTCTCTTCTGATGCCCTCCGTAGCGCAAAAATTAGTGAATTCCTTATCGACATACTCTCCACCATTATCTGAGCGCAAAACTTTTATTTTCTTCTCAGTCATATTCTCCACCAGAGCCTTGAACTCTTTGAATTGACAGAAAACCTTGTCCTTGGTTTTTAGAAAATAAATCCAAGTTTTCCTTGAGTGGTCATCAATGAAGGTAGAGAAATACTCGACACCGCTAAGAGCTTTGATGGACATAGGTTCGCAGATATCTGAGTGTATCAATCCTAGTACACTCTTGGCCCTGTGTTTGCTCCTAGGAAATGCTGCCTTGACATACTTTCCTAGAGCACATCCTCTGCATACATCATCTCGTTCCGTACTCGAATCCGAAACTCCTATTACAGTGCTCCTGAGAATTCTCAGAGCTCCATGGTGCAAATGACCCATTTTTCTGTGCCATAGTTCATTCAAGTCCTTGTCTCCATGACTGCCTATTAGTGCCATTGGTGATTCTAGTTGTAATCTATACAACCTGTGACTTTTGATCCCGATCTACACTTTCTTTTTCCAGCTCGGGTGTTTGACGTATACCTTTTCCTTTATGAAGTAGACATCATAGCCCTTGCCTTGAAGTTGCAACACGGAAAGTAAGCTCATCCCTAATCCTTGTACATGCATCACATTTGTAGCACGGAACCGTTCTCCTGATCCCTGTTTGAAAAACTATGTTACCCTTCCCTGCTGGAGTACACTTTGCTTTGTTCCCCATGGTGATATGAAAGTTCATCCTCTCTTCTCGATATTCTGAGAAACATTCCCTGATTCCCGTCATATGCCACGAGGCTCCAATGTCTATATACCACACTTCGGATGATGCAGAACTAGTCATACAAGCCACTTCTTCTTCCAGCCTGGAAGCCAACATAGAGAAATTGAAGTCTCTTTCTCTTGTGCAATCTTCTGAAAATCTATGCGAGTCCCCTGACGTGGACACCTCTGCATCGTGGTCTCGACCCATAACTGATTTTCCCTTCCTGTCTCTAATTACTCCCTTTGATACCATGTGAAAATTCTATCACTGCAACATCTGATTTATTTTTCCTACTTATTCTTAAAGTTATTTATGAAATTCCTTCAATAAACATTAAAATAAATTCTGTTGCAGATATCACACCATAATACAGAAACAAACACATGTACAAGAATCAACACATTGACACAGATATTTTGGACAATAGTCCCTGGAAAACCCAATGTGGGAAAACTAGTGCAACAAGGGAGGATTTTATTATTCAGCAATTCCTCAGTACAACAGGGTGCCAAACTAGCTTACCCACAGAGAGAAATTCTCCAGTAGTTCTCCCAGTGCCAGCGTCAGCTTGGCTGACCTCTGCGTGGCTCCCAGACACTCTGCGTCAGCCCTGGGCCTCTCTGTGTCACCCACGCAGGCCCTCTAGTGACTGCGCAATTTCCTGCTACCTCTGCGTCTGCCTTTCCTGCCTTAGCGCTGGTCTCCAGTGCCTGATCCCGTACCTCTGTTCCATACTTGCTGCCTCCTGACTGCTCACCAGACCACTAGTTCGAATTTCTCAGCTAACCCTGCTCCAGAAATTGAACTGATTGGTCTCCCTCAGTATGTTCTCCAAGTGACCCTCACGCCTCCTCTTATACTTTTCTCGTTGACAAATCAATGATCGAGATTAAGTCCCTAATTAATGGCGAAGCTTAACTTTGGTTTGATCCATGACTTTTGGACCGTTCTAACACAATTTTATATTAATTCACATTAATATTTATTTTCCCGAAGTTTAGACTTAGGGACTCCATTAACAATATTAATTATTTTAATATTTCCCAAACTGTTTAGAATCTATACAAACCATTTCTGGGTATCGGAGATCTCATGTGCTTTAGCCTCTCCACCAACTTTCGTGGCTAGAGCACATCCAATGCTACCCCAAATTAACAAGAACGAGCCGAGAACTCCGACAGATTCTACGGGATGCAAAAGACTTCATTGGTGCACCCAGGAATAGTAAAAGGGAGCGAAGACAGCTAGGCAGATATCAGACCTTAGTAGCTTAGGTTGGGGAACGTTCTAGTTTTCAGGAGGCCATTCAGCATCAGGTATGGGTGGATGCTATGGTGGAGGAATACAACTCTATAATGGTCAATGATGTTTACGAAGTGGTACCTAGGCCTCAGGATAGATTTGTGATAGGTTCGAGATGGATCTACAAGGTCAAATATGTTGCAGACGACAGTGTGGAGAAATACAAAGCCAGGTAGTTGGCTAAGGGGTATGCTCAGAAGGAAGGAATAGACTACGAAGAAACCTTCGCCCCAGTAGCTAGGTATACTTCTATTAGGACCGTGATATCTCTTGCAACACATATGAGGTGGAAGATTCATCAGATGGATGTCAAGACAAAATTCTTGAACAAAGTAATAGAAGTAGAAGTATACATCGAACAACCAGAAGGTTTTGAAACACATGAGAGAAAATATCATGTATGTAGATTAAAGAAAGCCTTGTATGAGTTAAAACAGGCACCTAGGGCATGGTATGACCGAATTGATGGCTACTTGCAGAAGATGGGGTTCATCAAGAGTGACGCAGACCCTAATCTCTACTATCTGGTTGTAAAGAATGAGCCTCTAATCCTAGTGTTATATGTGGATGATCTCTCCCTGACAGGATCATCCAAGCTCATCAAAGACTGCAAAAGGAATCTAACCACAGAATCCGACATCAAGGATTTGGGACAGATGCATTATTTTTTGGGGTTGGAAGTTTGGCAGCAAAAGGGTGAGATCTTCCTAGGACAAGGGAGATATGCTACAAAAATCTTGAAGAGATTTAGGATGGAGGACTGTAGATCTATGGCTACTCCAATGATCACCAACTGGAAGAAGATTGATGCATCAGAAGATAAATATGTTGATCCCACCTTGCACAGGCAGCTTATAGGGTCCCTATGTATTTGGTCAATACCAGGCCAGACATTTGTTACGCTATCAACACCCTTACTCAGTTCATGGTAGAACCTAAGAGGGCGCACTGTGCAGTAGCCAAACGCGTTCTCAGGTATATACAAGGAA
The DNA here is from genome assembly GCA_031772625.1 of Pinus tabuliformis. NCBI lineage: Eukaryota > Viridiplantae > Streptophyta > Pinopsida > Pinales > Pinaceae > Pinus > Pinus tabuliformis. The sequence continues at coordinate 59,900,902 of CM062816.1, forward strand.
CAGTCGAGCATGGACTATTGTACACCAGAGGCAATGACATCAGGTTGAGTGGGTTCACTGACGCAGATTGGGCTGGAAGTTTAGTAGATCGGAAAAGTACAACTGGATAATGTTTCAACATTGGATTAGGAATGACCTCCTGGTGGGAAACAAAAATATGTGTCTCTGAGCTTAGTTGAAGCAGAATATATGGCAGCTAGCACAACTTTGTGCAAAGCCATATGGCTTAGGAAATTGCTTGTGAATCTATTATGGAGAAGGATGGAAGCGACTAGGATCATGTGTGATAATCAGAGTTGCATCAAGCTCTTTGAGAATCCAGTATTTCATGATCGGTGTTGATTTGGGGTAGCATCGGTTGTGCTCTAGCCACGAAATTTGGTGGAGAGGTTGGGGCACATGAGATCTCCAATACTCAGAAAGGGTTTGGGCAAATTCTAAATAGTTCCGGAGATATTAAAAACATTAATATTTTTAATGGAGTCCCTAAGTCTAAACTTAAGGAAAATAAAATATTAATGTGGATTAATATGAAACTGTGTTAGAATGGTCCAAAAGACATGGATCAAGCCAGATCTAATCTTAGCCGTTGATTAGGGACTTAATCTCGGCCGTTGATATGTCAACAGGAAAAGTATAAGAGGAGGCCTGGGGGTCACTTGGAGAATACACCAGAGTGATTAGTCATTCTATTCTCTAGAGTGGGGTTTGCTAAGAGAGATAGAATTAGTGATCGGGAGTTGCAGCTGAGGGGCATTTAATATAGAGAGACAGAGAGGCAGAGATAGTGTCGGGAGAGCAGTGCAGTAGCCAGGGAGAGTGACGTTAATAGCAGCCAAAGCTCATGCAGGACCACGTAGAGGTAGCCGGGAGTTGCGCAGAGCCTCAGAGAGGCTAGCATTGCTGACACAGAGGGCCAGAAGGCTGATGCAGGGCCTCCTAAGGCTGATGCAGACCCATCTGGGCTGACGCAGGGCCAGCGCTAGGTAGAGAGGGGTTGACGCTGAGGTTTCTAGGGCAGATTGGAGCTAAGGCGCTGCCGGGAGGATTATCTAGGGTTTCAACCAGGAGATTTGTCTCAAACTGAGAGGTATTATTGCCAAGGAAATTCTCTGTTGGGTAGGTCGGTTTTAGCACCCAGATTATACTCTGATATTGCTTAATAAGAAAACCCTCAGGTAGCTGCATCGGTTTTCCCGCATTGGGTTTTTCCGGGGACATTGGTCCAAAAATAGCGGTGTCATTTGGTGTGATTGTTTATGTTTCTTTCAGTTGTTGATCTATAATATGTTGAACATGCATTAGTGTTTATTTTCAGTATTTACATTGTAAATAACGTGTTAAGTAACGAAACAAGTAGGTAGGAATAAATCAGCTAAAGTGCATGGAGGGTTTCTAGCTAAGTAGACTTAGAAACTTCATCATGGTATTAGAGCGTGATTGCAGATCACAGGAGGACTGAGGACATCAGCCGAGCGGAGCAATAGCAGCAGAAAACAACTGTCCCGAGGTGACAGAAGCTGCTTCTAGCAGAGCCACATAGAAGCTGGGAGGGCTGACGCAGTTGGTTGAGGAGGTTGGGTTGCTGGTGCCGGGATTGCGCAGAGCCTAGGAGCTCTCACCTTCAGGTTGCTAGGGTTTAGAAGGCTGTGGAAATATTGCAGAGTGGAGCTGGTGAGGTACTGTAGTTAGAACAGTACCTGCCAGAGCAAGGCCAAGAGGAGGGAGTTGCAACTGAGGGTTTCTAGCCGAAGAACTTGGATTAGTGGTGCGGTTGCACAAGATGATCAGAGTAGGGGGCATCTCGACAGCGGTAGAAGGATTTCCAGGAGGGAAATCAGCAAGCAGAGGGAGTCCAGAAGAGAACTTCTAGACGAGAAGTAGAGACTCGGAGGAGTTGAACAGAGAACTTCCAGGAGGGAAGCAGAAGAGCATCATGGCACTACACGGAGTAAGAGAGCAGGATAGATTGGACAGAGCATCGAACTTCACAGATTGGAAGGCCAGAATCTTATTCGTACTTGACAGAAATTGTGTCAAGAATGTCGCCTTGAAGGTTATATCTATCCCAATCGACCCCAATGATAACTACAAGTATGAGGAGGCAATGGTGAGGGCCAAGAGCATCATCCTTGACGGGGTCAAGGACCATGTAGTACCACACATTTCCAAGAAGGAAACAGCATATGAGATGTGGGAGGCCCTCAAGAAATTGTACCAGCATACTTTTGTGCAGAGAAGAATGTTACTAGAGAATCAGTTGAGGTCGTATCAGATGAAGAAGGGAGAACCGATTGACACCTTCCTCGGAGGACTGAATGAGATCCAAGATTAGTTGACTGCTATAGAAGCCACGCTGGATCAGGAATTGATGGTGAGGACGGCCCTGAATGCAGTCTTAGAACACTGGGAGGTATTTGTCCAGAGTATATTGGGCAGAGGGACACTTCCACCTTGGGATGAGATGTGGGCTGCTCTTCGCTAAGAAGAGATCAGACGGCAGTAAAAGACAAGTAGCAGTAGCAAGGGGATCAAAGTCAAGCAGGAGGAGGAAGATGTTGCCCTAGCATCTGAGGGAAAGCAGGAAAAGCAGAAGAAGAAGGATCTCTCCAAGATTAAGTGCTTCCACTGTGGGGAGCTAGGTCATTATGCGACCCAGTGTCCAAGGAAGAAGAGTAAGGGAGAGTCTTCTGAGACTAAGGCAGCGCCAACAAGGGCAGAGAAGGAAGTTTTGACAGATAATGATTGTGCCATGAGTGCACACGCGCCACTTGAGAAGAAGTGGGGAGACATCGCGCTGTAGTTAGGCGGACTACAGGCAATGAGGGGCAAGATCCTCGAGGTACCTAGCCTCTTGGATTAGACCTTGCTATGGGAGCCCCAAAGAGGAGTAGCAGGATTGGCTGAGTTGGGTAGAGAAGGATGCGGATGGAGCAGTAGAGAGAGCTACAGTGCAGGAGTCCCAGGACAATGCAAGGCTAGTAGGCTGCAACAGTGCGAGAGGCACAGGATTGTTGCACCAATGCAGCATGGCATAGAGAAGTGTGCAATGGCGCGAGATGCTGGGAGTTGTTGCAGCAGCACAGGGGTTAGAGAGGGAGCACTTGTCAGCGGCAGAGATAGCTTCAGCATCAGTGGGTGTCTCTAGCCCAACAGAGAGGTCAGATTGGGAGATCAATTACTTACTTCTTAGTTATTGAGTTGCAGTGCAGCAATGGGCAGCACAATGCAACATGATGAGAGGAGGTGCAGTGTGGATGCAGTGCTGGGAGAAAGGACCAACAACAACACGAATGCAAAGGGAGCTGTCGTATAGATGCAGCAGTGGCAGTGGCAGAACCATGGGCAGCAGTACAGGATACAGCAGTGTAGAGGATGGTGGGCAGCAGGCCTAGCATCAGCACAGGGACTGATGCCAGATGATCAGAGTAATACTCAGTGAGGAGTATTGCTAGAGCACAGTCTTCGCTAAGAGGGAGTGTTGTTTTGGGGTAACATCGGATGTGCTCTAGCCACGAAATTTGGTGGAGAGGTTGGGGCACATGAGATCTCCAATACCCAGAAAGGGTTTGGGAAGATTCTAAACAGTTCTGGAGATATTAAAATAATTAATATTTTTAATGGAGTCCCTAAGTCTAAACTTAGGGAAAATAAAATATTAATGTGGATTAATATGAAACTGTGTTAGAATGGTCCAAAGACATGGATCAAGCCAGATTTAATCTTAGTTGTTGATTAGGGACTTAATCTTGGTCATTGATATGTCAACAGGAAAAGTATAAAGGAAGACTTGAGGGTCACTTGGAGAATACACCAGAGTGATCAATCATTCTATTATGTAGAGCGGGGTTTGCTAAGAGAGATAGGATTAGTGATCGGGAGTTGCAGCTGAGGGGCATTGAGTACAAAGAAACAAAGAGGTAGAGATAGTGCCATGATAGCAGCGCAGTAGCCAGGGACAGTGATGTAGTAGTAGCTAGAGCTCACGCAGGGCAACGCAGAAGTAGCCGAGAGCTGCGCAGAGCCTCAAAGAGGCCAGCGTTGCTGACGCAGAGGGCCAGAAGGCTAACGCAGGGCCTCCTAAGGCTGACGCAGACCCATCCGGGGTGACGCAGGGCCAACGCTGGGCAGAGAGGGGCTGACGCAGTCCAGAAAAGGCTGACGCTGAGGTTTCTGGGGCAGATTGGAGCCAGGAGATTTGTCTCAAACTGAGAGGTATCACTGCCAAGGAAATTCTCTGTTGGGTAGGCCAGTTTCGGCACCCAGATTGTACTCTAATATTGCTTAATAAGAAAACTCTCAGATAGTTGCACCAATTTTCCCACATTGGGTTTTTCTGGGGACATTGGTCCAAAAATAACGGTGTCATTTGGTGTGATTGTTTCTGTTTCTTTCAGTTGTTGATCTGTAATATGTTGAGCATGCACTAGTGTTTATTTTCAGTATTTACATTGTAAATAACTTGTTAAGTAACAGAACAAGTAGGTAGGAATAAATCAGCTAAAGTGCATGGAGGGTTTCTAACTAAGTAGACTTAGAAACTTCAACAATCGTTCGAAGCACATTGATATTAGGTGTCACTTTGTCAGAGATTGTGTCCAACAAGGGGCAGTACAGTTGAAGTACACCCTTATAGGAGAACATGTGGCAGACATCCTCACCAAGGCTCCACGAAGAACAAAGTTTGTTCATTTTAGGGAGAAGATGGGGATGGTAAAGAATCCATTTCAATAATGGATAAGTATCAGAAGTTGCAGTGCAACAATTAGAAGTGGCAGTGCTATGGACAACAGGTTGAGAGGGAGTTGTAGTACAGGAGCAGCAGTGGCAGTGTCATGGGCAGTAGGACAGGACGCAGCAGTCTAGGAGATGTGAGGCAACAAGCCAAGCATCAACACAAGTACTGATGCGAAAGATCGGTGTGATGTTTCTATATTGAAACATTATTAGAGCACATTCCTCACTAAGAGGGAGTGTTGATTTTTGGTAGCATCGGACGTGCTCTAGCCTTGAAATTTGGAGGAGAGACTAAGACACATGAGATTTCCAAGACCCAGAAATCGTTTTGGGAAATTCCATCCGAATGAGGAGTTATTAAAATAGTTAATATTTTTAATGGGTTCTTAAGTCTAAACTTAGGAAAATAAAAATATTAATGGGTATTAATAAAGATAAGGATGAGAAGCTTCTAAGAGATGAGGATCAAGTCTGTTTTAATCTTAGCTATTAATTAGGGACTTAATCTCGGCCGTTGATTCATCAACAGGAAAAGTATAAGAGAAGACTTGAGGGTCATTTGGACATACATCGACAGATACTCAGTATCTCAAAGGAAATTCAACTCTCAAGGAAGAGGAGATCGATTTTAGAGGGAGTTGCAGGGTGGAGGAAGAGGAGGGCTTCAGCAGCAAGCAATGATCGAGGAGAATGTGACGCAGGGGCAGTGGAAGACAACATAAAAAGAGAGACATAGTCCAGAGGAGAGACGCAGAGCCTACACAGGCTGACGTAGAGGGACGCAGAGCCACTCAAAGCCATGCTGGGTCAGTTAGATTGACACAGGGGTGACGCAGAAGTGGGAGCAGGGTCTCCAAAGTGTCAAATGCTCTCAGAGGGAAAGTCTCAGGTGTTTTCTTTTAATTTCTCTGTAAAATCATTCCTTGTAAAAGCAATTGCTGCTAAAGATTAATAAAGCCCTCATCTGTTGCACCAGTTTTCCTACATTGTGTTTTCCCGGGGACAATTGTCCAAAAACAACTGTGTCGATGTGATTGATTCTTATGCATGTATTTTTCTTTGGGTAATTGTGTGATAACTGAAGTAGAATTTTTTTTAATATTTGTTGAAGGAATTTCGTAAATAACCTATTGAGAATAATAAGTAGGTGAAATAAATCAGATGCTGCAGTAATAGAATTTCAGTTTAGAAATTTTCACACATCTGTCCTGCAGAGAGACCAAATTTCACTGAGAGTGGTTGCTTCCTTCTTGGCGTATATTCTTGATGTGAAGTTGCCCCAATCCTCAGGCAGAGCATTGAGTATTATAGTTGTCATTTCTCTGTCAGACATGACTTCACTGTTGATTTGTGGTAGCATCGGATGTGCTCAAGCCACAAAATTTGGTGGAGAGGTTGTGGCACATGAGATATCCAATACCCAGAAAGGGTTTGGGTAGCTGCTAAATAGTTTAGGAGATATTAAAATAATTAATATTTTTAAAGGAGTCCCTAAGTCTAAACTTAGGGAAATTAAAATATTAATGTACATTAATATAAAACTGTGTTAGAATGGTCCAAAAGACATAGATCAAGCCAGATTTAATCTTAGCCATCGAGTAGGGACTTAATCTCAGCGATTGATATGTCAACGAGAAAAGTATAAGAGGAGGCTTGAGGGTCACTTGGAGAGTACACCAGATGATCAGTCATTCTATTCTCTAGAGTGGGTTTGCTAAGAGAGATAATATCAGTGATCAGAGTTGCAGTTGAGGGGCATTGAGTACAAAGAGACAGAGAGGAAGAGATAGTGCTGGGAGAACAGTGCAGGAGCCACAGAGAGTGACGCAGTAGCAGCCAGAGTTCACGCAAGGCCACGCAGAAGCAGCCAAGAGCTGCGCAGTGCTTCAGAGAGGCCAGCGTTGCTGATGCAGAGAGCCAGAAGGCTGGCACAAGGCCTCCTGAGGCTGATGCAGACCCATTCAGGGTGACACAGGGCCAGTGCTGGGCAGAGAGAGGCTGATGCAGTCCAGAAAGGCAGACGCTGGGGTTTTTGGGGCAGATTGGAGCTAAGGAGTTGCCGGAAGGTTTATCCGGGGTTTCAGCCTGGACATTTGTCTCAAATTGAGAGGTATTACTGCCAAGGAAATTCTCTGTTGGGTAAGCCGGATTTGGCACCTAGATTGTACTCTGAAATTGCTTAATAAGAAAACCCTCAAATAGCTGCACCAGTTTTTCCACATTGGGTTTTTCCGGGGACATTGGTAAAAAAATAACGGTGTCATTTGGTGTGATTGTTTCTGTTTCCTTCAGTGGTTGCTCTGTAATATGTTGAGCATGCACTAGTGTTTATTTTCAGTATTTACATTGTGAATAACTTGTTAAGTAACGAAACAAGTAGGTAGGAATAAATCAGATAAAGTGCATGGAGGGTTTCTAACTGGTAGACTTAGAAACTTCAACATGGTATCAAAGCATGGTTGCAGATCATAGGAGAACTGAGGACATCAGCCGAGCGGAGCAATAGAAGCAAAAAACAGTTGTCCTGAGTGACAAAAGTTGCTTCTAGCAGAGCAGCAACAAGGGAAGGGTGATGTAGTGCCTGCGTCATCAAGGGTGAGCGGGGAAGAGGTAGCGCAGAGGCTAAGGGAGGCAAAGGGAGCCTCACGCAGAGCCATGCAGAAGCTAGGAGGGTTGGCGCAGTTGGCTAAGGAGGCCGGGTTACTGGTGCCGGGATTGCGCAGAGCCTAGGAGCTCTCACCTTCGGGTTGCTGGGGTTTAGAAGGCTGTGGGAACATTGCAGAGTGCAGTTGGTGAGGTACTGTAGTCAGAATAGTACTTGATAGGGTAAGCCCAAGAGGAGGGAGTTGCTACCGAGGGCTTTTAGCCTAGAAACTCGGATCAGTGGTATAGTTGCATAGACAATCAGAGTAGGGGGCATCTCGACATTGGCAGAAGGATTTCTAGGAGGGAAATCGAGACTCAGAGGGAGTCAGATCGGGAACTTCCAAGAGGGAATTAGAAGAGCATCACGACACTAAACGGAGTAAGAGACCAGGACAGGTTGGACGGAGCATCAAACTTCGCAGTCTGGAAGGCCAGAATCTTATCTGTACATGACAGAAATCGTGTCAAGCACTTTGCCTTGAAGACGATAGCTATCCCAGTTGACCCAAATGATAACGACAAGTACGAGGAGGCAATGGCGAGGGGCAAGAGCATCATCCTTGACGGGGTCAAGGACCATGTAGTACCACACATTGCCGAGAAGGAAACAACATATGAGATGTGGGAGGCCCGTAAGAAATTGTACCAGCATACTTGTGTGCAGAGAAGAATGTTACTAGAAAATCAGCTGAGGTCGTATCAGATGAAGAAGGGAGAATCGATTGACACCTTCCTCGGAGGACTGAATGAGATCCAAGATCAGTTGACTGCTATAGAAGCCACACTGGATCAGGAATTGACGGTGAGGACAGCCTTGAATGTTGTCTCAGAAGACTGGGAGGTATTTGTCCAGAGTATTCTGGGCAGAGGGACACTTCCACCTTAGGATGAGATGTGGGTGGCTCTTCGCTAGGAAGAGATCAGACGGTAGTCAAAGGTGGGAAGCAGTAGTAAGGGGATCAAAGTCAAGCAGGAGGAAGATGTTTCCCTAGCATCTGAGAGAAAGCAAGAAAAGCGGAAGAAGAAGGATCTCTCAAAGATCAAGTGCTTCCACTATTGGGAGCTGGGTCATTATGCGACCCAGTGTCCAAGGAAGAAGAGTAAGGGAGAGTCTTTCGAGATTAAGACAGCGCCAGCAAGGGGCAGAGAAGGAAGTGTTGACAGACGATGACTATGCCCTGAGTGCACACTCACCACTTGAGCGAAAGTGGGAAGACATCGAGCTGTAGTCAGGCAGACTACAGGCGATAAGGGGCAGGATCCTCGAGGTACCCAGCCTCTTGGATTAGACCTTATTACGGGAGCCCCAAAGAGAAGTAGCGGGACTGGCTGATGTGGGTAGAGTTGGATGCGGATGGAGCAACAGAGAGAGCTATAGTGAAGGAGTCCCGAGACAATGCGAGGCTAGCAGGCCGTAACAGTGCGAGAGGCAAGGGAGTGTTGTACCAGTGCAGGATGGCACAGAAAGGTGAGCAATGGTGCGAGATGCAGAGAGTTGTTGCAGCAGCGCAGAGGTCAGAGGGAGCACTTGTTAGCGGCAGAGGGAGCTTCAACATCAGGAAGGTCTCTAGCCCAACAGAGAGGTTAGAGTTGGGATATCATTTACTTACATCTCAGTAACTGAGTTGCAGCGCAGTAGTGGGCAACCTGATGCAGCATGATGAGAGGAGTTGCAGTGCGAATGCAGTGTTGGGAGAAAGGACCAACAACAACACGGATGTAGAAGGAGTTGTCGTACAGATGCAGCAGTGGTAGTGGCAGAACCATGGGCAACAGTACAGGATACAACAGTGCAAAGGATGGTGGGCAACAGTTCTAGCATTAGCACAGGGACTGATGCCGGATGATCAGAGTAATACTCAATGAGGAGTATTGCTAGAGCACAGTCCTTGCTAAGAGGGAGTGTTGATTTGTGGTAGCATCATATATGCTCTAGCCACGAAATTTGGTGGAGAGGTTGGGGCGCATGAGATCTCCAATACCTAGAAAGGGTTTGGGTAGATTCTAAGCAGTTTAGGAGATATTAAAATAATTAATATTTTTAATGGAGTCCCTAAGTCTAAATTTAGGGAAATTAAAATATTAATGTGGATTAATATAAAACTGTGTTAGAATGGTCCAAAAGACATGGATCAAGCCAGATCTAATCTTAGCTGTCGATTAGGGACTTAATCTTGGCCGTTGATATGTCAGCAAGAAAAGTATAAGAGGAGGCTTGAGGGTCACTTGGAGAGTACACCAAATGATCAATCATTCTATTCTCTAGAGCAGGGTTTGCTAAGAGAGATAGAATCAGTGATCAGAGTTGCAACTGAGGGGCATTGAGTACAGAGAGATAGAGAGGCAGAGATAGTGCGAGGAGAGTAGCACAGGAGCCAAAGAGAGTGATGGAGTAGCAGCCAGAGCTCACGCAGGGCCATGTAGAGGTAGCCAGGAGTTGCGCAGTGCTTCAGAGAGGCCAACATTGCTGACGCAGAGGGCCAGAAGGCTGACACAGGGCCTTCTGAGGCTGACGCAGACCCATTCAGGGTGACGTAGGGCCAACACTGGGCAGAGAGAGGCTGACACAGTCCAGAAAGGCAGACGCTGGGGTTTTTGGGGCAGATTGGAGCTGAGGAGTTGCCGGAAGGTTTATCTGGGGTTTCAGTTGGGACATTTGTCTGAAATTGAGAGGTATTATTGCCAGGGAAATTCTCTGTTGGGTAAGCCGCATTTGACACCCAGATTGTACTCTAAAATTGCTTAATAAGAAAACCCTCAGATAGCTGCATCGTTTTTCCCACATTGGGTTTTTACGGGGACATTGGTCCAAAAATAACGGTGTCATTTGGTGTGATTGTTTTTGTTTCCTTCAGTTGTTGATTTGTAATATGTTGAGCATGCACTAGTGTTTATTTTCAGTATTTACATTGTAAATAACTTGTTAAGTAACGGAACAAGTAGATAGGAATAAATAAGATAAAGTGCATGGAGAGTTTCTAATTGGTAGACTTAGAAACTTCAACATTCACCAAGCTCTTGAAGTTGATCTCTCATTTCATAGATTTTCATGAAGTAGGGAGCTATTCCTTCCTTTGTTATCTTCATCTTATACAATTCATTTCTCAGAGATATTACTTCTCTGGTTGTGGATACTGAGAATAGCTTTACTAGCTTATCATAAATTTCTTTTGATGTCTCAAACTTGGAGACATAAGGAATGAGTCTTTGATTGATTCTATTAGAATCCTTTGAGCTCTTGTCTCATCCTTATTGTATTTGGCTAAGACTTGAGTTTGTTCCTTAGCAGGAATAGTGATATTCCCTTTGACATGTTCCAGGAGTTCATTCTCCTTGAGAAGTAGGTCAGTCCTTTTCTTCCATGCAAGAAAGTTAATGGTACTTACCAATTTATTGCTTTCCTTGTAAAAAGACATTGATGTATATTCAGATGGGGACATGTGCTTACTTGATAGGTTTTGAGATGTAATGGATTTGCTTCCTCTTTGAAGAGTTGATGGCTTGGCTTCTTTGGATCTTGATGTTCCTCAAGTTGCCTTCTCCAAATGAATTTGCTTGATGATGAGAATTTCTTGATGACTTGGAGCTTGATGTAGGTCCTGCTTCAATCTGCTCTTCTTTGTAAGTGCTTTTATGTAAGGCTTTTTTGTAGAAATTTCTCATTTCCCACCCTAGTTTTCAGTTTCTCCTTATTTCTCCCATATAGTTAAATGCCCTTTCCCATAACCATACATTTAACAAGTTGGAAAAAATAAATTTGCTGAAAACACAAATTCTGGAAATTTTACAGAATGCTGGAAATTGTAGAAATAAAAATCAGCAGTAATAAACAGCCATTAAAACACATTTAAACACTGAGATTTTTGGTCAATGTGACCCTGGAAAAACCCCCTACAACTCTTGGGGAAAACCAGTTTGAGAGTTCTTCTTTATTTCTGGAAAATGCCTTTTTACAGTGAGAGAAATATTCAGCAAAAATCAGCAAGCAAACTTTTACAACTTATCTCAGCCTTACTGAAACTCAGCCTTGCTGAAACTCTGCCCTGCTGAAACTCCACTGTACAGACTTGCTGAAACTCTGCCCTGCTGAAACTCCGCTGCTGAAACTGCGCAGCTCATTGTGCAGAAATCTCTCTTGCTCTCCTTCTCTCAATCTGCTCATGAAAGAATGAATGACCTTTTCCTCATTTTCCTCCTTTAATCTAACCCCAAATGACTTTTGGGTGATCCAAGTGACTTTTGGGTGATCCCTAAATCCAATGGCTGAAATAGATTGAGATCTAAGGCTGAGATTAAATGCTCATTTAAATCTCACTTTTTGTTTTTTAATTCACACCACTTTTTTTTTTTCTCGGTAAAACTATACTAATATATTATATACAGAAGTCAAAAATTTACATTAGATCAAAACAGAAAGAACCAGGCACCTGAGGTGTCAACCTGGAACAGCTGAGACTGCAAGGTCCAAAGGACTAGACCATTCAAAAGAGCTAGCCCACACAGGGGCCCCAACCAAAAATCCAAATGATCCCGCGCAGGGGAGACAGACATAACCCAGACCATCAACAAAGGTTCTTGAACACATACAAAATGCATACATGACGAAACTAAGCTAACACAGACAGCAATAGAAACCAAAAGACCAGACAGAAGAGCCATGTAGACCTTGAGCGAGGGCGTCTCTATTCTTCCAGTTGCTCCTCCACTACCCGGCACCATCCGTAAGCCTCCCTCTCCGCAGCAGTGGGGGCAGTGTCCATATGGATGTCTTCTGTTTTGCTGGTCCTCGCCTTCTGATCCAAAAGGCTTTTCAAGACATTCTCCAGGTCTGTAGCAGGATCCTTTGTTTCTTTCTCCAGGTCTGTAGCAGGATCCTTTGTTTCTTTCTCCGGGCTATAAGCATGCACCTGCCCACGATTGTCCAGAGAGTCATTGTCTTCCTGGGAAGTTTCAATGAACAGAACCGATACATGCGCACTGATCTGGGGGCTGTTCATAGAACTGCTGAAGTTAAAAATAGCAGAGCCAAAGGCGGGCAAGGAAGCTGAGTTCGAAGCACCAACATCCATGAACTAACTAGATTGAAGGGGGTTAGCTCCAGTAGAGCGAATGCCATGGCAATGACAGCAGTGGGCAGAAGTATCAGCAACGGGAGTGCGTGAAGTTCCTCCCCTGGAGGTGCCTCGACGGCTGAGCATGCGCTGTCGAGGCCTTACCATCCTTGCAGGGACCGAAGGGATGAGACCCAGCTCCCGAGTGTGATACAACTCCTTCCTGTGAGGAATGCGAACAGACAGCGGAATAACCCAGACAGACAGCGTAATGACCCAGACGGAGAGGCAGTTGCATGAAGCTGCGCAGAGCATCTGAGGTTGCATAGACCTGCCTGAAGGAAAAACCAGAAACATACCCTGACCCGACACAGTGACATGGTTTTTAATCGCAGCGACCTCACCTTGGAACGCGTCCGCCATAACTGCAACCTCCAAGCGAGCCGAATAGCCGTGCAGGGCATTAACTCTGCTCTGTTGAATGACCTTATACCTGCTTCCACTTACGCATATACAGGCTTGAGCCCAAACGTCTGCCACATGATGGCACATGGCCGGCATGTGGGCAGCGTTAAACGCCTGTCCCATCCTCACTATCACCCGCATCCAGGGGAGCCGCATCTCTTTGGACCAGATGTGTGCATTCTTGAGCCTTGTCATGAGTCAAATGGTATCCATTTGCCCGATGAGTAGGGAGTTGTCATTTTCCACCCCCAAATTGGCCATGAAGTCAGCAACCTTGTTACCTTCCCTTTTTATGTGATTGAAGGTGATAGCTCTGTTTCTGTGGAGCTCAAGTTCTATGGCCTCCAATCTTGCTTCTAGCCTCCAGTTGGTGGCTATTTTCCTGGCATGAGATCCATTTAGGAGATGCTTGGCCATATTTATGAGGATCTGAGAGTCTCCTTCCATCTCCAGGGGATGGAAGTTATGACTCCATGCGAGAAGGAGTCCTTGCCATAGTCCCTCTAACTCAGCTGAGTTATTGGTGTCCCATCCAATGTTCCCGTAGTACAGCATCAGGGGTTCACCTTCATGATTCCTTATTATTCTGCCAAAGCCTGCAATTCCGGGATTCCCTTTTGAGGCACCATCGAAGTTGAGCTTAAACGTGTGCTTTGGAGGGGGAGTCCAGGTAACTTTTTTTTGATTGCTGCTTTCAGAATGGCCTTGCTTGTGAGATCCTTGAGGAAGATGTATTTGCCAATTTTCCAAAATGGCTTTCTCATTATCTAGAGTCGGAAAGTCCTCCCCCTTCCACGTTCTTAGCATCAGAGTCTCTTTAAGATTTCTACAAAGCAGGCTCCAAATATTATCTATCGAGGAGCACTGATCTTTGAATATGCGTCTATTTCATTCCTTCCATATGCTCCATAGTAGCAACCCGGGAATTATTTTCCATAGGCGATTGAGGATTTCACTTTTGTAAGGATCCTGTTGCCACTGACGTATTGAGTTGGTGATTTCATTCTCAAGTCTGCATCTTCTTTGACATCTGAAGCTGGCCTTTTCCCATAGCTGATTGGCCAAGGGACAGGAGTCCAGAAGGTGTTGGAGAGTTTCCTCATGGGAATTGCAATTAAAACAAATGGAGGGGCCGTGAAAATTTCTGCTCCTGAGTTTGTCCCACGTTAGAATTCTCTGATGTCCTACCAACCAAGGAAAGTGGAAGATTTTGGGCCAAGAGCCAAAACTCCAGATTTTGCTCCAGATTGGGTCCTGGGGAGAAAAACTATTGCAAATGATTTTGTAGGCCTCAGATGTGGTGAAGGCTCCTTTACGCTGGTATCCCCATCTTTGAATGTCTCTGCTTTCATCATATCTGATTTTTCTTTTGCGCAGTTCCCTATCCATCTCCTCAACAATTTGGTGATCTCCATTTGTGATTACTTGGTTGCCCTGTTTCCAATTCCTGAAGCCTTGCTCAGTTTCCTGAGTCCAGTAATGCCAAATCTTTTCTTGTTGCTGCTCCTCCCTATTGAGATTCGGTGGCAAGTTAAGTACTCGGCTGAGTTGAGGCATTTGATTCCAGGGATTTGTCCAGAATCTTGCAGTATTACCATTTCTTACCTCCCAAAAACTGTGCCTCTGAATCATTTGGAATTGTTCTTTGGCTGCATTCCAAATTAGCGAGCCTTTATCATTGGGAGTGAACCTGATGAGCTCTTCCTAGGGTCGGTGATTGGCATACTTGGCCGTCCAAATTGTGACCCAAGGTTTTCCTGGGTTGGTGAGCCATTGCCACCATATTTTAGCTCCCATGATGGCGTTGCTATGCTCGGGATCTCTTAGGCCAATGCCCCCTTTTTCTCTGGGTTTGCAAACAGTGCTCCAATTTACCAGAGGGCCCATTTACAATTGGTTGCAGTGTTTCCCCAGAGGAATCCTTGCTGAAGATTCCTTATTTTTTTTAGGACCCACTTTGGCGCAACAACGATAGAGAATAAGTATAGCGGCATTGCTTGAAGTATAGACTTTATGAGCACTGCACCATTGGCTAAGTTCAAAGCCCTGTGCGACCATAGGTTGAGACGGGATTCGAGCTTCTCAATTAGATTACGCCAAGAGGAATGCTTGATGGCGGAGACAGTTAGGGGGGCTCCAAGGTACTTGGAGGGAAGAGTGGCAATAGGGAATCCCAGGATTCGGGCGATTGCAGTCTTAACAATAGGAGGGGTGTTAAAGAAAAAGATCTGCGATTTAGAGTTGTTTATGTTGGTTCCAGAGGCTTCAGAGAAGTCATTGAGCACGACTTTAAATCTAGAGGCCTCCTGGACAGAGGGGTAACCGAAGAGCATAGTGTCATCTACAAACTGCTGATGGGAAATGGCAGGCGAGTGGTGAATGGAGAGGCCTTTGAGCTGTTGAGAGTGGAGGGCGCTTTTAATGTGATGACCCAGGCCTTCAGCCATTAAAACAAAGAGGAAGGGGGAGAGGGGATCTCCTTGCCTGATTCCACGGGAGGGAGAGAAGGGGCGAGAGGGGATCCCATTCACGAGAATGGAGAAGAAGGAGGAGGAGATTAGACTCATAATCCAGCGGATCCACATGGGACAGAATCCGAAAGCAATTAGCATTTGTTGTATGTAAGTCCAACTGAGCTTATCAAATGCTTTAGAAAGATCAAGTTTTAGGAGCATACCTGCCTGTTTGGAGTGCTTGAGGGAGTGCATGATCTCATGCGAGAGGATAATGCCATCCATGATCTGTCTCCCTTCCACATATCCAGACTGTTCCGGAGACATGAGCAGTGGCAAGAGGGGTTTTAACCTGTTTGCAATGACTTTAGAGATGACTTTGTATATGATGTTGCATAGAGCAATCAGCCTGAATTTGTCCGGGGTGATTGAGTCCTCCTCTTTAGGGATTAGGGCTATGAAAGTAGAATTAAGTGAGGGAAGCAGCCAATGATGAACACGCGATTCCTCTACCACTTGCCAGACTTCCAATTTTATCAGCTCCCAGAAATTGTGGAAGAAAGTTGTGGTGAAGCCGTCTGGGCCAGGAGCTTTTCCATCTTTGAGCTGGGCCATAGCGATATCCACTTCCCGAGTTAGAATTGGACGGAGGAGAAGTTCATTATGTTCCTCCGTGATTAGTTTTGGCACATTGTGTGTAATTCTATCAATTGCAGGTCGCTTGTCTATTTCAGGCTCTTGATGAACTTTCTTGAAGTGATTAAGGAACTCCTTCTCAATTTCCTCATGCTGTTCTACCTTTTCCCCTCGTTGTTTTTGAATAAAAGGGATGTTATTGCACATTCTTTGTTGAACAGTGGTTCGGTGGAAGAATTTGGTGTTTCGTTCGCCCTCTTTCAACCATCTAGTCCTGGATTTTTGCTTCCAATATATCTCCTCTTGTTTTCTTCTCTCCTCCAGCTGGTTGTGGATGCGCTACTCCTGCTCAAGGGTTCTTTCTGTGTGTCCTCCTGTGCTTATTCTTGCTGTAGTTCCACCAATTCCTTTTGAAGGTCATGTTGCGCCTTGAAAATGTTTTCGAAGGTCTCGCTATTCCATCGCTTTAAGTTGAATTTTAAATGTTTTAGTTTCTGTTGGAATTGGAACATCTTGGAGCCTTCTGGCGGGATGAAGGTTGTCCAAATTGTGTTAACAAAGTCTTTGAAGGAGGGATGGGTGAGCCAGAATTCTTCGAAGCGTAAGGGTCTTCTAGTGGCGCTGCCAGGACGTTGCCATTGAAGAGCAATAGGCCAGTGATCCGATCCTGAGTGGGGAAGAATGGCCGTTGATATGTCTCCTCCCAAGTGAATCGAGTTGTCTAAAATTAGAAACCGATCCAGTTTGGAGGCAATTTGATGCCTTCCTGCTCTTCGATTGCTCCAAGTAAAAGTGCCATTGCAGAAATGCAGATCTATTAGAGAGGTGTTCTGGATGAAGTCTTTGAAATGGGTGTTTCCCTGTTCCAATCTATTTCTTCCCCCAATCTTTTCCTCCAATTTGGTAATCATGTTAAAACCCCCCCCTATAATCCATACTGGCAGAGCTTTGTCCAGGCGCATGAAAACGCAGATGCGGGCGTATGATGTATATCTTCGCATTTTTGTTTCTTCTGCCGCCTTTATGTATTCCCCTATACCATTTCCTATGTCTTTGAGAATATCTTCATCCCAGTACTCATCTGGAGTGAGTACATTCTTATCCAGACTGGCGCCCAAGTGAGGTCTTACTTGTCCGGATTAAATCTGGTTGTCCATTCCCTTAGGTATAGACCAGCTGAGTTGAAGAAGTAGGGTCCTTCAACCAGGATTCTGTATTTGTCTTCCAGGCAAAAGAAAATCGCAGTGAAGAATCATTTTGGGCCTAGCTGCAGAGTCACATCTCCTTTAGGCTTCCACTTCGCTGCAATCCAGCCGTATAGGGCTTTTTCCGTCGGCCAGAACCCTATAAATTTCCCAATGAGGGCATGATCTCTCATATATTGGATTCGTTCTTCTATTTTTTGTCCCGGCAGTTCTATTCTGGGCCAATCTGTTGCTATTGGTTTGCAAGTAGTCGAGGAAACCTTCGGGGCTCCTTCTGGTTTGTTCATCCGTCCGGGTATTCCTTCTGTCTTGTCTCCCTGACTGTCTTTTTCAGTGCGCTCATTCCGTCGTGGGATCTCCTTGTTTATCACTTCCTCATTGACCGAACCAAATAGAATCGTCCGTTCAGGTCCTTGCTGCAGGTTACTTGCTTTGGGGGAGGGCGTTGAAGCCCCCCCTGGGGAATGTCCATTCGCCTTTCGATCCGTCACTGAACAGCTGAGTAGCGACAGAGCAAGAGGTTAGGTCCGTGATGGCTTTCTGAGCTGAGCAGACTGCGTCGTCTGAGATGTGGTCAGAACCCTAGTAGTCGAGTTCCCAGCGCTCCAATTCACCCCACTTTAATAAAGACCCACTTAGTCATTTATTTCGAAAGTCACTTTTCCTTTCTAATTTTTCATTGACTTTATAAAAGTCACTTTAAAATTAGACTTAGTAACTTTATCACTTAAAGTCACTTTTAAATTAGATTTAACTTTATAAAATTATAAAGTCACTTTAGGAGAAAAATTAAATTCTTTTGGACACTTTTCCCTAGGCCAAAGATCAAAGCCTAAGGGAACCACCTGTCCTTCTTTTGAGAGGAAAACCCTTGAGTGAATTTCTCTTATTGAAGCTTCTATTGATCAATGCCAAACCTTAGACCCTTGACTAGAATATCCTCCAAGCACAAGTCAAATCCTCTCCTTTCTGTACTTTGTTCCCTGCCACATAGGTTTCCTCCTTTTGACACTTCGTTCCCTGGCCCTTCGTCCTCCTCCTCTTTGTCTAGAGATAGACCTTCCTTGAGTGATCCTTCTAGATGAGGTGTTCCTCTTCTATCCCTTGCTCAAGTAGACTTCTTAAGTGAGATCCTTCTTGATGTATGGGTGTATGACTGTACTGTTGTTCTGCTGCCCTAGTTTTCTTATGTGTGGAAGGTACCCTTAGTGAATTAGGGTCCTTCCACTTTCGCTAGGCTTGGGAGTCCTTGTAGACTTGATTTCTCACCCAAACAATGATATGTCATGGATTGTTTACTAGCTGTAGACTTGTCCTCTTCTTTTTGGCACGTGTGACTGTTTCTAGCCCTAGAAACAATTCTCTTCTCCTCGGCCTTATTCCTTCTTCCTTCGTTTGTGAGGGCCTCTTCTTCGCTCTTAGAGGGAGGCCTTATAGACCTTAATTTCTAGCCCAAACAGTGATAAGTATGGGACGAATGTACTGCTGCTGTTATGACTGCAGAGAGGCATCCTTCCTTCGCACGTGTGGTTGTGTTTGACCCTTAGAACAACCCTCTAACCTTTGGTCTTGTCTTCTCCTTCTTCGCTGCAATAGAGGCTCCTTAAGATCGTCTTCTTTATCTCCTTTCTCAGCTTCCCTTACTCGCTGATTTCAAAGATGAGTTGCGTTATCTTGGAGAGGTGTAATGACCCTTATATATAGGTGTTTGCTCCTTCTTTTAGGCCGACTTGACTTTTATGCTTCAGATTTCTTCCTTTTAGGATGTCGATGCTTGGAGGAGGCTTGTGACTTTGCTTGGAGGTATTCTCTTGACCATAATACATACACATACAAGGTGTAACATGCCCTTAAGGTCTTGAACCTTTTCTTTTGAGTATTTGACTCACCTATAGCACTTTAACTAGTGCTAGACCTATTTCAATG
The DNA here is from genome assembly GCA_031772625.1 of Pinus tabuliformis. NCBI lineage: Eukaryota > Viridiplantae > Streptophyta > Pinopsida > Pinales > Pinaceae > Pinus > Pinus tabuliformis. The sequence goes on from CM062816.1 coordinate 59,920,021, forward strand.
AGCAAGAAACTCATTGACATATATTATAAAAATAATATTTCTTTTCTTGAATAAGTACAAGTATCAAAAGTACATTTATGAAGACTGAACCGAGTTACATTTCCTTCAACATGCTTGGTACCTGTCTGGCTGTCTGCGTTCTCTCTTGTTCATCCTAGGAGCTCCAATGAACTCCTTTGCATCTCTCAATGTCCTACAAACTTCCCCGCTAGTTCGACCACTAGTGGTGGGAGGCTCAACCAACTCCTCATCCTGCCTCCACTGCTTCGTTTGCTGCGAACTACTTAGATCACCTGCACTCGAAGATATGTTGGCACTAGTAACTATACTAGATTGTTGTGATTGTCGTGGTTGTTGTCCTTGTGGTCGCATGTAACGAACAAAGATTCGTATACTCAAAGGAATGCTCTGATATCAATGTAACGAACAAAGTTCGTATATGAAACAAATTACTTTAGAAGCTCTGAAATATATAAATATCCATGATAGGACAATAATATATAATATATAAGAATATTTGAATACAAGTGAGATGATAATGATTACAATGAGGGCTCACTTATATACCTAAGAAGGTGCCCTTTCATGAATGGTCATGTCTCTAAGACATGCCTCTTTATTATTAATTACTAGTTAATTACTATTTATGTTTATTATTGTTTACATTTTTAATTATTTGTAATATAAATTGTATTCATAACATTGCCTTCCTCTTCAAAAAGCTTTGTCCTCAAAGCTTACTGAAGAAAGGGTTTGATCTCCTTTTTTGTTTTGAATATCTTCTTGTCTCTGAACATTCATCTTCGTTGACACAAGACGATATGATCCTCTGAGTGATAAACAAAATTGTCAGATTGAGAAAGGATCTGACCATCCTAGATTAATCTTCTGTTAAATATTCCGATCACTGAAAATTTGTAATAAATTGTTATCATAGGAGTGGATTCTGCAAACTTCAGTATTCCCTAGAACATAAATCTGTTGTTTCCGTTCTGACTGGTTGAAATATGTACACTGACTTAGTTGTCTGCTCTTGTAATTTAGATGTCGATAAGGAGTTCTTCTGGTTGGACTTTCCCTTATCATGTGTGTGGCGGTTTCCTGATTTACTTAAAGTACTGTTATTGTTGAGTTGACTATTGAATCATCACTTGGAATTTCCATTGTTTGAATTGCAACTTTTGAATATGTTTTAACTTGTATTGGTTTGTCATCATCTTGTGTTGTAGCATTTACTGGATCAATATTCATTCTTTTTTCTTCAACTTGGACTATTGTATCTAAAGATTTTGATGTTTCTTTTGCGATAAGTTCTTCAAATTTGTTTTGTAATGATTTCTTATCATTTTAAAGTTTTTTAATTTGATTGAGTAGCTTTTGATTATGATTTCTGAGACGTAAGAGTTCTCCAATTTCTGCTTCCTCACTCTTATTTTCAATGTTTTGATGTTTAAGCTTCTCATCTTTTAGATCTCTGATTTGTTCTAGTAACCTTTGATTAAGGTTTTTTAAGCACGAATTTTCTTTTGCTTTCTGGGATAGATTCTCATTGAATTTCTTATCGAGGCATATGATTAAAAAGTCATGATTTTTCATTAAAATACACCTTAGACTATATTTTATAATTAGAGCCTTTCAAATGTAAATCATTGTTCATTCAATCATTATTTTATCAACGAATTTTTATATATCATAATTATCTTAAGAAATAATCTACTATGAGCATTAGACACTCCACACACATAGATCAACATTAATGACACTATATTTACATGATTACAAACCCTCGAAGAGGGAAAACAATCCATGGCACTGAAGGCAATTTATTAATGCAAATGTAATTTACATGAACATCTTTTGGATGAACCATCAACAAATGATCCTCCATGCTATTTAAATAGAGATCATGGATCAATTGGATAACAAGCCAAGATGTTGAGTTGTCAGATCGCTCATGTACAAGACATAATTGTGGCCATTGGATTATTAAATTACAAAAGCACACTAAAAAAACACAATAAAAGCACACCAAACTAAAAAGCACATTAGATCAAGATGTACTTAAAGTCTTAGACTAACTCCTAGCATCAAAATATTCTAACAATATATGGGTCATTGAGCTTCTACATGTACACACCAAACCTTGTGAAATAATGTAATGGAATATTTTGTTAGTGGAGATTTCTACGGCATAGGGTTTCTCCACTAAACATGTTATCATGATTTTATGTGATGTTGTGTTTCTAATGGTGTTAGGTTATAGGCCTATATTTTCAACATATTATCTTAAACAGAAATGGTTTTACACTTAAACAATTAACAGGTCTATTCGTGGAGTATAGAATACATAAGTTTTTACGTTTAGTTAGATATTGTTGATCCTATTTACTCCAACGTCCTGCTTGCAAATAACATAGGTAGTCAATATCCTTGTCTTTGGGTTGTGGCAGTGTACTTCAACATTCAATCAGGAAACATGAATGCGGAGATGAATATAATACTCTCCTTCCTTGCAGGCTTTTATTGTCTTTATTAAATAGTTTCAAAGGAATGTTGGAAAAGCATGAGCAATTAGCGCTTTAGGACTCCTGGAAGCTTTTCATAAGAAGGGTTTACTACTTAGCTAGAAAAACCATCTGTAATAAGTAAAACAAATGTTCATACTTTAATGGCACTAAAACTTTCCTGTATGAATTACAGATCCTTTGCCATACTTGATGAGCTAGTTGAAAGTGGTGAGCCCGGAGTTGTGCGGAACAGGTGAGATTTGCTGTTTTATAATAGCCAAAAGAAAGAAGTACTTTCATGCGTAAGTAGTCACGCATGTCCTCAAATCATTGTGCAGAGACATAAATATTAAAAGTTATTGCCAAGCATTTCACTTCCTACCTCAAATCTTGATTTGAGCAGATGCAAAGAAGTTCCTGGGTAGCTTTCCTCATTTATAAATTTCAGAAAAGACATTTCTTTTCCATTGTTTCTTCTGGCATCTAACATATACTATAATCCTTGTCACAGATTCTGTAATTCAATTAGAGACTGTAAGTACTAAATTTTTTCCATCTAGGCTGTTATGTTGTGTGTGATGATACAAATTTTAATATCCTTCGACTTGTTATTTCCACAGTGACTATCTTGATCTGCATATCACATTCTCTTCATCTGTGCTCATTGGGATGTCACCAAATAAGAGAGTTGGAGAATTTATTTGATCATTCTACTGATAAGTAACAATAATTTGATACACACACAAATTGAACTGCTAAACTTACAGAATCAGAGACTTTCCCTGGGGTATACTGTTGATGGTAATGATTCATGAAACCTTCAGCTGAGAGCCCTCAATCTTTGTTTTCTAGCAGTAGCGCAACACGAAAAATAGTGCTAGACGATTGTTCTTTATTTCCAGTTTTGAGCACTTTTGACACCTACCAAGTCATAGTACAAACAGTAGCATTCTAAGTCTCCTCTAACATAGTTTCACAAATGTCAAGACACAAACCCCTTCCGATCTTTAAAAAGTGAAATTGTGAGCACCTTTCAGTGCTTGGAATGGTGATGCACAAAACCCTATTAATATTTGCGATGTAGAGTTGGTATAGTATTAATTTGTATTGTGATTACACCGGTCTATAATATCAATGGAGTCACTGGAATCAAGATCATGTGTTAGAATAAATATTGATCTAAAATAGGTTTCATAAGAAAAAATATGGTTGAAGAGTTGGAATTCAAAAACCAATAGAATTTCAAGAAATTAGGTCAATAATAATTATTGAATTGTAACTATACAAATCAAAGATGATTATGTGTCATATTTTTATTTGGCAATACTGAATTACATATAAATCTCACACTGGTTAATATTTTGGTAGGATCATTTTGAAATATGATAAATATTCTTGAAATAGTAGATGTGGATAATTCATATCACAACAAAATCACTTTGAAATCTGATAAACATTTTATATTATTCTTTGTTTATATATATAATTTATTAGTTGTAACTCATTGTAACTAATGAATTATAATATGTAAGTTTATTAGTTATAATATATAATATACTATGTTATATAATTCATTAGTTGTCATTTGTTATAATTCACAAAATAATATATCTCTTTTTAATATTTCCAAAATTTTGCAAAACTCTTAAGTGATTTTCCCATGCACAAAAATTGGAACATGACAGTCCTCCCCACCAAAAATTGCTTTTCCTCAAGCAATATCACCCTGTGTTGCTGATCCATAGGCTGGCCGAGCTAATGCCAAAGTCCCAAATGTGCCACTGGACCACTCCTTGTTGTTGCGCCACCATCACATTAACAAATCCTATGTCACCAGGGTCCTAAACCAACGTGATCTCCTCCTGGGGAATATCCTGTCACACTGGTGAAGTTTCCCATGTCATTAGTGAATCACTAAAGCCCAATGGAAGATCTAAATGATCTCCCCCTATAGAAACTAGATCACCCCTGAGGGTAGTTGAACCGCCAAATCCTGTGATGCGTGGATCCCATGCCAGTCTGAGAAGGGTACCACAATGCTGACGCTGCACACTCTGACTATGAAAGACTACCCATCGTGCACATATTGTATCCTCCTCTCCTGGAACCTGATAGCGAAAATCTGCGAAGGCCAAGCTCGTCCTACCCAGGCATCTCCATAATGTCAACGTCTACCCATCCACTACTAATCCCGATCCTAAGTAGCAACAAGGAAAATCGGCCTCCCATGTCATTAGTGAATCACTAAAACCCAATGGAAGATCTAAATGATCTCCCCCTATAGAAACCAGATCACCCCTGAGGGTAGCTGAACCGCCAAATCCTGTGATGCGTGGATCCCATGCCAATCTGAGAAGGGTACCACAATGCTGACGCTGCACACTCTGACTATGAAAGACTACCCATCGTGCACATATTGTATCCTCCTCTCCTGGAACCTGATAGCGAAAATCTGCGAAGGCCAAGCTCGTCCTACCCAAGCATCTCCATAATGTCAACGTCTACCCATCCACTACTAATCCCGATCCTAAGTAGCAACAAGGAAAATCGGCCTCACCATACAATGGAGGTCTGAACGATCCCCCATGTGTCCAACCCAAAGTGAAGTAGATCACTCTCTGCCATGGTCCTGCTCATCTCGAAATGGAGTGAACTATCAACCAATTGAATCCCTGGATCCCAAATCCAGATGTGCTGCGGCATAACTCTGACAACTGTTGGAATCCCTCTGTGCCTTGTTTCTGATCCCTAGATGCCATCCATATAACAAGTCCATATATCATGAATAGATCTTATGCATGCTAAACTGCCCTGCTCCTGCCATACTGTTACGAATACAAATTATATAAAAACAATAAATATAAATAAATGTAAAAATAAATAATCAAGTAATGATTATGTTAAATAGTGATTAGTTAAGTGAAAAGGCATGTCCAAAGGAGATGCCCAATCATGAAAGGACACCTGCTTGTTGAAGAAAGTGTAACTAGGTTCTGTCTTCATAAATGTAATTTTGATCTTTGCACTTGTAAAAGAAAAGAAATATTATTTTTGTAAATTATAAAATGAGTTTCTTTCTCATTGCATAGGTCTAGCATGTGTTGAAGTGCTATAGGAAAGTCAAAGAGTCAAAGAAAATGTTGAAAAACCCTTCTTGGGCATATATCAAATATATTTGAATCAACCTAGTGTCTAGAAAAAGCCCTCCAAAAAGACAAGCACAATCCTCTTAATGTCAGCCTGCAAAAATGAATTAAATAAGCTAAAGAAGTCATGTCGGCTTGCAAATAGAGACACATCGGTTCACTCTGACATGTCAGCTAAATATGGAGGGCAAACCACTATATATACCCAGCTACGGTCCGCGCAAAAGAGGAGGACTATCACTCGGATCCTCTGAAATCTCGGATGCGTACAGTAACTCTGAAATTTCGGATGAGTAAAAGAGTTCAGGTTTTTGGATGGAGAAAGATCTCTGTGTTTTTTGGATGATAGAGGTGATGTCTTAGCCTTAATGATTACAATGTTCATCTCCTTGATGTTCATAGTCTTAGCCTCTTCACAGGTTACAGTCTCAGCGTAGGTGTGATGATAAAGACCTCAGTGCAGGAAGAAAACACAATCTCAGTCTCAGTTGTGATGATGTTGATCTGGGTGATCCAACAATGACACGTTTAGTATCAACATAAATTCAAGATGAAGTTATGATCTCAGCATAGATATTGATGGAGACATTAGTTACACAATTATGATCTTAGTGAAGTTGCAACTATGGTGAAACAATCATGATCTCAGTGGATCTGGGTGCAACTCTCATTCGTATATATACATATCTCAATATGAAGATCTCGTTGAAGACCTCAGTGAAGGTGCAGTAAAGGTGTTACAGTAGTAATGAAGATCTCAGTGGTGCAGTAGTGAAGGCCTCCATGGTGTAGCAAATATGATGATCTCAACAGTGACAAATAAGAGGATTGTTGTCTTGGTCTTGGAGTGGCATAATAGGTCAAGGGTCATGGTCTTGGTATTCGTCAATTGGAATCTCTATAAGAAGAATTTTGTGTGGGTTTTCCTCTCAAAGAGTGAGAGGTTTTGGCCCTGGCAGAAAGCCAATATCTTGTGTTCTTGTCTCTTTTGATTTGGTAGCTATTTGATGAACTAAGAAGACACACTCTAATAATAACAACTAAAGATTGTGCTAAGAAGAAAAAGTTAAAACACCTCACAAATAGTTATCATGCTAAGAAGAATCTCATTAACTATATTTGCCTTAGATTCTTCAACACTGCCTAGGTATATAAGCGGGTCCTCATTGTAACATTCATCATCACTTGTACATTTTATATATTAATAAATAATTATTACAAATACCTTTGTGTATTTTTACATTAAAGTCATCAAGCTATAAGTTTTGTTGCTTTAGTGGTATCGGAGCCATGCGAGACTTTGAATATTATCCACCACACAATATAACCATGCGAGTCTTTGAACGTTGTTCGCTGCACGATATGCCATTACATTTACGTCCTGAACTCATTGAGTAGTTTAGTGAAATTCAAGAAAAGCTTTAGCAATGGGAAAAATCATATGCAAAAGTTAAAGCACGTCTGAAGGAAATCAATAATAAAGAAAATGATAGCGACAGTGAAGAAACAAAACAAGAAGATGAACAATATCATAACATTGAGGAAGATGTTGAAGATGGCATGTTTGAGAAAGAAAAAATGGATTATGAGAGAGAGAAGGAAGAAAACCATGATCAAAATGATGAAGAATCATTACATTCCGCAAAAGATCACGAAAATGTTATACCAATCAGAGATTATAATGATGATGATATTAAAGGTTGACATAATTCTTTTACAGATGCTGAAAGTGTTGGAATCCATGGTATGGGAACCAAAAGCATTGGACAATAGACCTATAAATAAACCTTCAAGGATCCTTAGCCCCCCTTAATGCTATATAGTCTGTCGTTGTTTCACAAAATCAATGTAGAAGTTGTTGTTCCTTTAACTGTCGTGAGAAGTGATATTCCACATGGGGATACCGTTAACACTCCCAAACTTCAAAACTTGCACCCCTCCATGTCAATTGACAAGACTTAAAGTGAGGGGATCATGGACAAGAAGTTAGATAACCTACAAGATGGGAAAAAATCAATGGATTTGCAGGGTTATTCACAATCTTTGCCTAATCCAGGGAGCCCACAAATTTCTAAGGCAAATAGAAAAATTGTCGGTGATCATAATATTGTCGTGAAACCAAAAACAAAAACCTTTCAAAAAATTAATACAAAAAAAGGGTTGCAATTGTTGAGCCGTCCATTCATCCTGATGAAGAGAAAATGACACAAGTGAAGTCTATATTTCTTGATGAATTGGCCCCATCTTGGAATGGAGAGGAATCTGAAATCAACAAACATGAAAACCATATCATTGATATACCTAGAAGCAAAGATTCCAAAACCAACAGTCATAATAGTTATACATATGAAATACCCATTAGAAAAGACTCTAAAATCAGTCATGGAAGTTCTAGAGTCAAGAAACCAAGACAAGGAAAACCTAAAACCAGCCATAATAGTCGTAGCATTGAAACACTAGTGCCTATTAGATATAATGAAACAAACTGTCAGAAAAGAAAAGGAAAAACCATATACAGAGGCTCTTTGAAATCTAGTAAGAGAGATGTATTATCAATTCTGCTCTCATCGAATCCTTCTCTCAACAAAAATAAGAAGGTCGAGCTTCAGGGTTCACCGTAGGATACTTTGCAAACTCTCGGCATCATGGGGACAAATTGATATTTTATATACTTAATGCCGATGGCTTTCATCTCGCGAATAACACAAAGAACCCCAACCGGGGCTGAGAGGAAGAGAAAAATCTGAAATTTATGAAAAAATTATGCCCTTCTGTGGCCGTTAAGCTGGCTTCGAATGGAGATGGTTCGAACTCTGGGCCGTCAAGAGAAACCTAGATATATTCCACCCGACAAAGTGTTGTGCGTACCATGCTTCCCCCGTCTGCTTTGACAACTCTACCTCCGACACCCTCGACAGTTTCCAACCACGGCTCCCGCTGCTCCAATCGTCGTCATTCCACTGGTTGCTGCCGGATCGCCCACGTGTTTTTCCCGCTGTTGTTCCACTCCCCGTTGCGGGATCACCCACGTCGTTTCCTAAATGCCAAGTCAATCGTTACATTGGTCCAGTTGCGTTAACCTTCAACATTGTTCTTCTTATTCTTATTCTTCGCTATCAGCATCCCGACTTATTCTTTGCTGCCAACACGGTTCAATACTCCGCCTTTTTTTTGGGGCTGCGGTCAAACGGTGTGACCTCCCAGTGACATTTTGATCTGTATATATATATATATATAGTACATAATAATATATCATAGAGTAAATCAATCATATAATTAAAATTAATTTAATAAAAAAAATAAAAAGATTTAATATTCTAAAAAAATTAGAAAAGGAGAATTATTATTTTATAAAAAAGTGGATAAATCCTAATTTTAAGGGAGTATCACTGAAAAATTATAAATGCCAAGACGACCAACGCCGACAAGAAGGAAATCGACAGCTACAAGCTTTGAGGACAGCTTTTGAAGGAAGGGGCAATGTTACGAATATAGATTATATAAATATTAAAAACAATAAATATAAATAAATGTAAAAATAAAGAATAAGTAATAATTATGTTAAATAGTCATGAGTTAAGTGAAAAGACGTGTCCAAAGGACATGCCCAATCATGAAAGCACCCCTGCATAGGTATATAAGTGGGTCCTCAGTGTAACATTCATCATCACTTGTACATTTTATATATTAATAAGTTATTATTACAAATACCTTTGTGTATTTTTACATTAAAGTCAACAAGCTATAAGTTTTGTTGCTTCACATACCAATAAGTGACATCTTCTATATTGTCTCTTGCAGTCATCTCTCATCCCAACTGTTATTGGTCAAACTAGCAGAGGTCCTAGGAGGGGATCCTGAAGGGACAGCTACTAGGTCAAGGGCAACAATGGAGCAATAGCCCACTATCACCTCAGCTAAAGCTCCCTGCTCTTTACGGACTTTCACCGATGGGAAGAGACCTGGTATAAGAGGAATCACAATGATGAATGGATCAATGATCGGATAAGGAGTGATTCCTAAAGCCTATTCACAAGAAAGACTCAATTAAATAGCTTACTTGCTTGAGAAGCAAGGTGATGGGCTCTCTAAGAAGGGTTATGAGGATACCTTGGCCTAGGGTTGGAGGATATGCCTTGGCAAGGGGCTCCCTAGACTTAAGGATTCTTATGGAGAAATGGATTCTATGTAATCCTTGTGGGATTTGAGTTATAAAGTTGCAGGACCACAGAGAACCCAAGTGGACCCAAACTAGGTCAAGGGTATGGAGTTGATCAACCAAAGAGGGGCTTGACCTAATTAGGGAAGAGAATAGGATCAAAGGATTAATTTTCTTTTGAAATTTGAATTCAATGATCCAACTAAGGACACTAACCCAAAATCAGTGTAGGGAGAGAAATGATCTTGGAGTTAGGGCTTGCGATATCTCGAGATTCCACCGTCGGATTGTGTTCAAAATTGGAGGGCCCCTTGAGAAGACCCCAACATAGTTGTGGACCAATTTTCAAGGTCTTTGGATGACTAGATTGTGAGATAATTGATGCCCTAGGTGACCTATGGGGGTAGGCCTAGAAAGAAAGAGGGAAGGTGAGAAAGATGTGCTATGGAGTGATCACTAGTGGAGGATCAATGCCTAATCCTTTGGGAGAAAGAGTCAAGGAGATTCCAATGCTTGGGATGATTTCACTTAGTCAAGGAAGCCTCTAGAACAATTTCACATGGCAATTAGCGCATGGGACAATTACTTCGAGGTCTCTACAATTTGATATGCAATATATGATGACTTATCAAGATAAAATTTCAAAAACATATTTCTAGGAACATTCACTTATTCCTACATGGCCCATGACATGATGCAATGCTATAAAAAGACAAATTTCCACAATTTCACATAAGAAAAGCAACAAATTTCAGCCTAGTATAGTGAAAATCCCTAGCAACATGCATGTGACAAAATTGACAAAATAGCATTAAAAGAGTACTTACATGTATGAGAAAGTATATTCAATCATCATTATATGCCAATACTAAAGCTCCAATACAAAAAACAAAGAGATCCACAAATCAAAAGTCATCCATTCATCCAATTTCTTCCTCCAAAAAGAATAGCGAAAATCTCCCAAGAGAGAATGATCAAATCCTAGTGATGATGATCAAAATGATTCATCTCACTTCTATTTATACACTTCCTAATGAATTCGATTTAGCCAATTAGGCCCAATTTAGCCCCTAAAATAAAATAATGTGCATAATAACAAAACTTTTGGTAACAATCCCACCAAATAGCTGAACAATGCAAAGATAAGCTTTTCAAGAGGGTCAAATAATCAATAGAGTGAGTCGTTGGCCATTTGAGGACGTTTGATGAAGTCCAAGGGGTGCCATGATGAAGAAATGGACCCCAAACATAGTGGACAAGGGGTTGGCCCCTTGTTATCCAATCAAGAACCTGTGGTACTCCCAAGTGGGAGTGGAGGCACAAGGACATCCTCATGGGTCTCCAAATGGTTCAGATATGTCGGTAGAGCATCTGTAAGGGCTAGAGTGATCACATAAACTATCCATCTGCAGTAGGAGGCATCCTGGAACATCTGCCAAGTGTATGGTGCAATTGTGGAGTCGGCTAGGCATGATGGACTAGGTGCATCATCCTCATCCAAAAGGTAGAACATGAACAATCAACGAATGCTACTGGGGATCCATGAAGTAATATCTGCTATGGTGGAGGCTCATGGCTCTTGATGCTCATCCTACAAGTGCCAATGTGGCCTTCTGGAGGGCTAGGACCTTGTATAGGGAGACCAAGCTCTAAATGAAAACCCACCTGCAATCCTACATAAGATCCAATGTGTCCCCTTGCCCTCCAATACCACAAATCATTAGAATAATAAAGTAATAATGCTTACAAATCATGGGATCAATGGGGCACTTCATGGTGGCATGCCCTTCCATAGTGGGCTTTGGCATGTACAAGTGTTTCGAAGCTAAATAGGGGGTTAACCAAGGACCCTATTAGGTGGCTTCAACCTCTAAAAGGGTGGCATGTCCATAGTACATCTTTTAAGAGGTAGATGGCAAATGATATAATAATGGAATGGAGTGGGGGATTAAGGGAATCATCCAGACCACATGTCAAGGAGCATGGGTAGCTATAATAAGGGAATCCCACACCTGGGTTTATGAGTGTAGGATGGAGAAAATCGTGGTACAGGAGTTAACCTAGCTTTTTTTTTCCACCCTTCTTCATATGCCTTTACCTTTGATTGATTTTTCTTCATAACTGCTTGGGGCTCCAGGGGATGGAGAGCATGATGTGTAATATGTAGCAGTGGATACCCCCTTGAGGTGGGGTAGTTCATCGCCCAATAGGGTTTGGGACAATCATGGGATCCTTAATGATGTAGGGGGGCTCATCTAGGGTCTGTAGGAACCAGGGTGATGGCCATAGATGAGGGATGGAGCTCATGTTTGGCTTTTGACCACGTGCGAAATTTGTATGTCCCAGCTATCTTTTGCATTTTGTGGTATATTTTTTGTTGTGAGTGGCCAAATTATGCTTTTTATTTTCTTTTCAGCTGCATCAACCTCTGAGGCATCATTCTAGGCCTGACCCAAGGTGTGGACAAGGGGAGGGGGAGGCTAACCTTGTGTGGACCCAATGGACACATGTGGACACATATGGGAAAAGAGATGAATGGGGCTAAAATGAGTGGAAAGGAAGTAATGTAGGTGGTGTTGGGAAGTGGGACCATGCAACCAAATTTGGGATTTTCCATGTAGTGCCATCCCTAAAGCTAATGACCAGTAAAGGAGATCCCACGAGACTAGGATACAAGGGTAACCACGAAATCGGGCAATGGAGACAAGAATACAGACCTAACCCACTCTTTCCCCCAAATGCCCCCACCAATTCATGCCCAAAAGTGCTCATGACAAGTAAGGAAAACTCAAATATACCAATAAAAAGCCATACCTTTGGGGTCGGGAGGCCCACTTTCAAACATACATTCATAACAGATAGGCGAGGGACCACATCGCTAGCTTAAGTGGCGGAGAAAATGACACATTGACCTGTCTGGGGCTGCTAGCTACTGGCAGAGGACCATCTAGGAGAAAATTTTTCTCCCATATACACTACCCACAGGTGGCGAGTAACGTCTGGCTCCAACTGGGACATGAGTTCTCCGAAAAGTGCATGAAGGTACTCGAACGAGAGGTCATGAGAACACCAACAATCTCTTGGTTACCACAGACCTGTTATCTACACATATCAAAGACCAAACACATGGGGCAACATGTTTTTGCAATGTCTTATGATGACCCATGCTTAATGTTAGGATGTAAAATCAACAAAAATTAAAAAATATGCAAATTTAATCTAAATGCAGCTAATCTACCATGATAAATATCACATGATGTTAGTTTTAATGAAAAAATCAGTATGCAATGCATCCTACTCTAACATGCATATAATACAATGTTAAGCTAAGTGTAATCATAAAGCTAGTGCAACCAACATATCATAAAATCAATATACGCATGCCTACCTATATGACTATTTGTGTAAATCTGAATGTGAATGCAGACATAATCACATGGAGGATGAAGTTGGTGGGAGGTGGGAAAATATAATTTCCATGTGAGGTAAAAGGAAGCCCTAGAGGGATAGGTCAATTTAGAAGTGTGGGGCTTTCCTTCTAAGTACACAATGATGGAATGAAAGATCACTCTCAAGAACTCCTTATCACAATCATTGCTTATAATATTATGCTTTGTAGATACCACAAGGTCATGATGAGAGGGGAACGAAGGGTGAGGAAAAGGAGCGCAACAAGTAGGTTGCTCAAGGTGATGGACCCATTAGAGAGGGGAGATCATGGATTGATCAAAACCTTGAGGGTGTGTCCAAGGAGATAAAGTATAGCCAATGAGGGGCTCGTCCTTGACACTATACTCAACAGGGGAATGTTAATTTTTCTTATGGCTATATTGTTCCTTCCTTTGATAATTGCATTTCCTCATTTACACATTAAATTCACCCCATAACATCATAACATTATTCATATTTACATCATTATTCAACAACATATGCAACTATGTAGAAAGAACAATAACATTATCATCAATGCAGTGGAACATAAAGGAACAATAAAATAAAGACATTCACACATAGAGACACCAGGATTGGTCAGAGACCAGGGCAAAACCGACTATGGGGAAAGCCCTTTCAAATTCTTCTTCTAATTAGATTGTCATGGAATGATTCAGCAAAAGGGAGTACAATGATCCATATCTTCATCCATACAACTATCTAGCAAAATCAAGTAAACAACATCCATGAAATGAACCCAACAATGCTCATACTAAAAAACCCTGATCCTGAAGCCTGTAATGAACTATCACTGTTTACAGTCAACTGCCAAACACTACAGTCAACGAGCGAAAACTTTAGATCACTGAAAAACCAACATTTAGGTCTCGGTCGCATGAAGGAGGAGTCATGCATGTGACTAGGAAGGTCCAGTTGCTCCCTTGAGCCTGAAAGCTAGCGACTATGAGTCAAAAACCCTAGATGGCAGTCACATGGAGGACATGTTGTGCGTGTGACTGAAAAGATTTAGTTGCATGAATGAGTCGGCCAATGAGCGACTGTGGTTGAGTTCATACTGTGTCATGCATGTGAATGAGGCCCAAAACCCTAAAACAGAGATGCGAGCTTCGGACTGTGTAATTTCACCTTCGTCCGAACCCATTCTCCGCGGATGTGCCTCAGATTTGTGGGAGCTAGAACCAAGAAAGTGAATAAAAGAATGTCTCATGATGATGTCCTAATGAGGCAGAGGTCACTTGTATTTATAGTCTTTCAAGGGTGTCCACTTTGCCTTAGGGCCGACTTGATCAAATATGCACATGTGGGCTTATAATCTAAAAATACACTTTCCGTTGTCCAAATTTGATGGTCTTTAGGTCAATTTTGGTCCTCTCGAAAATAAAAATTCAATGCAATCATTATTTTCATCAAATGAGCTATCCAATGTGGAATTTGACCATAGTTGCATAATTTAACAAGGAAAGGGCTCATGGTCACTTGGGATCATATGACAAGGGGTGAGGGAATCACTTGAGGAAGACTCAAAATGATGAACAAGAGGAAAAGGAAAAGGGGAGGGTGAAGTGTCATATTCAATGGGTATTTCTTCCCCAAAATCATAATCTAAAGGCTCAAGTGATTTGAATATAGAATCATAGGTGGTAGCCTTATCGATTTCCTCATTATTAGCATCAAAGATTGGGTTTTCCCTAGAAGGAGAATCGATTACTTCCAACTACCCCTCTTCATGCAAGGGAAAATAATAATTCTCCTTCCCAAGGGTATCGATGGATATGTCATCATAAATAATGCTCGAGAGAAAGGGAAAACCAATCTCAACCTCATCCTCCTTGTTAGTATCATAAATAGGAGCATGATCAAATTGAGGCCCAACAATTTCCCATTTCTCCTTTTCAATGTGGAAATAATTTCCAATTTCATCTTCCAAGGAGGTCATGGGATCACCTTCCTTAGGGTTCTCAAAAGGAGTCATTAGGAGTGATATCCTTGAGAAAGGTAAGGTCAACCTCAGCTTTACTTTCCATAGCCTCATCTTCCCTAACAAATGTGTTCACAAAATCATCCCCCTTTTCCTCATGCAGACGCAAGAAGGACTCATCCTTTTGTTCATTACCAAGGTCCTCTCCAACTTCTCTAGATTGAGTCCATTCCTCATTTTGACGATGATCCTGCACACTTGAACTTTCTTTAATGTTACCCTGACCGTCCAATTGACTATTCTTTGCAGGACTTTGCAATTGATTATAATATTGTAATGCTTAAAAAAAAAAAAAACTTAACCAGATATTTAGCCTAAACAGAATATGAACTCTTCATGAACCTGCTTTAAAATTTAACCAAAATTCATATATCAAATTAATTGATTTGATGAGAAGTACCTACCTGAATTCCTGCGGATGAAGAGGCTTCAAAATTGCTCCAGCTCTCGCTCCTGTTACCAAAAGACCATAACCTCCCAGCCAAACTGAGTACAACCTAGGTACTCAGTCCAGAATGCTTCTCAATTGCTGCAATCTGTTCCCCCGTGCCCAAAAACTTCAGAACAAACAAGGCTCAATCCTTACTGTCGATAACTTTGTGTTACAAATTTTCCTCCTCTCAACTGTACTTCCTCCAACCGCCCCCTGATCATTCTTTTTCCCCCTTCTCTCAAGATAACCTTCCTTCTTTTAAGTCTCTGTTCACCACCTCCCTCCATCTCCGTGTCCTAATTTTGATACGTGTTAATTTTATAAACAAAATCTTATTTGATTTGGTGATTTTATTCGAATATGTAATTTGATTTGTTAAAGTTTATTTATTACTTTAATGAATTTATTTAATTTATAATTTTAATTAATTAATTTTATTAATTTCATAAATTTTAATTTACAAATTAAAATTTAACATTAAAACTAACATTTTCTGTTCGTTTGAGGGTTTATCATATATATAGTGTGTTACATACGGGTCCATGCATACGTAGCTATCGTATGGATGTCTCGTATGTATGCTAATACTTGTATTTTATTTAAGCTATAGGTGGGTCATTACAAATATTTGCCATTGATTAGGTCAATCAGAATATTCAAAGCACATAGCACCGAGTGCAATCCATCTTTGAACAATGAACAAGCTCCAGATGGTCTCTATAGTCCAAGAAAAATCATGCTACAACATATCATCAAAATCACTACCTATATTAGGATCCTCATCATTAATATCACCCTATAAGCTTAATATGTCACGTCAAGATTTTGCTTTAGTGATAGGTACAATTTTACTAGGATTATAAAGAGGAGTTCAACAATTAATGGCACCAAGATCGAGGTACATAGAGAGCTTGGTGTTCTTGATTAAATGCCAGTTCCGTACCCTTCTCTTTGATGTTCCATTTTTAAGAATTTAGCATTATCATTAATTATATAATGTTAGTAGGGCCCTGTTACCTATGAAAATTCCTTAACCGGAATTCCTACTGCAACAAATTGATGTTACTTCTCCTACTTGTTAATCGATACAAGTTATTTACTGTGTGTTATGGCAAATTGAAGTAAATACTACTGCAATCTTCACTTAATTAAATTATAAGAAGAAACAAGACACTGAGCAAGAAAGAAAATACAACACAATAGACACCATTATTTTTAGATAAAAGTCCCCGAAAAAACCCAATGCGGGAAAACCGGTGCAACAACTCTGAGGGTTTATTATTATTAAGCAGTAGCAAATTCTAAATACATCTTTGAATACCTCACAGGGTTATTCAGTTATAGAGAGAAATACTGGCAGAGGGATTTGTCAGATTAGCTTACACAATCACTAAGAAAATCCCCGCTGATCTGGATACTGAATGAATGGCCTCTGGCAGGCCCTACGTTGCTCTACGCAGTCCTCACGTAGGCTCTGCGCCAACCTCTCTAGGCTCTGCGTCACTCAATCTGTTGATCGATTTACTAACCGGAGTCTCTACTCTCAGCCTCCCGGTCTCAAACCCCGGCTTTTGGCCTTTGAAACTGACACTTCTCAGCAAAATCTCGAACTCTCTCTCACCCTCTGCATTGCCTCTATGTGGCCCTGCGTCAGATTCTACGTCTGGGCTACTAGATCACTCTCTGCCTCTCTCTCCTGATTATCTGCGACTGAGAAAATCTCGCTCTCTGTGGAAGCTATCCCTGCCCCTCAACTGCAAGAAATATCCTCAATCGAATTTTACTCCTCAGAACTTCTCACTTCAGAAAATCGATATCTTGATCTCTCTTGGTGTGTTTTCCAAATGACCCCCAATCCCCTTCTTATATCTTCCTGTTGGACAACCACCGACCTAGATTAACTCCTAATGAAAGGCTCAGATCGTTTTAATTTGATCTCCTCCTTTTTCTAAAAGTTACACACACAATTAGATTAATACCCTTTAATATTTTAATTTTCTTAAGTTTAGACTTAGGAACTCCATTAAAAATATTAATTATTTTAATAAAATCGCCTTTGGGTGGAATTTCCAGAATGGTTTCTGGGTTCTTTGGAATGCATGTGCCCAAGTCTCCCTGCAAAATTTGAGGTCTAGAGCACATCCGATGCTACCCCAAATCAACATTACCCACTAAAAGTGGCAACTCCATAGGAGAATTTTTCTCCTAGATATCTCTTCAGCCGACAGCGAACAACCTCTAACATCCACCAGTGTAGCCGATGCATTTTTCCATCTGATCTCTGCTCCTTGCATCAGTCATGTGTCCCCTCGCATGTCTGTCAAGAGCATAAGTAGAAGGTGGGAAATGCAACCCAAAATTATGTTTTTCATTGTGCATTCAGGTGCTTATACTTGTTTTTCTTGGGCATATTGGGCATGTATTATTGGTAACTTGGAAGAAGGAAGGGCTTTGACCATGGTTCTGTTCCCTCACCTTAAATAGGGGGTTAATCCTCAATCCTAGTCCTATGGGATCTCCCTTATTGAAATGTGGTTTTAGGAAAGGCACTACTGGAAAACCCCGATTTTGGTAGCATGATCCCGTTTTCTGTAAAAATTCTATCACTGTAGCAGCTAATTTACTTTTCCTACTTATTCCACAATAAGTCATTTATGAAATTACTTCAATAAACATTAAAATAAATACTGCTGCAGATATCACACCGTAATATAGAAACAAACATACGCACAAGGATCAACACATTGACACAGTGATTTTGGACAACAGTCCCCGGAAAAACCCAATGTGGGAAAACCAGTGCAACAAGGGAGGTTTTTATTATTCAACAATTCTTCAGTACAACCGGGTGCCAAACTGGTTTACCCATAGAGAGAAAAAAATCTCCAACACTTCTCCCAATCCCAGCGTCAGCTCGGTTGACCTCTGCGTGGCTCTCAGACCCTCTGCGTCAGCCCTGGGCCTCTCTGTGTCACCCACGCAGGCCCAGTTAATGACTGTGTGGTCTCCTGCTACCTCTACGTCTGCCTGAAATGCCTCAGCACTGATCTCTAGTGGTTAATCCCATCTCTCTACTTCGTACTCACTATTTCCTGACTGCTCACCAAACCACTGGTTCAATTTCTCAGCTAACCCGGCTCCAGAAATTGAACTGACTGGTCTCCCTCAGTATGTTCTCCAAGTGACCCTCAAACCTCCTCTTATATTTTTTTTTGTTGACAAATCAACGGTTGAGATTAAGTCTCTAATCAACGGCTAAGATTAGATCTGGCTTGATCCATGACTTTTGGACTATTCTAACACAGTTTTATATTAATACACATTAATATATTTTTTTCCTTAAGTTTAGACTTAGGGACTCCATTAAAAATATTAATTATTTTAATATCTCTCGAGTACTGGACTATGTCGGCTCCAACACCAATTTCTGCTATATGTGGGAGACATCTTGGTGCTCCATTGACAGCAGGACCGGTTTCTTCTGCCCTGAACATGTCACTTATTGAACATCCTGATAGTCTTCCTACAGAACTTTGGCTACAGGATGAGAGATAGCTTAAAAAGCAACGAAGAAAGCAATCTAACAGGGAGTCTGCAAGGCAGTCAAGGCTATGTAAATAGGCTAACTGCGAGGATGATAGATACAATGTGCTCGAGTGTCAGTGTTGAATGTTGATGTTTTAATGCCAGTCAAATCATAAAATGTCGTAAGCTTCATTCATAAATACAATAGTATTATTATGCCAAAAAGGCATACCGCTGTGTTGAATCTATCCTTGGACCATTAGTTATGACAGATTGGGGTTCACATTTGGCCATACTTGATTACCTGCCTAAATATTTATTATAGCTCTAGGAGGCCTATTCAAAGTTGATCACTTTACAATAATTTCGCAATTCCACAAATAGATAATAACATTAAGAGTGTACCATATGTATATAGTTCCAACTTCCAACTATTTTCTCTTATACTTGCATACCAGTCCTCTTTATGTTTTCTTGTATGTAAGTATCTTTCCATCATTGGTATTTTGTTTGTATCAAAATGACTTCAGGATTTCCTTTGATGGCCACATTCTGAACTGGGATGTTTGACTTTGTCCTCCATTTTAAAGTTTCTGCACTAACAAAGTGGAAGCAACAAGCTTCTGCTAAAAATCAAGGGCAGTACTATAAAGGAGAGTGTACTGTTAAATTCAGTGTTCCTGAAACTAAGGTTTCTAACAAAATTTAATTGGAGTCTACAAATACTGCATATGCACTTAAGGTTTCCTGGTCTGAGAGTTATGAAGGATACTCATAAATCTAATATAAAATTTCGAAAATAATACTGATTACAGTGTTTATAATTCTTATTTATTATGACTGTAACCTTATTTTAACAGGTCCGAGAGTTTGAGATGGCTCTGATACCAAAATGTAAGAACCCAGATTTCAAATTAATTTTAAATACCAGAACATGAAATTTGAATACTGAATTTGAAAGATTAATCTAATGAATACCAACTTGTCTGCTCTGCTGCAAATTTGTCTGCTCTGCTATAATTCTTGTCCGACTATGTTACTAAAACGGCCAAAACCTCCCTGCCGAATTGGGTACAACCTAGGTACTCAGTTTCAGAAAGCTTTCCAATTGAAGCAATTTGATTCCCCCGTGCCCAAAAACTCCAGTATAATCAAGACTCAAGTTCCCTTCATAGTTGTACCACCGTGTTCCAAAATTGTTCTCATCTTTGCTCCCTCCGTAAAAATGGTTTTTCTTTCCTCCCCTTTCAACATTTCCTTCTTTTATTTCCTCATCCACCGCCTTCTTCTCATCTCCGTGCCAATATTTTGGTTACATGTAACTTTTATGAAATCAAATCTCATTTGATTTCGTTGATTTTTATTTGGATACACAGTTTTGATTTAATAAAGTTTATTTATTATTTTAATGAATTAATTAAATTTATTTAATTTATAATTTTAATTAATTTATATTATTATTTTATTAATTTTAAATTGTAAATTTTAATTTGTAAATTAAAATCAACATTTTCTACTGGTTTTGAGGATTTATCATACATATGATACTCTGGTGAGGTATTGATTTATTACCTTAATTTTTATCTCCTATAGTAACTAGTTTATATATAGTGCGATACATGCGAGACTATGCATACGTAGCTATCGTATGGAGGTCTCGTATGTATGCTAATACTCGTATTTTATTTATAGGTGGGTCATTACACAAACTCCCTCTTTCTCTTCAATGCTGGCTCTTTTCTCTTGCTTCCCTTAAGCTCCGATACTATGTGAAAATTTCTGAATAGAAATCCAACTGCAGTGATTGATATATTTCTTCTACTTATTAATTCATAAATGAGTTGTTCACAGTGTTTCTACAACAAATATCGAAATAAATTCTACTGCAGCCTTCACAATTAAAATACTGTGGAAAGTAAATGCAAAGAAAAATACTAGCATAAGTATAATCACAATGACAGTTATTTTTGGACAATTGTCCCCAAAAAAACCCAATGCAGGAAAACCGGTGTAGCAGATGAGGGTTTTTTTATTGATCTTCAGCAAAAATTTCATGTACAAAATACAACCAACATAATAAAAGAGGAATTTCTGTGAGAAATTTTACAGACAATATTCTCACGCTTCTTAGCGAGATTCCGACTCTAGAGAGGACCTGCTGCCCTCTCTGCGTCTCATTGCATCAACTTCTCACTGCCTCTGCGTTGTCCCTCTTCTACTCTGCGTCTTCTTTCTGCTCTTGCATTCCCGACTGATGTTTTTGCCCTCTCTCCTCACTTGCAACTCCCCCTCTGATTCGATTTCCTCTTGCTAAACTTCGACCAGCGAGAAAATTGATCTTACTTGGGTAAATGAGTATCTACCTGGTGTGTCTTCCAAATGCCCATCAAAGTCCTTATAATCCTCCAGTTGAGTAATCAATGACCCAAATTAGATTCTAATCAATGGCTCAGATCATATTGACTTGATCTTCATCTTCTTTTAGAATTTTCACCCTCAGTTTGATTAATACCCTTTAATTATTTTAGTTTCCTAGGTTTAGACTTAGGCACTTATTAAAAATAATTAATTATTTTAATAAAACTGTCTCTAGGTGGAATTTCCCAAAACGATTTTTGGGTATTGTGGAATACATGTGTCCTAGTATCCCTGCAAATTTTGAGGCTAAGAGCACTTCTGATGCTACCAGATATCAACACCACCGAACAACGAAATTCTCAACTCCACTTCTGAGCTTCCCGATTGATCACTCACACTCTGATACCATGTGAAAATTCCTAAAACTGGAATCCTATTGCAACAACTGTTATTATTTTTTCTAACTGATAAATTAATTATTCAGTTTATTACTACGACAACATCAAAATAAACCCACTGCAAGCTTACCAAATAAAACCGAGGAAATAAATAGTGCTGGAAACTAAGAAATGCTAGCACACATAAAAATTAACACCATTATTTTTGGACAAATGTCCCCAGAAAAACCCAATGCAGGAAAACTGATGCAGCAGATGAGGGTTTTATTTTATTATGTAGCAGTGAAATCTGAGTACAATCTTTGGATGCCCAATTGGCAATCCAAAAACAAGAAAATGTAGACAAAATTATCTGAAGGAATTACCCTTCCTCCACAAGCAACCCAAGCACAATTTTTATTCAGAAATTCATCCTTCTGGATGCTCTGTGTCCACCTCTATGTTTCTCTACACAGACCCTATGATGTCAAGCCTCTAAACTGCCTTTAATGAAGTTGTTATGCCTATCTCTGCTGAGGAAATCACTTCTCCAACACTTTAGACCCTCTTCCCAGACTTTGGAATTGAAAACAAATTTTTCTCAAGAAAAATCAAATTTCTTTTGAAGCAACTGTGTAGTCCTCTGCACTGCCTCTCTAGGAATAACTCAAGCCCTTGTCGCTGCCTCTCCGGATCTGGAAAACTTCCTTCGGATCACTGTTTGTGCTCATTGACCCTGCTTCAATCTCTAGCTCTCCGACAACTGCGACTGCTCTCTAGAAATCAATCTACCAAGAAATCGAACTCGGAAGTGTCTTCTCCAAGTTCCCATCGTCTACCTCTTATAGTCCACTGTTGGAGCACCAACGACCAAGATTAAAACTTAATTGATGGCTAGGATCATCTTGGAGTCGATCCATGTGAGTTTCTAGATGATTCTCACCTTATCTCAATTAATACTGATTAATTAACAATATTCCTTAAGTTTAGACTCAGGGAATATTTAAAAATCAGCTAATAATCTAATTGAAACACTTCTAGGTGGAATTTCCAGAAACAATTTCTCGGTTTTCTAGAACTCATGTATTCTAGCCTCTCCACTAAATTTCGTGGGTAGAACACATCCAATGCTACAAAAACTAACAACAACTAGGTTAATGTTCTTGTGTCCTAATTTATTGAAGATCATTTTTGAAAACTATTTGGTTGACAATTGCATATGTTATTCATTGTATGGAAAATGATGAATGTTCCTAGTGGATAAAATATTGTTTTTCCTCTATAAAACTCCATAATTCTTGAGTAGGAAAATGTGGAGGTTTGGTACCCAGGGCATCAATTCTTGATCTCCTTAAGGACAATTTTGGATGATCTAAAGCATCTAAGACTCCATATGCCCAAAGAACAGGGCATTGGCCCAAGCCTTCGGTGATCAAACTCTATTCTTCTCCATAGTTTCTTCTAAAATTTCAGTCGTCGTTTCTTGGACGGCTAGGCTAGGGCATAGAGCGAAATTCATTAGAGAGTGGTTCGTAGATTCCAATAGCATAGGCTTCAAGCCTAGGGTCTTATCTACAAGACTTCAAGGTTTGGCAAGCATTCCATTGGTTTTCATCCATAAAATCTCTTGCTCTAGGTGTGCCCTAGAAGGGAAGTCCTAGTTTTCATTTCTTTGACTTGGGAACTTCTTTGAGGGTTATATGAGCTTAGTGCTCGGTGGAGTAAATCATAAGAAGCCATTTCTCCTCATTGTCTTGGTCTTAGGACTTCCCTTCTCCATGATAATTCATGAAACCCTAGATCTCTTGCAAGTTTGTTCTAGGTCTCTTGGAGGGAAACAAGTACCTTTGAAGTGCCATAGTATCACATAGAGTTTCCCTTTAGAGGTCCTATCTTATCACCTAGCACCATAAGCCTTTGAATATCCATCACAAGGTGACTATCATTCTACTGGGACTCCTCCCATCAGTGAAAGTCCGTCAAGAGCAGGGGACATTTGCTGAGGTGAAGTGGGACATTGTCCAATTGTTATCACTTAGTCTAGCTCTTTGACCTATAGGATTTCTCTCCTTAGGGCTTGCTAGATTGTGTGGTAACAGGCCCTAGGGTTGAATATATTATATTAGGCTTCCCCACTCATAAATTATTGTTTTCAGGAAAATTTCATGGGGCATGCCCAACTCTTTTTGAGGGGGACACCCACAAACACCCCTTTTGGGGAAACACGTTCCCCACATTGGTGAAATCCACCTATGTCTCCCCGAGTTTCCCTAAAAAGGGTGTTAAATTTTCTTAAGGTTGAAGTGTTCTTTGCTTAAGATAATTGCATTTCATCTTTTACATATTACATTCACCCCGTAGTATCTTTAACATCTTTAGTGATTATGTAGAAAGAGCAATTGCAGCGGAACATAAAGAACAACAGAAGAAAAGTATGCACAAATAGAGACACTGAAATTTGGTTGGAGACAAAGGCAAAACCCCACAAAGGGGAAAACCAGGAATTCTTTTTCTTCTATTAGATTTCATTAATTGTTTTAGCTAAGATACAAAGTACATCCATAACAATATTCATCAATTACATATAACCCCCATGGTCAACCCAAAACAGTTCACAACTTCGTTTGCGAACTTAGCAAAATAAGTGCACACAAGAGAGAGAGAGCTGGTATCACATTACTGGCATCATACTGGTCACTGTTATCATCCTTCATGGAGTGAGAGCACTGTCATCATTTCCCATAAGAGGAGATCATTGTATCTTGCATACTAAATCACTGATATACTAGAGGCCTTTGCCATGAAGAGTCACATACTGATATCTAAAGATACTGTCCAGGTCATGCTGTGGCTATTGCTGCTGTCATACTTTCAATAAAGTTTCTGTCATGAAGATTCCAGTTACACATCCAGTCTACCAAGGGTTGCTTTCACTGTTCACACAAGACTGTTACAGCCATACATATAGATCACTGTATCATGAGTAAGACTGTCGTTGTATCATAAGCAATACTGACATCAATGTATCATAAACAAAGTTGTCATCACTGTATCACAAATCTCACTACCTTAATATAAGAGTAAAAACACTGATTAGGGTATGTTAGCAAAAATCCTAACGGGTTAGGAGAAATTAGAATTCTTCTGTCACTGTATTGTTACTATTGTATTCAAGACCCAAATTGGAGAAATGCGACTCACAATAAAGAGAATTTAATTCACTATCAAATATGCATCGATATTGATATTGCAAGCCAACACAATACCACAGTAATAATATACAACCCACCATGGTGAGATACGATTCATAGTAAAGTGATATGCCCCACAGCAATGAGTTACGAATCTTGACAATGAAATACAGTCAGCAGCGAAAAGGTATAACTTACAGTAAAGACATACGGCCCTCAATGGAGAAATACGATGCACAGAAAGGAGATATGACTCACGGTGAAGAGATGCGACTCACTAGCAAGAAATGCGATGCCAACATCACCATAGATATATGCAATTGGAACAGCAGAAATATGTCATTGTAACCACAGAGACACATCAGTATAATCGCAGAGATATACATGGAATAAACCACTGGCCGCTGTATAGATCAGAGTCAACCTACGAGCCCCTATATGATGTAACATGAGCAATGTCACGGTAATACACTGTGACGCCAGATTCGAACCATGAAAACTTTAAGCCGTAATCTAACTATTATGCTTTTTTGCTCAGAAAGTTTTGGAAATTCTGGTTATATTTTGAAAAAATCTGGGATTTTTGTAAATTCAAATAAAAGATGTCAAACTTCATAATTTTAGGTCTCCTGAAAGTATTTGAGGGTGCTGAATCCATTTCCACCATCAAAAAAACATGATTATTTACAAAAAAAAAAAAAAAAAAAAAATTGAATTTTCTTTGCCTAGATTCTTGTCGCTTTTAATTGTGAAAATAATTCCTCCGCCTCCAATATGAATCAACACAGAGATGTATCATGCATACCACGAGGCATACGGTTCCACAGAGAAGTAAGCGAACATGCTACAGTAAGAATAATGAACGCAATACAGAAATCGAGCCATTTCGAAGTGTGAGACTTAGAACCATCAAAGAAAAGCGAATCGTATATTTTAGTTTCAGATATAAATCAACTTTGTTATATGTAAAATCATGAATTATAATGTCTCATTTATATATAACAATAAAGTGTTTTTGGAGTCGAAGAAGAAGAAATTGTTTTAATGTCCACGAGGTTAAAGATAGTCTATAGGATAGATTGCTTCTCCAGGTCCTTGTATGCAGCCCTTTTCCTGTGAAGCCTCACAATAAGCACTCTTAGCTTCCCGACAAACCCCTTGCTGAATAGATTATCCCAAGAGCTAGCTGCGAAAATATCTGCAAAATTTTCCGTGATGTCTTAATTTAGACCCTCAATTTAGACTGACTTCTTAATTTGGAGGGAATTCCTCACATTTCAAATTTTGAATTGCATCCAAATTGTTTAATTTTATATCTTCAAACCCTCATAATTAATTTGTTTTTATAATTCTTCGTTTGGTGAGATGGGCTTCATATGGGGCTCACGGTTTTCCTTAGGGGAAATTTGTCTTGGCACTGCCCAATTTTAACAAGGGGATGTGGGAAACATTTCCCCATGCATTTCCTCGTCTTGAGAGCATGGGAAACACGGGGAGCACGCCCCCCACCTTGGGGGACATATCGCTATGGAACACTGAAAATATCCTAAGGGATTAGCTCCATTGGTTGCTGTCCTTGTTTTTGAGCAATTGATTAGTTCCATGTCCACTAGTGCCTGGTTTGAATCCCCTTTGTAAGGTATGGTAGTCTATGCCAATGGTTTTACTAGAAATGTCAGGTGCAGATGTGGAGAAGCATTCTTTGGGCTTTCCCGTATAAGATTACATTGGGAAAAAAGTTACTATATGACAAAGTAGACTACAAGACAAATTAAAATATTACTATAAATAATTTGGTTCTAACAATAGATTCTTAGCCAATTTTTAGGCCGATAGGCCTTTCCTATGCATCAACAATTGTCAACACTTTCATCCTCCTCCGTTGGATCAAGTGAGACACTTTCAACCGTTGATTTGAAGTATGACTGCTTTTTCCAAATATCAGTTGAGTTGCCTTCTTGACATGGCAAGATATTTTTACTGCTTTTTCTAAATATCAGTTAAATTACCTTCTTGACATGACAAGATATTTTCACTGCTTTTTCTATCTTCGCTGGCTTTTGCCAAAAGCCAGCTTGGCTTTTCTGTGTTCAAATTTCTCTAATCCATAATGAATTAAACAGTCTTTTGACAGAAATCACTAGATATCAAACTAAATAAAACATTTCAAATTATTTTATATATATATATATATATGGGGTCTATATTTTAATAAAATATTATACATAAACGATTTCAATTTCATTTTTTTGTTCATATATATATATAAATTAATTAATTACTTATTAAATAAATTATTTTAGATTTTAATTTATATCTATCTTTAAAAAAAACCACAAAATAACCCTAATTAACTATGATAAAAATATATTCCATCATTATTTTCTTTTCTAATCTTCTATCACGCATGACAGCTTAATGGATTTCTGATTTTATTTTCTTTTCTAATCTTCTATCACGCATGACAACTTAATGGATTTCTGATTATTAAGATATCTAGCTTAATGGATTTCCGATTATTAAGATATCTAATTTAAGATTAACCTCATTGAAAGCTGAGTTGACACTGGAGATGAACTCATCTCGATACAGTCCACGAAATCCCAACCGTGTAACTTGTAAATTCTCAGCTTTGATCTCCCAAAAGTCTCCCACGGGCAACATTCCCATAAATAATTGCATGATTCCTTGCATGCCTTGAGTTTGGAGCTGTAACTGCCATTCCTGGGCGATAACTTCGAGG
Organism: Pinus tabuliformis; assembly: GCA_031772625.1. NCBI lineage: Eukaryota > Viridiplantae > Streptophyta > Pinopsida > Pinales > Pinaceae > Pinus > Pinus tabuliformis. The sequence goes on from CM062816.1 coordinate 59,947,891, forward strand.
ATTTTGGGCTGAATTCTGCTCGTAGCGCAGCGCGATCAATATATTTGAGCTTCATCGGGCTTTTTAACATTTGGATTTGAATAGCGGTCGTCATAAGGGTTTCGAAGGTCGTCTTCCTGAATTTTCAGGGTTTATCGAGATGGGTTCTAGAAGTAGTTCTCCCTACTGGTGTCATGCTTGCAATCGTATGTTAAGATTATTGACAGGAGAGCCCACTGTTTGTCCCACTTGTGGCGGAGGGTTTGTAGAGGAAGCAAGCGATGGCATTTCGAGCTCCCGAACAAACCCCTTCGAGGGCTTCTTAATGGAGGGCGGAGAAAGGCTTTCTGTGGCTGACCTCATGGCTGACCTGCTCAACTTGATGAGTAACCAAGAAAATAGAGAAGGCCGCGGTCATGTCCCTGACAGGAGTCTCAGACGGGGTGCGATTGAGGGTAATGGCCCCATGGTGTTAATTTTGGGCAGTGATACAGGAATCGAACCCAGGACCTTGCCTGCAAATATTGGGGATTATTTCATGGGTCCTGGGTTAGAACAGCTAATAGAACAGCTGTCTCAGAACGATAGGTTGGGCTCTCCTCCTGCCCCGAGGGCCGCCGTGGATGCAATGCCCACGATTAGGATCAATTCCCGACATCTGATTAACAATTCGCACTGCCCTGTCTGCAATGACCGGTTCGAAGTCGGAGGCGAAGCCAGGGAGATGCCCTGCAAGCACATTTATCATTCAGATTGTATACTTCCCTGGCTGGCTCAGCACAATTCGTGTCCCATCTATCGCCTTGGATTGCCGGGCGACTTTCCAGCTACATCACAGGCTAGATCTTCATCCAGGCCCAGAAGTGCCGCGTCATAACCCCCGGCTGCCAAGGTAATGTCCGGGGATCTCAGGATGCCCCTTGTTTTATGCTGCGCAAAACAGTAATTCTAGGAATTATGTTTCAAGTGGAAAGAATACCAACGTTAATACTAATAATAATTCAAGAAGCAGAGACCATGGACGAGGTTCGACCAACGGAATTTAATGTGGTCTGTACATTCTTCCACTGCAAATCACTGTTCTCATCGTGATCAATATGCTTCAAATACAAATGATAACGTTATCCGGAGGCAGCCGTGATGGCCCTTTGAGGAAGGCAATGGTTCTCCTTGGAGGATCAAGCTGAGTCACTCAGTACTCCAGTATGTTGACTGTAGACTGTAAATACTGGTTACATGGAGTACTATATTTTAATAAAGTACTATACATAAACCATTTCAATTTTAATTTTTTTTTGTTCCTCATATATATATAAATTAATTAATTACTTATCAATTTTAATTTTTTTTTGTTCCTCATATATATATAAATTAATTATTTTAGATTTTAATTTATATCTATCCTTAAAAAAAACCTCAAAATAACCCTAATTAATTATGATAAAAATATATTCCATCATTATTATCACGCATGACAGCTTAATGGATTTTTCTGATTATTAAGATATCTAATTTAAGATTAACACCCCCTCATTGAAAGCTGAGTTGACACTGGGAGCCTAGATGAACTCATCTCGACAGGCAAATTGGAGGAATCATTTTTCCCTGTGCAAGATAATAGCAGATAAAGCATAATATTTTTAGGACTAAACGTCACACATCTTGCTCGAATTGAACCGTTCAAGCACAGAGCGACATATATCTATTGATATTCACTCACTGCATATAGTTTGTAAATTTATCTGGATTTTGATAAAAATTTGTAAAGTTTTTTAGGATTTTCGTAAATTTAGATTACATGTGTCAAATTTCAAGATTTTAGATGCTTTGGAAGTTTTTGATGGGGTTGAATTTATTTTCACCATCAAAAATATGATTCAAACACTACACTTTTTTGAATTTTATTTTGGGCAATCACTTTTGACCATTCACACAATTACTCATTAGACCTGGCCTTAAATAATTAAGTTAGGTAGTTAAATATTTAATAATAATAATGATAAATATATTAATGTTAATATTAATAATAATAATAATATTTATTAAATAATTAGGTTATTTAGTAAAATATTTAATACTAATAATGATAATTATATTAATTTTTATAATGTATTTTTGATAAATCACATTTCAAGTTATTAATTTCTTCCAAACTAATATGATTTATCATCACAACAAAAATTAATTATATTAATATTAATTATTATTATAATACATATATAATAATATATTAAATTAACTTAAATAATTAAATATTTTAAAATTTATAAATAAAGAAATTAAATTAATTTATTATGTATTTTAAAATTATATATATATATATATATATATATATATATATATATATTTGTTTTTAAGGTTGATTTTTTTTTTAAAATTCTGATTTATTTTCCAATCTAATTTATCTAAAACTTAACGAGAATGCGTTGAAATCACAAATTAAATTTAATGAGTGAACTCAAAAAATAACAACATAAAACCATAAGATAATTATTCAATATAAAATAAAATTAAAAATATATATAGTTTGGACCACCTGGAAAACTATCAATTCCCTTTCGTTATCTATCCTTCAAATGAGTATTTTCTTGCCATTGACTTTTTTGGTTGACTTTCAAGCTTTGAACTTACGGAGATGTACACTAATATGCAGTTGAGGACTTTGACCAAAGGATAATGGAATATTTCATCAAATTGATCAAGAAAAAGCACCGAAAAGATATTAGCAAGGATAGCAAAAATGAAATAAGACATTCAATGTGTTCCTTATAATATAGATATAAACAAAACATCTAAAGAAAAGTAATTGCACAATGATCTAGTCTGAAAAAACAACGTTTTCCACGAATCAATTAATTCTTCTAGAAAAATTCAACAATTCCAATTTAATAATCCTATCGGCCTCTCTTTGTACCTTTTGGGACAATTGCTAGTATAGTGTAATATTCTCAATGTATTTATCATAAAAACATTGTAGTTGAATAGATTATCATTACTTAAATGCAAATTTGACAAATGAATGGAATCAAAAAGATCGTACTGGATGTTCTTTTTGCTTGCATTCACAAGGTGAGCAATTCTTAAAATAGTGATATCTGCAAAATATCAGTTATATAGTTTGTACCAGTGGCATATTGCCATTTCATAATGCAAATAACCTATGTCAGCTTAGCTTTTTTTTGTTTTCATTATTATGATTTATCTTACAAAGATTTGTTGAATATGTTGCAGCGAGAAATTGGGGGGTGCTTTTGCAGAGGCTTTTGTAGCTTTGGACAAATTTGAAACATCTATCAAACATTGTCTGGGCGTTTAGTAGAAACGGATAAAATGCTTTTTATGCGTACCTACCTTGAACACACTAGTTTTGGTTTGTGCAAACTGCGAGAATGACACTTGAATATATATCATAATGATTGTATCGTTTAAAATCTTTTTATGGTGTCATATTGTATTTATTTTCGCTGGCAAGGTGACATTGTTTCCTTGTATATCGGATGACCTCTCTTTATTTCAAAGCATTGTCCAATGCCATTTGAAACATGGCATTCTTCTTTTAATACTTGCACTACATTGTTGTCATTATCATCTCAGAGGCTGTTATCTTGATCAACAATTGCAAATATTGTGGGCGTCGGAGCTACAATTCGAAAGGATTTATTGCAGTGGTCTCTGTTATACAAATGACATTCACATGACTGCAAGGGCATTCTGAATTTGTTCAACTACAAGAAAACTTTTGTATAGACAGATATGGAATTCAAGGATAAAATTAGCCATCCATAAATACGAATTGATCAAATTGTTTTGGAACTATGTAACACATGAAAAGGGGAAGATGTGTTCAGAGATTGTGGGCTCAATTTTGTTTTAGTCAGTTATATCTAATGTTGAAGTAACGCCTTGGTTTCTTTATATTCAATGCGGTTTATGGTACGATAATATAATTGAAATATGTATAGTTAGTGAAATAACCAGTCTCAATGTTAATGTTGAATAGAAGAACGATTTGTTTGTATATTTTCACCAGGATGAGGCAAGACTGATCAAAATTAAATGTGAGATGGTTTATGTTTGTATATTGTCACCCGGATGAGGTGGTACGATAATATAATTGAAATATGTATTGTTAGTAAAATAATAAGTCTTAATGTTTGTATATTGTCAGAGGTGTTGAGATTTTTTGTTTTATTTAATTTAGCAAAAATTTCATGTAGGTGACAACAATAGGATTTGTTGCTATATTAGCTCCATTATTCTTGAGGAGGAGTTAATGCATCCTTTATTTGTTGTGAAAGAATTTATGATTTAGTTTTATACTCCAGCGATAAGAAACGTAAGCCCGTAGAGGATATGTGTGTAGAAAATAGGGTGCGCTGAGAATATGTGTGAAGAATTAAATTGTTGTAATCTCCTGTTGAATAATAAGATTGCCGATGCCTCTGTTTGGTGGATGTAGCCCAGATTGGTTGGGTGAACCACGTTAAATCTTTGTGTTATGTTTTTTATGATTTTGTATGTGCTGTGTATACCTTTTATATTTCCGCTGTGCATTGTTTGCTCTAACAATTAGTATCAAAGCATGTTGTGGAGCTGGTACGTGTGACAGAGACGCCGCGGAAGGAGGAAGGTTGAGCTTTTTTGTTGGCGCGGTTTTGTTAAGAACAGTCACGCCAATTTTGAAGTAAATAAGGGCTAGCACGGTTTATTCAGTAATAGTCGCGCCCATTGGCACGAAACATTCAGGAATAGTCGCGCCAGCGCGCCAGAAAGGGCTATTGGCGCGAAAACGCAAGGGTTAATCGATTTCATGCCTCGCGTGGATTTTGTTTCAGGCACGGATCGTCCGCCGTCGAGGAGCGCCAGGCATTTTTCCCTCTGGTAAAACTGCAATTTTTTTGTTTTTTGAAATTATAATGACATGGTACGGCAGAGGCATTATAGTATAAGGTAAAGGCATTTGTTAAATAAGAACTTCATTTATTAAAAGTTGGAATTGGAGATTTTGTTTGTAACAACATGGCAAAAACTCAAAGTGCTCGTTTTGAGATCGAGAAATTCAATGGCAAAAACAACTTTGAGATCTGGAAAGTGAAGATGCATGATCTACTTGTGCAACAAGGCGTGGCGAAGGCTTTGTTGGGAAAATCCAAACAGCCTTACACCATGACAGATGATGAATGGAGTGAATTGGATGGAAGAGCACTGAGCAGTATTCGACTGTGTTTGGCGGATGATGTTTTGTTTAACATCGTGTTAGAGAAAACTGCTGCTGGTTTGTGGACAAAGCTTGAGAAACTGTACATGACAAAATCCTTAACCAATAGGATTTTTCTGAAGCAACAATTGTACAGTTTGCGCATGAAGGAAGGTACAGCTATTACTGATCATTTGAATGTCTTTAATACTCTCCTGGTGCAATTAGAAAGTATAGAAGTAACATTTGAATCAGAAGATAAAGCTATAACTTTATTATGCTCGTTGCCCGAGTCATGGGATCATTTTGTTACTTCTATAAGTCTTAGTATATCAGAAACCCTTGAATTTGATGATGTTGTTGGAGCTTTGTTGTCCGAAGAGACAAGGAAGAGGTCAAATTCAGAAACCTCTACATCAGAAGCAATGATGGTCAGAGGTCGTTCTAAAGAAAGACGCTTCAGTAAGCACAACGACTCGCGTTCAAAATCGAAAGGGAAGAAGAGTAAGGTAAAGTGCTGGTTTTGTGGCAAATCGGGACATTTGAAGAAGGACTGTTGGAAGAGACAGCAAACATCCAAAGAAGACTCTTCAACAGAGAAGAAAGAAGCAAACACGACAGATACAGGTTCGGCATCCAAGACAGGTATGAGTGATGAAGTGTTATCAGTTGATTTGTCTAATCATGATCAACATTGGTTGTTAGATTCTGGTGCATCAAATCACATGTGCATTCATAGAGAATGGTTTAAAACTTATAAATCAGTCAATGATGGAGTAGTTTACATGGGAAATGATGTCACATGTAACATTGTGGGAATTGGAAGCATCCAGCTAAAAATGTTTGATGGGACAAAGAAAATTCTAACTGATGTAAGACATGTACCTGAATTAAGAAAAAATCTCATTTCACTAGGAGTACTAGACACTAATGGATATAAAACTTTTATTCAAGGTGGAGTAATGAAAGTTTATAAAGGAATTTTACTAGTAATGAAAGCAAAGAAGGTTGGAAATCTTTTTCAGTTAGAAGGAAGAACAGAGTCAGATCATGTTTCTACAGTGTTTGAAAACGACAGTAATTCTATTCGTTTATGGCATCAAAGGTTGGGCCATATGAGCGAAAGAGGTTTAAAGATTTTATCTGATCGTAAGTTACTTCCTAATTTAAAGTCTGATAAGTTAGATTTCTGCAAACATTGTCTGTTTGGGAAACAAATCAAGTAGAAGTTTAAAACTGGAAAACATACTAGTAAGGGAATCCTTGATTATATCCATTCTGATGTTTGGGGTCCATCTCCTACAACCTCATATGGAGGTTTGTCATATTTTGTATCTTTTATTGATGATTTCTCTAGAAAAGTGTGGGTCTACATGTTAAAGAAGAAGTCTGATGTGTTTACAGTTTTCAAACAGTTTAGAGCATTAGTTGAAAACATCATTGGAAGAACCATTAAATGTTTAAGAACTGACAATGGAGGTGAGTTTACTTCAAAGGAATTTGATAATTATTGCAAGGACGCTGGGATCGAAAGACATAAAACCACTGTATATACTCCTCAGCAAAATGGAGTTGCTGAACGCATGAACAAGACTCTTTTAGAGAGAGCAAGAAGTATGCTGAGTAACGCCAATTTGCAGAAGGAATTGTGGACAGAAGCGGTTTCTACAGCTTGCTATTTGATAAATCGATCACCATCAACTGCAATAGGATGCAAAATTCCTCAAGAGGTATGGAAAGGTCATCCTTGTGATTATTCTAAACTGAAAGTTTTTGGTTGTGATGCATATGCTCTAATTCCAAAATATCAGTGTTCTAAATTAGATCTTAAATCAAAAAGATATATCTTTGTTGGATATGGTGATGGGACTAAGGGATACAGATTGTGGGATCCTACTACTCACAAGATCATCATTAACAAAGATGTTAAATTTAATGAATCCTCACTTGAAAATCCAGATGTAGATGATAAATTGAAACAGGATAATGTATCTAAGCTTCAACACATTCAGTTTGAAACTAGTTCAAATACTGATGATAGTCAAGATGAACATGGTTCAGATGTAAGTCATGAACAAGTTTCAGATGCAGATCATGAACAAGTTTCAGATGTAGATCATGAACATGTTTCAGATGCAGATCATGAAGAAGTTCCTACAGATAATAATCAACAAATTGTGGAAGTACCATAAACATCTTTAAGGAGGTCCACGAGAATCAAACGTCCTCCTAAAAGGTATGATGATTATGTTACTTCAGTTGCTTTAACCGCTAACGATGATGAACCTTTGTGCTATCAGGAAGCTATAGAAGGTTCTAAAAGTGAAAAGTGGAAAGAAGCTATGAAGGACGAGATGATGGCATTAGACAAGAATGGCACATGGGATCTGGTAGAACTTCGTAAAGACAGAAAAACTATGGGATGTAAATGGGTTTACAAATTGAAAAGGGGTGTTGATGATACAAAGGACAGGTACAAAGCAAGGTTTGTCACAAAAGGTTTTTCTCAAAAAGTACGCATTGATTTTCATGAGATATTTTCACCAGTTGTAAAAATTGTTTCAATTCGAATTGTATTAGCATTAGTTGCTTTACTTAATTTAGAATTACAGCAACTAGATATTAAAACTGCATTTTTACATGGAGATTTAGATGAGGAGATTTACATGGAACAACCGGAAGGGTTTGTTCAAAATCGCAACAAGAAATTTGTCTACAGGCTCAAGAAATCATTGTATGGTCTGAAGCAATCGCCTCGACAATGGTACAAGAAATTTGATTATTTCATGATGAGTCAAAATTATATAAGAAGTGAATATGATCATTGTGTTTACTTTAAGGAATTAAGTAAGTGCATGTTCATTATCTTAGTGTTGTATGTTATGCTTTTAGCAAGCAAAAGCATAATAGAGATCAACAGGTTAAAGACTCAGATGGCTAGGACATTTGATATGAAAGATTTAGGAGCAGCAAGACAAATTTTGGGCATGGAGATTTTCAGAGACAGGAGCAATGGTAAGCTGTGGCTATCACAACAGAAGTATATTGAGAAAATACTCTTGAGGTTTGGTATGAACAATGTGAAGCCTGTTTCAGTCCCTTTAGCTTCCCATTTTAAGCTTTCTTCAAGTTTATGTCCTAATACAAATGAAGAAAAGGAATATATGTCTCGAATTCCATATGCCAATGTAGTAGGTTGTTTGATGTATGCGATGGTTTGTATTCGACCAGATATTTCACATGTAGTTGGGGTTATCAGCAGGTATATGGAAAATCCAGGAAAAGAACATTGGTCAGCAGTGAAATGGGTGCTTCGGTATTTGAGAGGCATAAGTGAGTATTGTATCACTTATAACAGGAGTAGTGAATTTGTTTGTGGATATGTTGATTCCGATTTTGCAGGTGATTTGGATAAGAAAAATTCAACTTCAGGGTATGTCTTTACTCTTGCAGGTGGAGCTATTAGCCGGATGTCAAAGCTACAGAACATTGTTGCTTTATCCACTACTGAAGTAGAATTCATAGCAGCTTCACATGCTTGCAAAGAAGCGGTTTGGTTGAAAGGTTTGTTTGGTGAGTTTGGTAGGTTGCAGGACAACATCAAGTTATTTTGTGATAGTCAAAGTGCAATTCATTTGGCTAAGAATTCGGCCTATCATAGTAAATCAAAGCATATACAAATCAAGTCTATTTGTAAGACAGGTTATCACTGAAAGTGGAGTCTCTCTTGAAAAAATGCATACGAAGGAAAACTGTGCAGACATGTTCACGAAACCAGTTTTGTTAGAGAAGCTACGTTGGTGTCTGGCTTCTCTTGGCTTGCAGAAAAGATAAAATAATAAATGAACAGGCTATCAGGCTAATTGTTGTCAAGGTGGAGATTGTTGAGATTTTTTGTTTTATTTAATTTAGCAAAAATCTCATGTAGGTGACAACAATAGGATTTGTTGCTATATTAGCTCCATTATTCTCAAGGAGTTAATGCATCCTATATTTGTTGTGAGAGAATTTATGATTCAGTTTTATACTCCAACTATAAGAAATGTAAGCCCATAGAGGATATGTGTGTAGAAAATAGGGTGTGCTGAGAGTATGTGTGAAGAATTAAATTGTTGTAATCTTCTGTTGAATAATAAGATTTCCGATGCCTCTGTTTGGTGGATATAGCCCAAATTGGTTGGGTGAACCACGTTAAATCTTTGTATTATGTTTTTTATGATTTTGTATGTGCTGTGTATACATTTTATATTTCCGCTGCGCATTGTTTGCTCTAACAAGTGAGATGAGGCAAGACTGATCAAAATTGAATGTGAGATAGTTTATTTCTATTTATAAAAGAGAAAAGTAAATGTGATCTATAGCTTGACTTAAAAACCCTATGACTCGAAAAGGCACCAAGGCCATGCTGCATTATATATTCAAAGTTTTAAATAACAGGAACAAGCATATATGCCATTAAACTGCATCACAATAAGCTTTTGTCCCACATGCAAAGAGGAGGCCAATCATACTCTCAGCAATGCCCACCACTAACCCATTTATATACCTGATTCGTGAACAACAACAAGGCTTCGGCCTCCAATTGTAAGTTTTGATTTGATTTTCCTTATGATCTTGGATGAGCAAGCATGAGCAAATAGCATTCTCACTGATGCATATTAGTTTTTTTAATGGAATATTTATTCTTTGAAGATGGTTGGTGTGCGTTTAACGATCATGGGAGTTACGGTTGGAATTTGATGTCTCCGTGTTTGTCAAATGAATGGATGTTTTTCATTTTAATATTTTGTTATCGTTTTAAATTTATATTAAAAAAAGTTTATGGACCAAAAATGTTAATGCGTGTTTTGTTAGAATTTGATATCCTTGTGTCTGTAAAAAAGAAAGTGTCTATGGTTTTAATTTTTTTAATTATAAAATTTTAAATTATAAAAAATATGTATAAAACGTCGTTTTTATTGTAATTTTTTATATTATAAAAAGTAATATTAAAAAAACCATTTTTGCTAATAAAATTGTTAAAAACCATGGTTATACAAAACATATGCAATATTTATTTAACATTATAAGATAATATGGAATAAAGTTTTTATTTTTAAACAATAATAAAATATATAGAAATTCAAATAAATAATTTGAAACCAAGTATTTTAAAAGTAAATGAAGATAAAAATTTAGTGAAAACTAATTAAATTTGAGACAATTTACTATAAATGTAGAAGGGTTTGTTTATATATATATAATTTTGATTTAAATAAAATATATAAAAATAAAGTTAATAAATTGTGAAAAAAATATGGAAAGATTATTTTTAAAAGGTTATAGTTTCAAATTTAAAGGAGGATAAAGTATGTATATCTTTGTAGATTTTAGTAGACAAATTGTTGCAAGGAGTGGGTTCCTTGTTCCACAAATAAGAGGATTTCATACACCAATTTGGCATCTAGATTGATTGTGATCTTAAATTAGACATGCATGTGGGTGTTTCACGATTTCTGGAGATTGATGACCAGTACATCCACAAAATATTGGTACTAGGCAGATTTACCCGAAAGGGTCACGTTTTGTTGGCTCAACCATGTAGCTTGAACTGGAAAGTGTCAAGAGAATTAAAACTGCAACTTCTCAATAGCAGAGGTGCTTTAACGACAAGAACTCGACCAACTGAGCTAACCCTCAAGGCCATATATATATATATATATATATATATATATATATACCTTGAAGCATAAGTTTTTCGACAATTAAAAAAAATAGATTTAAAATCAAAGAACAATAGAAAATGAAGGGGTTATTTTTTTCATGGAATGGGTGTACAAAAATATTACTGAAACGAGGGTGGGGACATTGACACCTCAGGAAGTGGGAGGGGTATACATGCTCACTTCCCTTTGTGATTGATGATGGCTTGTAATGGATCTTGATCGTTTCAGGTGTGTAGTGGATTGATGGCTAAGTTATTCAAGGAGGTGGGAAAGTTTCTTGTTGTCTAATTAGTGTCCTTCATATCAGTGATGGATTTTGGGTTGGGTATTGTTGGGAATGGGATCCCCCAAGGACAGTTTTGGGGCTAAAAGCCCATGTTTTGGGTCAAGTTTTGTAATAAAGTTGTAAAGTCTTCGCATTTTGTGGTCACGGAGCGCGAAGGTGTCATGAGTCATAAAGGGCTATCTGCCCTTATTTTGTAAAGTATAAAGTCAGCTGTAAAGATCCACCCATGGTCCGCGGACCATGAGATTGTATAAAAGGAGCTAAGTAATTAAGCTTTTGAAGAAAGAAGAAAGAAGTCTTGAATGATAAGGAGGAAGTCTTTAGAGAAATCTAAGTTTTGGGTCTTAGTGTAGGTAGAGGCTCTACAGCTGAGTGTGCGGACCCCTGCAGCGATGTGCGCAAGGTAGATAGAGCCTGTAATTATCTGAAGATATCAATAAAGAGAAGCATTCTACAAATTCAGTGTCTTTGTTTCCTGTTAATGCATCTTGTCGTATTGTGTATGAATTTCATTTACAATGCTTATGTGATGCGTGAATGTATGTAATTACGTTGGTTAATTGAGCGCAAGTAAGAATATCTGTTTATGCGAAACCGTGATTGTTTATTAAGATAAGTAAGACACTTAAGATAATTTGGGAATCTGCACAGTACGCTGCCCTAGCAGCGCGAAAGTACCTGAAGTGCAAGTTAGGGTTGTGTGAAGGTCAATCGTACCCTTTGGCAGAGGTACTGAAAGGCGGAATAAAGAGTTAGACAGACAGAGCCCTAGAACTTAACAACCTATGTGAAAGCAGGAACAAAAGGAATAAACTGACATCACGACCATCTCAGGGTGCGGAAACTTGGTTCCAACATCCCCCCATACTGCTTCGGGTGAGACTTCAATCCGCGCTCTGCGGGTTGATGCCGAAAGGGCCAGTAGCGTAGGGATTTGTTTCGCTAATTAACGTTGAACCTGGGTCAGGCCCCACGTAGCCAATAAGTGGTTCCGTTGCCGGGACAGGAATCTGCATAAGAGATGTGTGATATCATATCACTGGAATCCAACTAAGAAAGAGATCGAAGACTGGTTGGATAGGAAGATCCATGAATTCGCAGCGCAGGAGAACAAAAATCCGTGACTGACAAAGGAACAGTGGCTGGACAGGTACTTATATACAGAAATCCACGAGATCTTTTTCTGTTCCTTTCCGGTTGAGCTATACGAGTGGATCGCAAAGCTACCAGATAGCCAAGGAAGGTGGAGACTTGACGGTCCTCTTGTTTGGACCTCGGAGTTAGTACAGAGACTGGAAGCCTCTGATGATAAGATTGTCCGCACTGTCGATCATTGGCTCGATCGCATCATAGGAGGATTTGTGACTGAATTTGTGGTCGATACCTTAGTTAGCTATAGCGAGGCAGAGCGACGCTTTTTCAAAGGTCCGCGAGGTAAGTACTTGAAGTCTTTGAATACTTGGATTAAGATGTTATTGTGTGAAAAACAAGTTATGCAGCTACCTTGATGTTTGGGGCTACACAAATTGGAAAGACTTACAGGAACGAAGGAAGAAAGGGTCCTGAATATAGTCCATCGATTTCACCTCCATTGGGTGACGAAGAGGGAGTAGCGTAGGCTTCTTCGCGAAGTGCTATTTAGTTAATAAGACAAGGATTCCCGCAACTACCACCTCCACCCACACCACCTCCAACTTCACCACCATCACCTATGACTTCACCCATACCACCACCACCTCCACCACAGTTCAGCATGGCAAATTCAGTGAAGCTGCCTTTGTTTAAAGGCTTGGGAAATGAGGATCCGGACTAGTTCTGGTTCATCATGAAAGCTATATGGGAAGCTCAGGGCATCACAGATGATCACATGAAGAAGGCAACATTGGTTAGTGCTTTGTAGGATCGCGCACTAACCTGGTACATCAAGTACTCTAATGATAACCCAAACGCTGGGGTGGTGGACATCCAAACCGCGCTGAATAAAGAATTCAATAGGCCTAAATCCGAGGCACAATTGATTGTGGGGTTCAAGGAAATCACGATGAAACTAGGTGAGACACCTTGGGAATTAGATAAGAGATTGAAGTGTAAAATCCGCGAAGCTAATATGAACTTAACAGATGGACAACACGCGAGTGGTTCATGGCTTCGCTCCTGCCACACCTAAGGGTTGTGCTGTCACAACAGATGATTACGACTCAGGAAGAAGCCTTAGATATTGCAACGAGATTGCATGAAACACCGATGCAAGATTTGAATATCAGGGTTCAACAGATCCATGTGCAATTGCAAAATATTTTCCTTGAAATGCAAAGTTTGAAGCAGGACAGAACAGTTCGACCGGAGGTGCGCGAAGAGGTATGGTTCCTGAAATGCAAGGGTCAGGGGCATGACAAAGACCATTGCCCAGTCTTTGCAAACTATATTGCAGGAGGAGGATCGATGTCTTTGACACCGGAAGCTCAAGCAGGACCGAGCACGGGGCATGCGTTGTGGTGCGCTATATGTCAGGTAGCAGGAAAACATACGACGAATAACTATCATTTGCTGCAGAAGTTTGTACAAACACCACAACAACTGTTCTGCAACTTCTGTAGGTCGATAGGGCATGATGGGCACAACTACAGAAGTTATGAATTGATGATGGATATAACGCCCACATATAGGGTTCAGGTAGAAACGCAACCCCTTGACCAAAGCGCGGGGATGGCGCGAACATGCTTTCAGGGGTGCGGATGAGGCTGAGGCTGAGGAGGACCTAGCAGAGGTCGAGGACAGCGAATCTACTACAATTGCGGAGGACCAGGACACTATGCCAGTGATTGCACTAACCCAACGCGTCTGTCATAAAAATATTGCACTCTGTTTTATCATGAAACGAAGGACTGTCCTACGCTGATAGCGAGGATACGTGACAAAGAGGCGCTACCACCTCAGCTGACTTAGAACCTACAGATGATGAGGTTTGAGCCTTGCGAAGAGGATTCGAATGTGAATATAATGCTCCAAAGTGGAATTGCAACAGGGGATGATAAGGGGAAATAGTTTGAAGACAACGCATGGATTCGCAAAGCTCCAACGAAGGAGGCTGAATTTGCTTTGGAGCGCGCACGCGAAACATTCATGGAAGCAAAGAAGAGCTTCGCTAAGGCCTCCACCTTAGGGAGCAAGGATAAGCTAGATCAGGAGATGGACCCTTCTATGCTTACGACGTTTCTAGAGACTTGCATGAAGTTGCTATGTGATAACAAGGCCGTGAAGGGATTACAAGAGCTTATAAATAGATGCATCGGAAACACTCCGGGTGAATCGTGTGTGGTACGAAATATTAGTAAGCATAAAATAAGGACAGGACGAGAGATGAGGTTGACCACGCAGATAGGAGAATACGAAATGGATCAGGTTATTTTGGATCTGGGGTAAGACGCGAATGTCCTACCAAAGTAGACTTGGGAACAGATGGGAAGACCTGCGCTGCAGTGGTCTCTGATTCAGTTAAGAATGGAAAATCAACAAAAGATCATCCCCATGGGACGGCTACAAGGGGTGACTGTAGATATTGAAGGTGCAAGCGCATTGGCTGACTTTGAGGTAATAGAAATTGTGGATGACAACAACCCCTACCCTGCGCTCCTTGGCATTGATTGGGCTATTGATATGAACAGGGTAATCAACCTAAAGAAGTGAAAGATGATATTTGAGAAGAAATCGCTCTACGTAATAGTACCCCTAGATCCTACTGAAGGATCGCGCTATACTAAACCAGTCCACAATTATGAGAGTGATGACGATTTGGACTGTATATATAAGATAACAACGTAAGACCAAGATTGGGTGAATCCAACAATGGATGGATGAATTACATGGGATTGTGAGAGTTCCTGTACCTCGGACTCTGATGAAGAATTAGAGCACTGGCAGAATCGGTTACATGAAGTAACCACACTAAGCTATAACATGATGACCTGGTCACTGTGTTGTGTGTCATCAGAGGTAAGAAATCTACCCACTTATGATGGCCTGAATGATGTAGATATATTTTTGGATGCATTTGAGAGGGAGGTACCAGAGAAGCAGCGCTTCCAGGCTTTGGACTAGGCACTGCGCACTACGCCCACAAGGTGGTGGGGTACGCACAAGGGTAGCTTTGATGATTAGCGCAAGTGTAGGAGGATGATGAGAACACACTTTGGGAAGTCAAAGGTACGAATGATAGAAAAATATGATGGGAAGGATGATCCGTGCGTGCACTTGGCCAAATGGGCTCAGGCTTATGGAGCAAAGCCCCAACTTGAATGGGTGCACTTGTTTTGTCACACCTTGGATGTCGTCCGATGAACTGGTACTTAGAAACAGAGCTTCGCCATGGTATAGGTGAATGGGATATTCTGCGCGAAGGATTCATAATGACATTTAGCTTTGAAGACAGGTTTGATTATATTGATGAGGTGCTACAAGAAGTGAAAGTAGCATTCTTTAGGATACCGCAGGATCTTTTGGACCTGATTCAACCCAATTGAACTTCTTCACTGAGTCACGTGTTGGAATGCTATAACGTAACTGCTGAAGAAAAAGATGAGGATCCGTGAAAGATTAACATCCCTGAAACAGAAGGTCACCACGAGGTTGAGGGACCGCAAATTAAGAATCCTGATATAACCACGCCATTGAAAATGAAACAGGTAAATATTGGTATGGAGGCAGAGCCCAAATTCACGAAGATTGGAGATTACTGGGATGACGCGATGGTGGATAAGGTCGCTGAATTGCTCCACGAATACCAGGATTTGTTCCCTACCAAGTTTACGGATCTAAAAGGGATAATAGGAGACCTAGGTGTTATGAAGATCACGTTGAAGCTCGATGCAAAGCCGATTAAGCAAAGACCTTATCGGCTCAAATCCGAAGTATAAGGAGAAGGTCTACTTAAAGCTAGAAAAGATGGTCACGGCAGGCATCATTGAGCCCATAGAAGAATCTAATTGGGTAAGCCCAATGGTGGTACAGGAAAAGAAGCAGAAGGATGAAATAAGGATATGCGTAGATCTCAGGAAGTTGAGTGACGCTTGTGTACATGATCCTTTAAGGAATTTATTCATAAGTTCTTGGAAGTGTACTTTGATGACTGGACTGTGTTTGGGCTGGTGAAATGCCATGTGGCAAGTTTGCGCCTGATGCTAGATACCTGTCGAAGATACCAGACTATGCTCAATCTGAAGAAATGCCTATTTTGTGTTCCTTTTGGGACCCTGCTGGGTCATGTGGTTTGTAGACAGAGGCTGATGGTAGATCCTGCGAAGATCGTGGTGATCCTTAACTTGGAAACATCGAGGAGTGTGAAACAACTGCACACTGCCCTAGGACATACTGGATATTGCAGAAAGTTTATGAAAGGTTATGCCTAGATCACCACACCTATGGAGAAGTTGTTGAAAAAGGATGTCACATTCTGCTGGAACGAGGAATGTAAGAAAAGCTTCGGTGTATTGAAAGAAAATATGGTCACCGTGCCAATTTTAGTCTTCCCGGATTGGAAGAAGGAGTTTCATGTACATGTCAATGCGTCATGTATAGCGTTGGAAGCAGTACTGGCACAGGCTAGCGGAGGAGATTTGGACCATCCTATAGCGTTCGCAAGCAGAAGGTTATCCAAGGCGGAGAAGAACTATTCCACCACCGAGCGTGAAAGGTTAGCCATGGTATACGTGCTCTAGAAGTTTAGACACTATTTGCTGGGTGGCCATTTCAAGATGTATATAGATCATTCTGCGTTGAAATACCTAGTCAATAAGCCTGTGTTGGGGGGGGAGAATCTGCAGGTGGTTGTTATTGTTCCAGGAGTATGATTTTGAATTTATTGTGAAGCTTAGACAACTGAACGCGGTACCAGACCATCTATCGTGCATTGAAACAGGGGAAGAGCCCACTAATTTGGAGGAGGGATTGCTTGAAGTGCAACTATTCGCAGTACACGTTGCGGATGGTCATTTTGAAGATATCATACACTTCTTAATGACAATAATTGCCCCAGAAGGATACACTGTCCAGTAGAAGAAGGATTTAGTGGTTCGCGCGGTAGATTTTTTTGTCATTGTTGGGCATTTGTACAAAATGGGGTTTGATGAAATATTGTGACAATATGTACCAGAGTTTGAAAGGAGCAGTATCCTCACGGATGCTCATGGGGGTGCCACGGGAGGACATTATGCAGGAAGAGCCACCACACATAAGATTCTACGCACAGGGTTGTGGTGGCCAACCCTCCATTGGGACTCAAAAACTTACTACAAGATGTGCGATATGTGTTAAAGGACTAGCAGGCCGTAGCAGAGGGATGAGCTGCCTCTGAATCCACAGATGACGTTACAACCCTTTGAAAAATGGGTGATAGATTTTGTGCGACCCATTCAGCCCTAAGGAAAGAAGATGGGAGCACGATACATTATCATCGTGATGGAGTATTTGACTCGATGGGTGGAGGAACAACTTGTAAAGGATTGTACAAACGCGACTGCTACGAAGTTCCTCTTTGAGTATGTACTGACGCGATTCGAGTGCCCAAATATTTTGATGAGTGGTTGCAGTATGCACTTTCTGAATGAGACGATCAACATGCTAATGGAGGAATTTCAGTGATATCACCAGAAAAGCACGCGTTATCACCCATAGGCTAATGGGATGGTGGAAGAATTAAATAAAGTGCTGGAAAACGCACTAACCAAGGTTTGCAATGCTCAATGAAGTGAATGGGATCTACGCATACCCGCAGTACTATGGGCCTATCAGACGACATGCAAGAATTTGAGTGGACAAACACCCTTTAGGCTTGTATATGGTGTTGAAGCGGTGATGCCCATGGAATACATTGTGCCTAGTCTGCGCATAGTGACACTCACAGGTATGACGGATCACGGAGCCCTGGAGGAGAGGCTTGCGCAGCTGGCTGAGCTTGAGGAAGAAAGATTTCTAGCTAGATTTCAGCAACAGGTCCAAAATCAGCGCGAAAAAGCATGGCATGATTAATAGATTAAGCTATGCACCTTTAAGGTAAATGACCTAGTTTTGTTATATGATAGCATGTTTGATAAATTTCCAGGGAAATTCAGAATGCACTGGTTAGGGCCCTATGTCATTAAGGAGATTACCGATGGAGGAGCAGTTCAGTTGGTCAAATTGAATGGAGATCCCTTCCCAGGAAAGGTGAATGGCAGTCGATTGAAGCCATACACCGGTGGTCCGGCCATGTGACTATATGAAGGTAGCACAGTCTTAGCGCTCCAGGTAGTTGAAAGGAGGCGCGGGACTATAAATTACACTGCCTAGGTTGGGGAGTTGCGTGATTGGAGGGTTGTGCGAAGCAAGGAAGTGTCACAGGGTTCGCAACAATGTGAAGGGGACTGCGCTACCCAGGGAGAAATCCCGTGGGTCGGTTGGAAAGTGACTGTTAAAGTCACTTTTCATGATCTGACTGTAGAAACACAGTTAAAGGGAGTGGGCGACCGACATTTAAGAAAGAATTTATGGATCAAATCCCTGAAAATTTGCCACCAATCTGACATTAATGAACCGAATGTGGGGGGAACGGTTGGATTTAAATTCAAATTGCCCTATAAATTACAGGTGGCTACCCAACGAAAAACACTTGGAATTTTGAGAATTGAGTTGTTAAGCTCTCAGGCGCACATGAACCGATATTTCTTCGAGGCTCTGATAGCAAGTTCAGTGTTTGAGCAGTTACTAGAGATGACACGATCATTATCTAATAGCATCATGTCGGCACTCGCAAAAGCTATAGATACTGAAGCAGTGACAATAGAGGAGTCGGTGCTAGAAATTGTTATGGAGGTAAAAGAAGCTGCTCCAGAGGTTGTCGAAGTATTAACGGAAGTCCCCAAATCACCAAGGATGCCGAGACCAAAGCCCACCCCAACCAAGGAGAGCGCGAAGGATAAGAAGGGCAAGAAGCCTGCAATACCAGTGTGCGCATCACCGAGAAGAAACCCACCGAAGGATAAGCCCATTGCACAGGAAAATGGCAAAGCCATCAATCTGGAGCCGGAGGAGGAATAAATCGAAGACATTTCGATGGATGATGAGAATGTGGGGATAGACATGGAGGAAGTTGAAGCCTAGGGTGCTAACCCTATCACTCAGTTGCTTGATTACGTCCCTCCGCACAAAGGCAAGACCAAGGTACTGAAAGATATCGATGAGAGCAAGGTCCCCTTGCAAACCCCTTTATTGCTGGATGAGATTGTTTTTGAAGGACCGCGCTTGGGGCAGGTTCCTCTGTTAAAACTCGAAGACTGGGACTTGGATGACCATGAGAAGTTCCCACACTTGGCGACCGAGCAATTGATGTGCCACATTATCGATACAACCACCGGAATGACCGCATTGGAGCCGCGGAGGTGGCTCAGAGGAGTAGACAAGGCAGGTCTGCTCAACCTGCTATGGGTGCCACACTACAACTGCACCCTGATTATAGTATTGGTCATCAAGCAGCTACTATGCTTGGTGCATGATGGGTGTCTGTGGCTGGAGGAGCCAATACCCATCATTGACAGATTGATCCATAGGATCATGCAGTTGGCCTACATAGGAGAAAATCCAGCCATGATGTTTGGCGGAAAAGGTGGCAAGAAGGCCCTCGCAGAGGCAATGAAAGAGATATTTAAGCTTGTGAAGAAACCGCGCAGATATGCCATATCAAGCATCAGTGACCCTGTTGTAAAGGTGGCTACTTTTTGGCAGGGAAGGTGATGAGGAAGTGTTGCACTAATGAGGTGCCGACGCCTATCGTCGCGCTAGTAGCCCAGTGTGCCAAAGGAGTCCAGTTCAATTGGGTGCACTATATCTACGTGAGTTCCTTGTGAACTGTCGCGAGGCACAGGAGCTCAGTAAGACATTCCACTACACGTGGCTCTTGCTGTCTATTGTGTTGGTAGCATGGGAGCTGCCATAGGACAGTTATTTCCTTCGGTTGCACTAGACCTACTAGAAGTAGCGAAGTACACTTCATTGTGCGCGGCCAAGGATGTGCAGTCCATTAAGGATAGCAAGATCTTCTGTATGTTGATGGAGATAAACATATGCATGTCCATCAATCGCAAACCATGGTTGTCGCCTATGGTGTTTGCCAACCTGCAGGGCGATGCAGAATTTAAGGCCGATTTTCACCATGTGTCCATCAAGGCATGGAAGGACCCTGCGCAGACATCTTATGACTTGCCTTACCTGGCAATAGATGATGCCATTGATGTAGTACTTAATCACTGGCCGATAGAATGGCGCACTACAGCAAACTTGGCAGTGGGAGGGAGCAAGTCCATTGCGCAGTGCAAGAAGGAGGAGGCCAAGCTCAAGATGACATAGCTAGCCGAAAAGAGAAAGAATGAGGTTGCTGACAAGGCCCAGGTGGAGCGCGATGCCGCTTAGTAGACAGAGAAGCAAACAGGTGGAATAGAGTAGGGCTCTTACAAAGGCGTGGATTCACCTTCCTCCGAAACAGAGGAAGAGACGAACGAGCAAACAAAGCAGCATGACACAGACCCACAGGCGACGTTTGCTTGCATCAAGTGTCCAAGGGAACAAGAGAAAGGAGGGTCAAGGAAGAAGTCCAAGGCCAATAAGACATCGTTGGACCCAATCACCCTCACAGAGGGCGACTTGCACGACATTGGAGACACGGTGCGAGATGTCACCACGGAAGCCATACAACAGTTTGAGCAGAAACAACAACTAATATTGGGGGCCATCCAGACAGGTTTGCAGGAGCTGCAGACCCACGTGTCACAGGCTAGCATGGTGTCCATCAGCCTTGCTATCGGCACTTCAAAAGCTGTTGAGATGATGTGCGCGAAAGTCTCTAGCGCGATAGTGTTGCCCGATGGAGCACTGACCACAGAGAATGAAGCTGATAGGCCCTCTATCAGCACCCTCAAGGGAGTAGGGTTGAATCTGGTAACGCTCCCTGGCGAGGCGCTCCACCTATTGCAGGATGGAGTAATTACGGAGCTGAGGGCTCATGAGCACTGTGCTCTACAAGTGATCAATGAGCAACGGATTAACAATGAACAGGTGGCACTACAACGAGACTTTGCCATCGCCGCCATGACCGAGGCGACCGACCAAAATGAGCGCATACTTCAGGTCGTGGAGGAGGCATGTCGAATGGTCCCAGAGTTGGCCATTCCTGAGGAAGAACAAGTTGAGGTACGCTTCCGCAGGCTGGCTACAGGGGTTGAAGACCCAACCTTCAACTCCACCAGAAGTAGAGGAGTAGTGTGCAACTGCTGTCACAGAGGCAATAACTGCGGTTGATATTGCAGTAGTGGACTACACATAACTCTTTGAACAGTCGTTTGAGGTCCTGACGAGCTTGCTGGAGGAACCTAATGTACAACAACTAGAGACAAAAGTGCGCAAGCTGCAGTGGTGCTATGATGAGGTCAAAGGCACAACGTGAACCGTCGCGCTCACACAGAGACTTCCAAAGCTACAGGAGACAAAGCAGCTGAAAGAGCAGGTAGATGCAAGGTAGCACAAGGAGGTAGTACTGAAGGCACGATTTAAGCCTTGGCTGGATGAGGCTTACATGGTCACAACCTCTATTGAAGGAAAGCTTGCGACTCTGCAAGCAACTCAGTAAAAGTTTCTGGCCAATAATTCAAGAGTAGTGATCGATCAGATGGTTGAAGATGCAAAGCAAGCAGCCGCACAGTGCATTGCCGAGGTTGTGGTCATATAGGTCGAGCTGGGAGGTCTTCGCGCTAAGATCTCTGTGCCTGCAGAGTGACTCGAGGGAAAGTCACCATGTTTTTGTTGGGGGCTTGTTAGGAACGGGATCCCCCAAGGACAGTTTTGAGGCTAAAAGCCCATGTTTTGGGTCAAGTTTTGTAATAAGTTGTAAAGTCTCCGCATTTTGTGGTCGCGGAGCGCGAAGGTGTCATGATTCATAAAGGGTTGTCCACCCTTATTTTCTAAAGTATAAAGTTAGATGTAAAGATCCACCCATGGTCCGCGACCCATGGGATTGTATAAAAAGAGCTAAGTAAGTAAGATTTTGAGGAAAGAGGAAAGAAGTCTTGAGCGATAAGGAGCAAGTCTTTAGAGAAATCTAAGTTTTGGGTCTTAGCGTAGGTAGAGGCTTTGCAGATGAGTGTGCAGAGTCCTAGGGTGGAAGTCCGCATTTGAGTGCGTGGACCTCTGCAGCTATGTACGTAGGGTGGATAGAGTCTGTAATCATCTGAAGATATCAATAAAGAGAAGCATTCTACAAATTCAGTGTCTTTGTTTTCTGTTAATGCATCTTGTCATATTGTGTATGAATTTCATTTACAATGCTTATGTAATGCGCGAATGTATGTAATTACGTTGGTTAATTGAACACAAGTAAGAATATCTGTTTACATGGCGCTAACTGTGATCGTTTAATAAGATAAGTAAGACACTTAAGATAATTTGGGAATCTGCACAATACGTTGCCCTAGCAGCGCGAAAGTACCTGAACCACAGGTTAGGGCTGCACGAAGGTCAATCATACCCCTTTGCAGAGGTACTAAAGGGTGGAATAAAGGGCTAGACAGATAGAGCCCTAGAACTTAATGACCTACATAAAAGGAGGAACATAAGGAATAAATCGACATCATGACCATCTTAGGGTGCATAAACTTGGTTTCAGCATCCCCCCATACTATTTCGGGTGAGACTTTGGTTCGCGCTCCGCGGGTTGATGTCGAAAGGGCCAGTAGTCTAAGGATTTGTTTGGCTAACTAACGTTGAACCTGGGTTAGGCCCCACATAGCCAACAGGTATTGTTCCTTATTTTGTTATGGAGCTCGAAGTAGCTCTCTATTTGTCCCTATTATTTTTAGGAAGGAGGGTCTGGTGATTTACAACTCAAATCTCAAAGGGACCAAACCCTTTGGTTTTTTCTCCTCCTTCACGAGATTTATCTCTTCTATTGTTTTCCTTTCTAGCCTGTTGGGTATCTCACTTTTGGAAGGTTTCTTTCTAATGGTGATGTGCCCTGACTTTTCAGCCTACACTCTTTCTTTCCTGGTTTTTCGGTTGTGCTTTCTCTCTAGTGAGGTCAACTCTTATAGTTTGAAAAGCTCGACCTTTCTTGTTGTCAATGCTCTCCCTAGTTTCCCTAGATGCTTATTCTCGCATTCTCCTTAGTTGGGTCCTTTGTATAGATAAAAATTCCTCTCTGAGCGAGTTGCTTTGCAATGGGTATAGTGTTTTAATTTATGGGGTGTTCAAGTGGAGTCATTAGTTTAGCTTTATTTGGCACACTCAGCACTCTAGCTAAGTTTTGTGGTTATGCTTTGCATGTAGCAACCTCTCTTTGAGCGAGCTAATTTGTAGGTGGTAGAGTTTTTTAATTTTTGGGGTAAACAAGTGAAAACGTTGGCTTTGTCTTCATTAACACACTCAATGCTATGGCTATGCTTTACATGCCATGCCCTCTCTCCAAGTGAGTTTATTGGTAGGAGATACAGTAGTGTAAGAAGGGTGGTAGTGTTTTATCTATGTTTTTCAGTATGGTGTGACAAGGTACTTGTTCTGGGTGTGGTGCTCGTAGTATAGACATGATGGGAAGTGCTCGTTCTGCACCCATGCACAATTAACAACTATATTTTATAGAACACAAATCCCCCCAATATTCAGTAGAAGCTTAAGGATATTGAGGAGAATGTGGCCCATGAATGATGGCATCATTCTAATTTTGAAGTTAAGGCCATTTTTTAGGACTGAGTGCCAGATTTAGGCCACACACAAGGGCACAAAAATTAATACCTACACACAAATTGACTTGTATTGGCATCTCAAAACTTTGCTTGGCAAAGTGTTGTTGGATAGGAATGATGCAAAAAATTAAATTTAATTGGAGCTAGATGAACTAAAGTTCGATTTCAATGCAATGGATAGACGATTGACTTGAATTAAAGTTGTGCTATGGTGTGGCAAAGGTTCGACAACTCCAGACAATGACAGTGATCCTAAGCCCATAAAGGTGGAAACGTCCACCTCCCATTAAAGTATGTTTATTCAATGTTGTTCTTTTGTTTTGATTACTTTGATATTCTACCAACCATTATGACATACTCTTCAAGCAATTTTTGGGATATAGGCATATTTTAGTTAGTCATGGATAACAAATCTAGTATTAGTTTAGCTAGTTGTAGATAAGATGACTACTTGGTCTTTTTCAAGACACCCTTTGATTTTTGGACATCCATTTTCATGTATTTCATATGGTATGGTTTTCATAATGTTATGAAACCAACTCACAAAAATATAGAAAATATAGATCAACGACTTCAAAATCAGCCTCTTCGAGGGAGCAACCTCCTTTACATTACACAAATGAACAATTCTTGGATGATACAAATGACAAGGCCTCCTTTATATATATAGGAGTCTAAGGGGTCCCAATACGATCAGAGCCTACATAACAATAATATTGTAGGGGCACAAAAATAACAATAGTGGGCTTCTATGGGGCATAATAATAACAACATGGGGACTATATAGGCACAATAATACAATAAGGGGTTTACACTAATAACAATGAGGGGTTACACTAGTAGTATAGGGACCTAACATGCCCCTCTCCTTCAAAAACTGTTGTCCTCAATGCTTGAGTAGTTTTGGATGCTTCTGTGTAAAATTCTCATCCTCCCATGTGGAATCTTTAGCGGGTAAGTTCTTCCACTTGATGAGATACTCTAAAATTGATCGGTTTCGTAGTTGTCGATTTCTTGTTTTTGTGACTGCTTCTGGTTCCAATACGATTTTTCCTTCCTCGTCAAGTTCTAGCAATATTGTTTGAACTGGGATCTTCTCACCTATAACCTTCTTTAAGCATGAAACATGGAAAACTGGGTGCACTCAGGAAGAAGAAGGAAGCTCCAATTTGTATGCCATAGTACCAATTTTTTGTAACACCTTGTACAGACCATAATAATTTGGTGATAATTTATTATCCTTCTTAGCTTGTTTGAGGGACATTTGTTTGTATGGTTGTAGTCGTAGAAATACCCAGTCACCTACATCAAAATTTCTTTCGATGTGATGTTGATCTGCTCGTTGTTTCATTCTATTTTGCGCCAAAGAGAGGTTATCCTTTAAGAGTTCGAGAACTTGTTGTTGATGCTCGATGTGATCTTCCACTGCTTGAACCTTAGATTTTTCTTTTAAAGATGATGCGATGAACGATGGATGTTATCCATAAAGTGCGATAAATGTGGTCATTTTTGTTGCTGTATGGAAGGAAGTGTTATACCACCATTCAGCCAGAGGCAACCACTTGACCCATTGTGCCTGTTTATCAGATACAAAGCAATGAAGATATCCTTCCAAACATTTGTTCACTATCTCAGTTTTCCCATCAAATTGAGGATGATAAGATGAGCTATGAGCTAACTGAGTACCCAAATATTCTGCCTCTTGTACTCCAAAGAAAAATTTGAAGCTTTTTGCATATAATTGTTTCTCCTCAAATAGTTTGAGCACCCTGTCAACATGTTGAACATGATCCTTCCAAGACTTGTTGTAGATTAGTATATCATTAAAAAAATACTAACACAAATTTTCGAAGGAAGGGTTTGAAAATGGAATTCATCAAACCTTGAAATGTAGAAGGTGCATTGGTAAGGCCAAAATGCATGACCAAAAATTCATAATGACCCTCATGAGTTCTAAATGTTGTTTTTGGAATGTCTTCAGTCTTCATTCTGATTTGATGATATTCTTAACAAAGATCCAACTTGGTGAAGTAAATTGTTCCATGTAATTCATCCAATAATTCATCAATGACAATGTTGTCGCACAAAATGTCTAGGCACCACGACAATGCTCAAAGTAAGGGTTGTCACTCTAATCCTTACTCACTCCGTTTAGACTTTCTCCTAGACAAGTTAAGGGGGGTAGTCCCTAAGGTGGATGAATGAGAATATCTTGTGGAACACAGGCTCTAGGATACTTAAATATGGACAACTTGATGAATGCAAACGAATCTCGATTAACTTAGATGAATAGATTAAACACTAATGTAACCAATACACAACCACAAGATAGAAATGATTATAGACCAGGGCCTTTATGTTCAATCAACCGTAGATTAAGTAAAAACAAGTTATCGAAATTGTTCCAATATGTGACGAATATGAATAATCAATGTAAACGCCCAAAATTACAATATGCAAGAGATTCGAAATTTAAAATGGTTTTCATTAATTGCCGAGATCTAGAATAAATGAAGTTTCTCCTCTAGCCAATATAATTTGAAACATTCATCGCACCTTGACCATAGAGAAATATTACCACAAAATGACACCAAGGAAATTTAAATGAATAATTTAATCATTCCTTAGGAAATTAATTAAATGTGGTAAATGAAGAAATTAAATTTTTCAATGACAAAGTAAATCGAAAGGATCAATAAATTGAAATTTTAATGGGCCATAGGCCACATTAAAATTTTTAATGTGAAAGCGCAAGTCCTTTAATTTATTTCTTTAGTCACCAGAATTAGATTTTTTAGACTTTTAGAATTTTTTATGATTTTTAAATCAAAATAAAAATTAAAAAAATAAATAAAAATGAAATGAAATCGAATCAAAATAAAAGTCAAAACAAAATTGTTGTTGTTGTTGTTAGTTTTTTCTTTTTAATAATGAATCTAACTAAAATTTTAAATGAAATCGAAAGCTTAAAAAGAAGAAAGAGCTAAACCTAAATGAAGTTATATGCCTACATAATATACAAATAAAAAAATCGAAATGTTTATTTTTGGGGTGTGCAGGTTTGCAGTTGAGAGTTCGACGGCGACAATGAAGAGGAGTTTGATGAGCAGGGATGGAGTAGTTAGGGGATACGAAGGTAGGTTGACGGTTGAGGAATGGATGCGCGGAGGAGGAGAAAGCAACAATGAGGCAGTCATGGAGGGAAGACAAAGCAACAAAAGGATAAATGAAGGATGGAGATGAGGGATGCTCAATGGGAAACAAATGGAGCCGTGGTTAGGGAAAAGGTTTTTGGCTACGGTGAGGGAAACACACAGCAGAAATGGGAACAAGGTGTAGCAAAAAAAATTGACGGATTTGAGGTAGCCTGCAGAGAATGAAGGAAAATGAGCAGCGTATGATGGAGGGTTTAGGGAGTGAGGACAAATCAGTATATGCAAACAACTGCAGGTCAATGGCAGGAGCTGGACACAGATTTGAAGGCTGGAGAAGACTGCACGCAGGTGAAGGATAGAGCGATGGGGAGCCAGATGAGGGCAGCAGGTGATGGAATGAACACTCAGACTGTAGGAAAAATGGCACCAGCAAATTTGATACCAAAGGATGAGAAATCACAGGGTTTGGTGGCATCGATGGAGGGCAACGAGGTAGGAGCTACGGGTGATAGATAGTAGAACGGATGGCCGAGAGGAAACAAGAGGATGCGGGTCTCGTTGAAGGAGCAGAGAAGGCCGTATGAAGGAATGGAGGAGTCGGGCAGGTTTGCAAAGGTTTGGCAGTAGCTAGTTCAACGCGTTTGCAGGTAGATGGAGACTTGGACGACTGATGAGGATCGACGGACTAGCAAGGGAATGAACGCAGGTTTGAGGGAGAGATAGAGGGAAAGGTAGCATTTGGAGCAGTTGTGACTGCAGGTATGCATGGAAGGGTATGAGCGATGGGAATGGAGAGTGCAAATGGGAAGTGAGAAAATCGACTGTAGGGACGGAGTGGTGAGGGGAGAAGGGTTATAGACAGATTGGATAAGGCTGAATGCAGATCAGGTGAATGGGACTGTTGGATACGCAGAAGAATGGCAGTGAATAGAGGAGAGGGTTTGAGGATGTAGCCAAGAGAGAACGTAGACAAGGGTTTGATGGCTGAGAGGGTAAAAATAAAGTTTGAATTTTCACAATGAACCCCAAAAACCAGGTAGAAAATCAAAGAAATCAGACAAATGGTAGCCCAGAAACCCTTTGAAATCTTTCCAGAAGTTTTAATTAAAATTTTGAATCCACCTACTTCATATTTATCTAATCTATCCGCCGCCTTTCTCCCCTCATTTCTCTGCCCTTGTAGTCGATCTGCGGATGAGATTAAAAGAAATGTTGATCCTTATCAACTGTTGAGATTGCTTTGACAATGATCACTTGAACTAGCCAT
Organism: Pinus tabuliformis; assembly: GCA_031772625.1. NCBI lineage: Eukaryota > Viridiplantae > Streptophyta > Pinopsida > Pinales > Pinaceae > Pinus > Pinus tabuliformis. Next base: position 59,976,235 of record CM062816.1, read on the forward strand.
TGGAGGATTTATCTTTAAATAGGAAGTCATTTGTCAGTCGAATCATCTGACCTTTGAGTCGTGTGCTAAGCTAAAAGCTCTCGTGTAATCATTTTTTTGATAATAAAGAAAGACTTTGGGGTTAATTCTTGTCGGGGTTACTCTTCATGGAAACACTGTAAGATGTGTCATTTTTCATGCATAATTTTTTTAGCCATTGATAATAGCTTCTGAAGAGTGATTTGAGTACAGGTATCTTGCTCAGTCGTTGGGGTTTAAGTGATAATTTAAATTTTGAATGTAATAGCAGGTATCTCTATTTATCTAAATTTTATTATCATTTTCTCGCTCTATTTTGATGGTTGGATTGAGTTTTGCAGGAAAGTCTTGATTTTTAGATCATCGAGCATTCGGGGAAGTTTTCAGTTGGACCAACCAACTCCCGATCTGTGTTTTTTGAAGAGCTCAGCTTAATTTGATCCTGGGCTTATCATAAGATTTTTATTGGTGATGCATGAAGGGTTTTCAGCTGAGCACCTCCTTTAAACTTTAAAAATTTAAATGATTTTTTTTGCGTGAAATTTGTTAGCGCTTGAAATTTCACCTCAGGCTGAGAAAGGTAAACCTCAAGGCTACATCAAACCATTTAGCCTCGTAGCTAGCCCTACGGGGCAGGAGAAGGCTCTCTCCGGTCAATCTCGGCAGATCTTCAATGGGATGAGATGACCAACAAGGTAACTCTGATATTAGGCTAGTAAACTGATTAAAAAGGTTGATTTTGGGTTTTTTGGGTTTTTGGTGGCAAATTGAGGAATTGCAATTTTGGGTGTGGGGATTTGACACAGTTTCTGCAGGGGGTTCTTTGGGGCGAGGTAGGAGACCGTATTGATGCCTTAAATTGAGATGGATGATCAGGAATGAAAGATGAGGAGCTAAAGAGAGCAAACAATGACTTTGAATTCCCTTTAGACAGTAGAAAACATTGAAATTAAACAAATTTAAAAGCAGAGCATGGCAAGCATGAATTCTTACTTTAACACTTCATTTGTTTAATGTGCAGCAGTAAAGGAAAGGAAATGAATCACATAACAAAGCTTACAAGAACATTGAGAAACACACCATCAACACATGAGTCCACAAGAATCCCAAAGATGACTGCAAAACCCTGGTCTTCCTTAGCCAAAAATTGCAGAGATACAGTGAAATAATACAATGATAGCTTCTCCCTCAAGAGTCCAACCATGAAAATGAGCAAGAAAGTACATAATATAGATGATCTAACCTCTTTCCCTGCCTCCATGGGTCGAGCTCACTATCCTAGGAGCTGTTTCAACCACTTCTAAACTAAGCACTACAAACTAGGCAGTCAAAACAACTTGCCTCTATAAACTTGGAAACCAATTCATACATCACATATTTACCCATTACATGAATGAATCTTCTAGAAGAGTTACAAAAGGGTAAAAGTGTCTTAGAGTTACAAAAATTACATCAAAGATAATCATCTTCAACCCCAAAAAGTCAAACCAAGTCAAACTGTGCTTTTCCGAGCTGTACAGTGAAATCTGGCAAAGTTTGCCTGACGGGTCGCGCCCCCCTGCCTGACGGGTCGTGCACCTTTGGAGCTCTGTTTGAGGCACTTGCAGGTGTCAGAATTGGGTGCAGGATAGCTCGTTGGAAAGGTCTGTGAGTCTACTTTCCAACCCAACCAGAATTTTTGAATTTGGAGGTCATTTTCCCTGTCAAAACTTAATTCTCCCAAGACTGGTTTCTGCAACTCAAAAAAGGGGCAGAAAGTCAAATTTTGCATGTATTTTGACCTTCTGGAGGCCCAAAACTCCATAAAAACTCAAGTCCATCCATAGGCATATGTAACTTTGCATGAAAAATCTAGAAATGCTGAGTTTTTGCAAAAAGGAGCTGCCATGACAAAGGGTCTCACCGGGGGTGAGACCCGTTAAAGAGCCAAAACCTGTAAATTACCAAAAATTGCCAAAATTACCCAAAATTCTCAAAATATTTTTTGGGATTTGAGCTATGGCTAGGCTATTGAGTGCCATGATCCTTGAGTGAAGCCTCAGCCAAGATACGAAAGGGATTTGGCTTCTTTCTCCGTTTTAGAGCCTCGGTCAAGCGCCTTTGAAACATTTTCATTTTGGCCTTGCACACATGCATCCTTGCCCAATAATGATTTTTCATATTCCTCAGCAACTTTTTCTCTTGGTTGGCCTTAGCCAACAGCCTCTCTAAGTGTGCATTCACCTGGATGAGCATGGACTCTCGGTCAGCAGGCAATGGATCACCGGGTCTTCTTCGGTTCAAGACTCGGTCACTACGAATCCTCCATAGCTCATCAAGTACTTTCTCCTCCTCCAATTGTTTATTGCACTGCTCTAGGTAAGTGATGGTCCATTGAGCACCCTCAATTCTCTTCTGCAAAGCATCATTTTCAGCTCTGAGATGCTGAATGATCTCCTTTGCCTCTCGGCTAGGAGAACTGGCCTCAAGATCAATGACCTCGGTGTCTGGGACTCCTAATGGACCCTCATGGATCATGGGCTGTTTGCCCCTCTGTGCTACCTGTGCTGATGAAGAGAGCGAGGCCCCTTCCACCTGATGTGGAGATAACACTCGCTAAGCTAATGATGAAGGCGAGACCCCTTCCACCTGCTGTGGAGATAGTACTCGCCTGGCTGCTGCAAATAAGGCCCTTGGGCCTTTCTGATAGGTGACCAGAGGTGTGGAGCTGACATGTCGGGTGACCGGAATATCAAGCTGCTGAGATGGTCCTCCCTCCTCATGAATGACCTCATGATGTGGCTGGGGTGGCACTGTGAAAAACTCACGAGAGATAAACTCCTCCCATGAGATACCCTGCTGTGTCAACTGATGCAATACTACTAGCTGAATCAAACCATAATGACATAGGCTCCTGTACTGCTGGGCCGGGGTCTTCCTCTGCAACATGGGCACCATCTTCTGAATGTTCTGAAAGAAGAAAACCGGGATGTTCATCATCCTCACTCGGGTGAAGTGCATCAAGAGGCGAATGTGATATGAGTACACCTGTGAAAATCTGCCCTCACAGGTAAAATAGTGCATAATAAGCCTCATGATGGGAGCATATTCGCTCCGGAGAAATCTGAATGGAAAAACACCCGCTAAATGTCTCAAGAATGGTGGCCGGACATAAGGCTCAAAGTGAACAGTATCTAGCAACTTGCGCTTAGGCCACACCTCACCAACATTAGGTATCCCTGTAGCATGTGAGATCACCTCAGGTGTCAATGTAAAGTCCACCTCTGCAAGGTTGACATGTCCATCATGCAAATGTAAAACGAAGAGGCGGGCCAGCTCTCTGTGATGTTGAATCCGGGAGATCCTCTCACAAAACTGATAACAAGACATGTACTGAAAACAAGTGACTGCCATAGGACAAGCCTGTAATTCTGCCAAAGAGGTGGGCTCCTCTCGCTTATGATGTCCACCCTTACCACCCCTACGAGGCCTCCTCTATACCTCAACTGATGAATGGTCATCACTTTGCTCATAAGTTTCGGTTTCTGACATGGTTTAGGAGAAAAGTGTACAAACTGAACTGCTGTCTCTGCCTGCAAAAAGTGCTGAACTCTATTCTGTTTCAAGGGGAAAAAGACATGAGGGAAATGTTAGGGGAGGGATCTTTAACAAGGAATGGGAATATATAAATATAACAGGGAATTTTTAAGGGAAATGTTGCAAATCATTATGCATATGGGAATACATATTTATAATTGGGAAATCATTTGCAAAGATCATTGCATATGGGAAAAAACATGTATGAAAGTGAACATGGGAATATGCATACATGTATTAATAGGGGAAATAGGGAAACTATGCACAAAACATGCTGACATATTTACCAACATTTTTTGTTTTATTTACACATGCATATGGTGGAGGGAAATTAGGGTTTGAATTTTGTTTTTTGATGCTTTGGGAGAGGGATAGGGTTTTCATTTTTAGTGATTAGGGATGGGGAAAGATTTGCATTTCATTTGTAAAATAATATGGGAAAAGAGATGAACATATAAGTGTGAGTGAAAGGGAAAGGAGGGAAACAAACCAAAGGGAAAAATAGCTTGAAACAACACAAACCCTAGCACAGTTTGCTCATTAACATTGCAGCCATATAATGTCTTTTCACTTGCATGATTTGAGGTTAAAATACAAGCATGAGAGCTTACATTCATCACCAACCACAAAAATGATGTGTAAAGAGCCTACCTCGAACAAATTTGATGACTTGGAGGAAAATTGGGCAATTTGTTTGAAGTTTGCAGCAAGACAGTTCAACGGGTCGCGCACCACGCCCAACGGGTCGCGCCCCTCTGACGGGTCGCGCCCGTTGTTTTTCTGAACTGTGGGAGACCCTCTGACGGGTCGCGCGCACCCAACGGGTCGCGCACCTGGCTCGACGGGTCGCGCCCCTCTCTGCTGCCCGAAATCGCTCTGCCTTTGCTCCTTTCTCTCAATCACTCTCTCAAACTTCTCTTGCAAGCGTTAGGATGCACAATGAGAGTGAAAGGAGGGAATTTGGGCTTTTATAAGTTTCATTTGAAAAAATTTCATTCATAAACCCACTTTCTAAAGTTTTATCTTTGACACTTTTATAACACTGACTTTTGGTTTCCTTTATCCTGAATTTGACTCATTGAGTTCTTTGACTTGATTCTTTTTGCAGGTAGATCATCTGAGGGATCTTGGTAAGGGGACCAGGGTTGCACTTTGTCCGCTGAAAATTTTTGAAATTTCATCACTTATTTACAAAAAACTGAGAAAATGACCTTGGCTTTAAAAACAGAGTTTTTAAATCCAAGGTGAAAGTTCACTATACAAGATAAAAATATCGAAGAAACCTGTTTACAATCCTCCCTCCGGCTTGCTGAGTACTCATGGATTTTCAAAGACATGACCTTGCAGAGATAAATGACCAAAACCCTAGACCTAGGACTTTGACCTCAAGACAAAACAAGACAATCTTGAAAAAGCTTAATGACTGATATGACCTGATCCAGCAAAGCCAAGAGGGGTATAAATAGACCAGCTCCTCCATCAGGGTTATGGCATGCCTAACGGGATGCAAAATTTGACACTAATGAGACACCTACGAATGCAAATGCAAAGAGCTTTGATCGCTGATGGAGGGCTTTCAAGACCGACACTAACAAAATTGATAAATTTGGCTGTTGAGAGCCTTAGATTATCAAATCTGGGAGCGGAGTCAGAATCACACTCCCCAAATCTGATAGATCTACCATTCCTGTGCATAGATCTTGTAGAAATTTTGAATAATATAACACTTATTCACAGAGATTATCCTGATTATACACTATTTGCAGAATGCATGCATAATACATAACCTCCTCTACGTTGATCATCAATTTTGTGGAATTAAAAACAATCGTATGTGCACATTGAAACATCAATCACACATATCAACACAATATGTACAGGGGAAATCATACAGATGAAAACCCCCAACTATCTGTATATTATAATGATAGAGAACATTTAACAATACATAATACAATACTCCTCACAAGTACTCAATACTATCTCCACCTGCTACACAAAAACTAGCTTAGATATGAACAAGTCACAGGTTCAAATCTCCTCCACTGTTTGCCTACCTCTATTGCACAATCCAAGTTGAGAATAGATCTGATCCAAGCTCATTTTCCCTTGGCTTGTACTGCACAATCCTCATTGGCAATCTCAATCAATGATTGTGCAAATATCATGCACAGCTATAGTCACAACTGATAGTAGTCTCACTCTTTCACCCACCTCTAACATTTGTCTCCACTGAACTGTCCATGCACTGAGTTAACTGATGTATTCTTTAGTTGATTTACGAGTTAATAATTAGTGAATTAATTAATAGTTAATTCACATCACTCATCACTAGTGTATTTGGCAGTTAGACTAAATACAACTAGTTCAACTAAGTCAAACTGAACACAACTCCATCAACTCCACCAAACTCAATCACTTGATTTCTAACTGAAGTCCATCATGAAATAGCTCAACTAACCCATAGGAAAAGCGTATTTCCTTCTGGCAGTTGCACGTGCCACATTCGTAGCTCGAACTGAAGTGCTGCAAGAGGATAAAATAATGTTTATAGTCCAAATATTATTAAGTGCTAATAATATTCGACTATTCTATTTTTAGACTGGCAGTCTAAAAATAGACTCCGCCCATATGTCTAAAAATAGAAGCCCATCTATTTTTACCAACATGACCAATCATCCATAAATATCATCCTGCAACTCATAGACCATGATCCATATGTCTAAAAATAGACTTTGCGCCAAAAATAGCCTGCGGGCCCACTTAGTGAAAGCGACTTCTTTTCACTAAGCTCCATCATCTTGTTGCATTTTCAACACTCCCTCTCAACAAGATATGGATTATCTGCAACCCCTATCCTGCCTCTGTGGTATTCGAATTTGCTCCTGGTGAGTGCCTTCGTCAAGATATCAGCATCCTGATCCTCTATGGGAATGTATGAAAGTAACATGATTCTCCGCTGCACACAATCTCTGATATGATGGTACCTGATGTCGATGTGCTTGGATCTATCATGAAATACTGGATTAGCCGAGAGTTTAATGCAACTCTGGTTATCACAATAAATCACAATAGGCTCTAAGTGTGACCCGAACAACTCGATCAGGATCTTCCTCATCCATATAGCCTCGCATGCAGCCAAACTTGCTGCCATATACTCAACCTATGCTGAATTGAGTGCCACGGATCTCTGCTTCCTGCTGTACCAAGAAACTGTTGTCGACCTGATACTGAAGATCCCTCCAGATGTTCTCTTTCTATCTGTTGGGCTCCCTGCCCAATCTGCATCCGTGAAGCCACATAGCTTCACCTCATCCTCCTGTCTGTACCACAATCCATATCCCGATGTGCCTCTGAGATAACGCAATACATGTTTGCCTACCTTCCAGAAGAGCTTGGTTGGCTTGACCATAGCTTGTGAAAGCTGGTTAACAGCATAGCATATATCGGGTCGTGTATTGACCAGATACATAAGCGACCCCACCAACTGTCGATAAACAGTGGCATCCACTACCTCCGCTAAAGTAGCATCCTCCTTCCTCCAACCCCTAGGAAGAGGAGTATCAACAGGCTTGCAGCCATGCATGTTGAACTTCTCCAGTATCTCTCGGGCATACTTACCCTGAGAAACAAATAGTCCATCACTACGCTGCCAAATTTCCAATCCCAAGAAATAATGAAGGAGGCCCAAGTCCTTCATCTCAAACTCTCTAGCAAGATCCTCCTTGCATGAAAGTATCAACAACTCATCTCCCGTCAAAATCAAATCATCTACATAAAGTACAATGATCAACAACTTACCCTCCACCACAATCTGGTATAGGTTAGGATCCGCCTCACTCTTGGAGAATCCAAGTCCGGTGAAATAACTGTCTATCCGTGTGTACCAAGCACGAGGTGCTTGTTTCAACCCATACATCGCTCTCTTGAGCCTGCACACATGCGACTCGCTGCTGAAGATCTTGAAACCTTCGGGCTGCTCTATGTACACCTCCTCCTCAATGACTTCGTTGAGGAATGCAGTCTTCACATCCATCTGATGAATGTGCCACCCCATCTGCGCTGAGAGAGAAAGAATCGTCCGTATGGAAGAATACCTTGTGATAGGTGCAAAGGTCTCCTCATAATCGATCCCCTCTATCTGTGAGAAGCCTCGAGCAACAAATCTTGCCTTGTACTTCTACACACTCCCATCAGCTGCCTGCTTCACTTTGTAGATCCATCTCGAACCCACCACTGATTTCCCTTCTGGTCTTGGGACAATCTCCCATGCATTGTTTCTGACAATCGAATCATACTCTTCCACCATGGCATCTACCCATGCAGGATCCTCCACATCTTCCTCGAAAGAGGATGGCTCAGTCATGACACATTTGCTCACAAGAGCCATGTATCTAGTGTACCGATCAGGTGACTGTCTCTGTCTGCATTGTGCTGTAGGTGGTCCTACAACCTTCTCTGCATCTTGAGCCAGTCGCTCAGCTTCTGTAGTGCGCTTTCACCCTCTGATGGTTGGCGCTACATGAGTGGTCTCTTCCACTCCATGAACTTCATCTTGTGGCTGATCCACATCCTGAAGCTCATCCTTAGGAACTAATAGCTCCTCATCTGCATGTAAGTGTGGCTCCCTCTCAAGCAAACACTTCATGGCTTTCTCCTCCTGAAATTTGATATCCCGTCGCACAACAGTATTGCGACTGTCTGAAAAATACACACGATAGTTGTGGGGCGTATCAGTGTACCCCACAAATATCCCAACCTTTTCGGTCAGCTCCAGCTTCTTCCTGGCATCCTTCGTCACATGCATGTAAACAGGAGAACCAAAAATCCTCAAATGGAAAATATCAGGCCTCTTACCAGAATAAGCCTCCTCGGGTGTACTCATGCCAAGTATCTTGTGAGGACAACGGTTCTGCACATATACTGTAGTATTGCATGCCTCAGCCCACAAGTGAAGGGGTAGGCCCTGATCATGCAACATTGCCCGTGTAGCACCCACGATCGTTCTGTTCTTCCACTCAGCAACCCCGTTCTGCTGTGGGTTATGGGGAGCTATGAGCTCTCTTCGAATCCCTTCTGTGCTGCAGAAGTCCTTGAACTTGCCAGAGATGAATTCACCACCATTGTCGCTCCTAAGAGCCTTCACCTTCTTCCCCGATTCCTTCTCGACCAGTGCTTTGAACTCACAGAACTTTGAGTATGTCTCGCTCTTCTTCTACATGAAGAAGATCCAGAACTTTCGAGAGAAATCATCAAAAAAAATCACATAGTACTTGTGCTTTGCTGTCAAAGCTATTGAGGAAGGTCCACGCACGTCTGTGTGAATTCTCTCAAGGATCGTCGTGGCGCAACTATCCTTCTCGTGAAAGGTGGCTTTCACAAATTTTCCCAAAGCACACCCCTTGCACTGATCTGACTGCGCAAGAGTGCCTTTAGGAAGCCCAATAGAAATCTGCTACAGTATCTTCAAGGCTCCATGGTGAAGGTGGCCCAATCTCCGGTGCCACAGCTCGCCATCATCCCAGCTCACCAATCCTTCTGCCTTGCATGCCATTGCTGCATAGCCATCTACATGCAATTGATAAAGGTTCTTGACTCAAACCCCTATCTTCCGCGTTTCTCCAGTTGTCTTACTGCACAGGAAAGCCTTTCTCTCGTTGAAGACAACATCATATCCCTTGTCTTCTAACATCGCCACAGAGATAAGATTCTTCTTCAATCCAGGAACGTGCATCACTTCCTTCAATACAAAGGGTTTACCAGACTCCCTCTCAAAGGAAATGGTACCGATACCGATCGCACTGTATCTACCATCATCGCCCATCTCGATTTGCACTCCAAGATTTTTGTCATCCAGATCAGAAAACAAATCTTGATCTCCTGTCATGTGAAAAGACACACCACTGTCCAAGAACCATACCGATCCCATCACACTTGATACCATGCATGCGATCAGTGAAAAATCCAGCTCAAACTGCGAGGCTAAGGCCTCTCCCGCTGCAGATCCAGCGGCTTGCTTATTTTTCTTCTTCTGCGGACAATTTGTGGCATAATGTTTGTGCTGGTGACAGTGAAAGCACTTCACCTTGGACATGTCCTGCATCTTGCCTTTCGCACCGAAATGAGAAGCTTTCTTGTTCTTCCCCTTCTTTGCTTTGGCAGCCAAAGCGCAATTTTTTTCACCAGATGCCTTTGATGAAGATCCGTCCCTGGTATTCCGCTTGATCTACTCTTGCACAAGATCAGACCAAAGTCTCTCCCATCCTGGCAATTTTTCCCGACCATTGACAGAGTCTTGATAGGAATTCCAACTCTTCGGAAGACCAAGGAGAGCCAAGCTCACCAAGTCCTCATCATCGACAGTCACCCCCACACTTCCCAGCTGATCCTGGCATTGGGTGAACTTCGTGAGATACTTGGGCATACTGTCTCCTTTCTCACACTTAATGTTTCTGAGTTTATCCTTGAGCGCCAACTTCCTCTGGTTGCTCTTGCTTTGGATAAATCTGTCAATGCTTTCCACATCAAGTATGGAGAAGCCTTTCCATGCAAGCTGGATACAATGTGATCCTTCACGCCCTCCAACAGAATCCTTCGACACTTTGCTGTCTTCTTTTGCCAAGCCTCAACGTGAGCAGCATCAGTAGGCTTTGGGACCTCAACATCTATGAAATCCTTCAACCCATTGTCATCTAACACTGCCTCCATCCTGTCTTTCCATGCAATATAATTCGAGCTGCCTTCAAGGGCATACTCCAATAGCAATCCGTTGAAAGACATTTCAACTTTGACACCAAGAAAACACTGCTGCAAATTCGAATTCCACCATCTCAAAACTCAACTGCTTCTGATCTAAAATTCTTGAGAACAAAGTATTTCTCGTACAAAGATTGATTGTATGGGCACTTACCAAATATCTCACCTTCCAAAAGAAGGATGAATCCAGAAGCTACCTGGCCCGATTACAAACTCTGCCTGAAGAAATAAAATGTAATCACTTTCTGAATAATAGATCTGATGATCAACTTCGCTCTGATACCATGTAGAAATTTTGAATAATATAACACTTATTCACAAAGATTATCCTAATTATACACTATTTGCGGAATGCATGCATAATACATAACCTCCTCCACATTGATCATCAATTTTGCGGAATTAAAAACAATCGCATGCGCACGTTGAAACATCAATCGCACATATCAACACAGTATGTACTGGGAAAAGCATACAACTGAAAACCCCCAACTATCTGTATATTATAATGATAGAGAACATGTAACAATACATAGTACAATAGTCCTCACAAGTACTCAGTACTATCTCCACCTGCTACACACAAGCTAGCTCAGATCTGAACAAGTCACAGGTTCAAATATCCTCCACTGTTTGCCTGCCTCTACTGCATAATACAAGTTGAGAATATATCTGATCCAAGCTCGTTTTTCCTTGGCTTGTACTGCACAATCCTCATTAGAAATCTCAATCAATGATTGTGCAAATCTCATGCACAGCTATAGTCACAACTGATGGTAGTCTCACTCTTTCACCCACCTCTAACACTTGTCTCCACTGAACTGTCCATGCACTGAGTTAATTGATGTATTCTTTAGTTGATTTATGAGTTAATAATTAGTGAATTAATTAATAATTAATTCACATCACTCATCATTAGTGTATTTGGCAGTTAGACTAAATACAACTAGTTCAACTAAGTCAAACTGAACACAACTCCATCAACTCCTCAATCAACTCCACCAAACTCAATCACTTGAGTTCTAACTGAAGTCCATCATGCAATAGCTCAACTAACCCATAGGAAAAGCATATTTCTTTCTGGCAGTTGCATGTGCCACATCCGTAGCTCGAACTGAAGTGCTGCAAGAGGATAAGATAATGTTTATAGTCCAAATATTATTAAGAGCTAATAATATTCGACTGTTCTATTTTTAGACTGGCAGTCTAAAAATAGACTCCGCCCATATGTCTAAAAATAGAAGTCCATCTATTTTTACCAACATGACCAATCATCCATAAATAGTGTCCTGCAACTCATAGACCATGATCCATATGTCTAAAAATAGACTTTGCGCCAAAAATAGCCTGCGGGCCCACTTAGTGAAGGCAACTTCTTTTCACTAAGCTCCATCATCTTGTTGCATTTTCAACATATCTATGATTATTTTTTGGTTTTCTGACTTGGGTTTTTTTGGGTTTTAGTTTTATCGTTGTATATTTTGTTTTGGTGTTTTATTGTTGTTGTGCAGCTACAGACTTGAGGAAGAAACCCATGTAGAGTCCAGATCTAGGCCCTGGAGGGTACGATCTGGATCCCTGGGGTTTGTTTGCATCATTTTGCAGGAATATTATTCAGCCTTTTGCAGTCCAGGGGTTTAAATTTATTTATTTTTTTAATTTGAAATTTTATTTTTTTAAGGGTTTCACTGATAAATCTGACGCAGAAGTATAAAAATTTGATCAAGGTCTTCTGGAAATTTTTGAGGTTTTCTAGCTACCATTTCTCTAATTTTATCATTTTTCTGGTTGGGTTTTCGTCTCGCTGCAAAATTTTGAATTTTATTTTTACAAGACCCACAACCTTTTGCTGCCTGCCTGCATTCCCCTTAAAACCCAGGCTACCCTCATCTATTCACCTTGGGGACTACCCCCCTTGACTTATCTAGGAGAGAGTCTAAATGGAGTGAGTAAGGATTAGAGTGACAGTCATTACTCTGAGCGTTGTCACTGTCAATATAGGTTGTCATTGATGTCAATATGGCAATGTTTGTGATGGCAAATTCTTGTGACATGTGTGGTTTCCCTTTGATAACAATACTGCTCATGGAGGACCCAAGTGGATTGAATATATATACACAGACAGAATAGAAGAAGTAGATCCGTGAAGCAAATGGAGCAAGAAGCCAAAGAGGAGAAGCCATTGTGAAGTCAAAAAGTGAGAGGAAGAGTTCATTGGAAGCCATCAAAGAAGTAGGTTACGGAGCAACAGAAGCAGGTTATCGCATATGCCCAAGGGTAAGTGTTATCGGAAGAACAAAGAGCAACACCAATATCAGAGGAGTAAATAAGAAAACATTGGAGGAGCCATATCGGAAGTATTGCATGTAATATATGCCAACGAAGAACTGATAGGAAGAAAACAACGGAGGAGCATAAACAGAGTTATCGGAGGTCATAGGAAGATAAGCCACATGAGCAACAACTATTGGAAGAGCGGAAGAGTGAAGAGAAGTCACAGGAGTAAGAACCCAAGTGCTTGCGGAAGAAGAATGGCGAAGGAATAGATCTGGATCATCAGATCGACATATCTGTTAGATCGATCGTGACTAGCAACTACAGGGGTAGGAAAGTATGGATTTCCTTGATCGTGGTTGAAGTCCTGCACTCAATCCTAGTCGTCGATCTCATATTCAACTCTTAGATCCCAGTCAACTGTGGGGGTTAAGGCCATTTTAATCCATGTGCCAGTCGAAGTCCCGCAAATCATAGATTACGATATGTATTATGGACCTGATTGCTCCAATAGAACACGTCCTAATGTAATATCCCATCCGCCTATCAGAACTTTCATATCGCAAGTTATAAAGGATGTCACATTAAAAACTACGATTGTGATATTATTGTGGACCTGACTGCACCACTATAATATGACTCAATATAACATCGCATCCCCCATATCGCAAGTTTTATAGGGTTGTCACGATAAAACCTCCGATCGCGATATTATTACGGACCTACTACACCATTATATCATGATTTAATATCATATCACATCCGCTCCGTCGGTAGTAAGTGATCCGGATTTAAACAGGAACGCAACAAATTACAGAGATAACCATATACACAAAGATGCAGCGGAAATAATACTTCATTTCATTAATGGAAAATACTGAAATATGCTTACAACCAGAAATGGAAATCAACCAGCTAGGGCGATGGTAGCTTATCTCTGAGAAGAGATGTGATGGCTACATGCCTCTGAACTGTCTTACAATGAGGCTCGAAGGCCTATTTATTGTTGAGAAATAGTGGAAAAACCCTTAACATTCCAAAACCTAACCCTAGAAGATGAAACGCCAAACTATGGGCCCCGTTTGGGGTAAGTTGGTACATCAACTTCCCGGGGTCGTAACTTTGGCATACGATCTCCGTTTGACGCATACAATAGCTCGTTAGAAAGATCTATCCGAGCACTATCATTGTTGGAACGGGCAACATCGGTCCATTCCATGGACCCATGTTTCCCCCGGATTCCCCAAAAAACGTCGTTTAGGGCCTCAAAACGGCTCCGGAAGTTCAGGACCCGAAAAACTGCTAAAAATAGTAAGTTGTGCTACAATTAAGGAAACTGAAAATGCTGAGGAGAACAATGGTGGGGGTCCAGGTGGACTTGGCAGGTGGCCACCAATATCCACCTGGATCATTCCTCCCCCCTTAGGAAGCAATGGTCCCCATTGCATTGAGCTCCTCCATGAGATGAGGAAACTTCTGCTGAACTTGTTCCCTGGTGAGCCACTTGCCCTGCTGAAGGAGTTGGCCTGCTTTGACAACTCGATACAGTTGGATATTCTGTTGGCGAGTGTTCTTGATCTGTGTGTCCATGATCCGATCAGTTGCAGCTTGTTCCATGCAATCTGGATTTAATTTTGTGGGTTTGAGCTGTTCTGCAATGTCGAATGTGTCTAGCAATGGTGGAAAGTATGGCCGAAGGCGGTCCACATTGAACACTGGGTGCAGGCCAAGGAATGGGGGAATGCTGAGCTCAAATGCATTGTCTCCCATAGCCTTAGTAATGGTGTAAGGACCATATCGGAGTGGTCTCAATTTCCGATAGGCTCCAGTAAGGCGTTCCTTTTGCAAATGCAACCAGACTTTGTCGCCCACCTGAAACTTGTGTGGCACCCGATGTTGATCATGTCGCTGCTTGTACTTGGCATTTGATTTCTCAAGAATGTCATGGACCTGTTGGCAAATGTGTTGGATGCGCTCAATGAAGCTGGTGGCCTTATCTGTTTCGGACTGGACATGAGCTGAATTTATGTGAGTAGCTGCAAGTGGCATGGCCACATCAATGGGGCATAGTGGCTGGAATCCCAAACCCACCTGAAAAGGGCTATGGCCAGTGGAGCTGTGAAGAGCTCGGTTGTAGCTGTGCTGAACATAGGGGAGGCTCTCGTCCCATGTGCGTGGATGCTTTGAGTTATACATGCGCAGAATGTGCACAATCATCCTATTGACAACCTCTGTCTGGCCATCAGTTTGAGGATGGAAGGCTGTGGACTTCGTGAGTTTGGTGTCCAGCATTGACCAGAGACTGGACCAAAATGTGCTGAGAAACCGACTGTCCCGATCTGAGATGATAGACTGTGGGATCCCAAAGTGCACCCACACTCGTTCAAAGAAGAGTTTAGCAGTGGCTTCTGCTGTGATATTCTTCTTGCAGGCCACCATAATGGCCATCTTCGAGAACCTGTCGACGACCACAAAAACACAGTCATTTCCATGCTTAGTGGAAGGAAGGCCTGACATGTAATCCATGGAGATGGATTCCCAAGGTCGACTAGGGGTAGGCAACGGGGTATAGAGGCCGTGCTTCTTAATGGTCGGTTTGGCAATGGCACAGGCAGTACATGATCTGATGTACTTCCCAACATCCTGTCGAAGATTCGGCCAATAGAAATAATTTTGCAGTACTGCCACTGTTTTCTCGACCCCGAAATGCCCAGCAGCCCGACTGTAGTGTGCTTCCCAAATCATCTTGGCACGCTCGCTTGAAGGAACACAAAGGTGACCGAGGTGGCATAATAGGGCATCCTGGAGGTGAAAATCTGGAACATGCCGACCCTCCAAGAGTGTCTGGTATGTGTGGCCGAATTCTGGGTCGCTTTTGTAGAGAAGTGGCCAATCAGAAGTCTCGTGCCCACAAGAGTTGAGCACGGTGGTTAACGCCATGATCGGTGGTCGACTGAGGCAATCTGCAACATTATTGGTGTTGTGCTTCTTATACTTGATATTCAAGTGGAACTGTTGCAGGTATGTAGACCACTTCTGATGGCGATCATTCTGCAATTTCCCTTGGGTCTGTATGAACTGCAGGGGTCGGTGGTCTGTGTGGATGACCGTTTCCTTCCCCAAAATGTAATGCTTCCATTGTCGGCAGGCCTGTACAATGGAATACATCTCTTTATCATAAGTGGGGTACTTCTGGACTGTGTCTGAAAGTGTTTCACTGTGATATGCCACTGGATGTCCATGTTGAGTAAGGACTGCCCCAATAGCATAGTCAGAGGCATCTGTCTCGACCTCAAATGGTTGTTGTAAATCTGGTAACGCGAGCACTGGTGCCGTGCAGAGGCGATCCTTCAACTCCATGAATGCCTTCTGTTGAGATTCAGACCAAAAGAATTTTGCTTTTTCCCCTCCCTTGGTGACTTGACTCAAGGGCCAAGAAATATGAGAAAACCCCAACACAAACCTGCGGTAGAAGTTGGCAAGACCTAGAAAGCTGCGGAGCTCTGTTAGAGTGGTTGGAGAGGGCCAATCCCGAATGACTTGGATCTTGGCTGGATCGACATGCACCCCCTGTTCATCAATGATGTATCCCAGATACTGAACCTGGGTCATGCCAAAAGTGCATTTCTCCAAATTGGCACATAGCTTGTGTTGCCGCAGTGTTTGGAGAACCTGTCGGATGTGGTGGAGGTGCTCTTCCCAACTCTGGCTGAAGATCAGAATGTCATCCAAGTATACTACTACAAAGGAGTTGGTGAATGGCCGCAAGATGTCATCCATTAGCCTCATGAAGGTTGCAGGAGCATTCGTCAATCCGAAAGGCATAACCAACCATTCGAAGAGGCCCTCCTTGGATTTGAAGGCAGTCTTCCACACATCAGAGGGTTCGATTGGTACCTGGTGATATCCTGACTTCAGATCGATCTTGCTGAAATATTTCGCCCCCTTCAGTTGGTCTAGGAGGTCATCAATCCGCGGGATCGGGTACCTATTACGGACAGTGATCTTGTTCAGCGCCCGATAGTCAATACAGAGTCTCCACATCCCATCCTTCTTCTGTACCAACACGATCGGGCTCCCACAGGGCGATGAACTCGGATGGATGTGACCTTTCTGCAGGAGCTCCTGAATCTGCCTCTTGATTTCATCTTTCTCCAGAATGGAGCGCCGATAAATTGGTCCATTGGGTAGCGGCGCACCTGGGGTCAGATCAATGGAGTGCTTGACTTGACAGTGCAGAGGAACCCCTGCTGGGGAGGTGAAGATGTCCTCGTACTCCTCCACAACCTTGTCCATCTGTAGTTGTCGTGCAGAGGGACCCCGTCTGGAGGCCGCGGCCACTGTCTTCTTCTTTCCTTGAGGGCGTATCATCAGGAAAACAAATTTCCTGGTTTTGGAAATGATCTTACTGCATTGTTTTGCAGTAATCAAAGAGATGGCGGTAGGTGGTGCTACCTCTGGTATCCTGTACAACTTATTTCCCAATGTAATAATAACAGCACGGGGCCTTGATTCATACACAGCATGTCGCTTCCACAAGTATGGTTGTCCTAGTAATACATCACAAACTTCAAGGGGAGCAATGTCACACAATACCTCATCCGTGAAGGGCTTGATGTTGTATGGAAGGCGACACTGCTGGCTCACGCGAAGATCTCGTCCTTGGTGAAGCCACCCAATGGTGTATGGTTGTGGATGTGCTGTGGTCGGTAAGCCCAACCGCTTCACGACCTCTGCCGAAATGAGGTTCTTTTGACTCCCGCTATCAACAATGAACTGTATCGGGGAGCCCTTTACCCACATCTGGGAGTGGAAGAGACGCTCCTCCTCCTCTGGATCTTCGGGTTCATTTTTCTGGATCTTTGCGGTAGCAACAGTGGCGCTGGGATCCGCATCAATGATCTGCTTCCCTTTTTCATTCCCCTTATCGGGTTCTGACTCAGAGTCGGAACATGCATCTGATTCTGAAACCTTTAGCTCAGCCACCAGTGACTGCTTGGCCCGACACTCACTTGTGTTGTGAGTGGAGCTCTTATGGAACTCGCACCATTTTCCAGTGTCCTTTCTCGGCTTCGCGGCGCTGTTCTTTGCTTGCAGCTTCGGCTGGTTGTCTTGGGTTGTCCCGCCTTGGCTTTGTCCTTTGTTTTGTGGTTTAGGGGCACCTTTCCCTTGCTTTGGATTCGCAGATCCAAAGTCTCGCTTCTTTTGTTTAAACTTCTGCTCGACCTTGACGGCATATCGGTATGCTGCACCGAGCGAGGAGATGTTTAGGAATTGTATTTCTTCCTGGATGTACTTGTGCAGGCAGCCACGGTATTTGAGTATCAAATGTTGCTCCGAATCCTTGATACCCAACTTTGTGCGAAGGGTATGGAAAAGATTGGTGAACTCCGACACGTCTTGGTCCCTTCCCTGGCGCAGCGTGGTCCACTTTATGTATTCATCCTCATAGCTTCCAACAGGGTAGTACTGCTCCTTGATGGCATCCTGGAACGAATCCCAGGTGGGTGCGGCTGAAAATAGTGAGCCAGTACTTTCATCCTTCTGCTCGCAGTAGGTTTCCCACCAGTCCTTGACGTGGGGGGCTGCTTTGAGAAGAGCAAAAACAATCTTTTCCCGACTCGAAAATTCATGAACAGAAAAATAACCCTCTAGCAGATTTAACCATTTATCTACGGCATCTGCGTCTATCTGACCCTCGAATATGGGGATTTCAAAATTAACTTGTACCTTAAAGGGTGTGGCATTTCCAGAGTAGCTGCTGGAAGCCGATGCGTTGCTTCTGGGTAGCCGCTGAAGGATCTGGGCAAAGCTGTCAATCATCGCGTTCCGTTGTCGCTTGAGGGCTTCTTCGAGCAAGATTTTGATGGGATCTCCTGCCCCCTCGTCTTTCTTCTCATCCGCCATGGGAGGCCGTCGGGATTTGCGAGGCTGGTCTTGCAAAGGTTCAACCAATTCAAGCCCTAACTCCTTATATCCCGGCCTTGTTGGGGACATGCAAAGAAAAACAGAGAAAAAGCAGACCGCTCTGATACCACTGATCCGGATTTAAACAGGAACGCAACAAATTACAGAGATAAACATATACACAAAGATGCAGCGGAAATAATACTTCAATTCATTAATGGAAAATACTGAAATATGCTTACAACCAGAAATGGAAATCAACCAGCTAGGGCGATGGTCGCTTATCTCTGAGAAGAGATGTGATGGCTACATGCCTCTGAACTGTCTTACAATGAGGCTCGAAGGCCTATTTATTGTTGAGAAACAGTGGAAAAACCCTTAACATTCCAAAACCTAACCCTAGAAGATGAAACGCCAAACTATGGGCCCCGTTTGGGGTAAGTTGGTACGTCAACTTCCCGGGGTCGTAACTTTGGCATACGATCTCCGTTTGACGCATACAATAGCTCGTTAGAAAGATCTATCCGAGCACTATCATTGTTGGAACGGGCAACATTGTTCCATGGATTCCCCAAAAAACGTCGTTTAGGGCCTCAAAACGGCTCCGGAAGTTCAGGACCTGAAAAACTGCTAAAAATAGTAAGTTGTGCTACAATTAAGGAAACTAAAAATGCTGAGGAGAACAATGGTGGGGGTCCAGGTGGACTTGGCAGGTGGCCACCAATATCCACCTGGATCAGTAAGGGCATCGGCTATATTGGAAAATAGAGCATGAGCACGACTTGTAAAACCTTTGATTGTGATAGAATTGTGGACCTGATGGATTCATTAAAAATAGTTCATTGAATATCGCATCCGCTCCATCGGAAGATAGAATATGTGCACACTTGTAAAACCTCCGATTTTTATGAAGTTGCGATTGCGGGATTAAAGGAATGACTCTGATTCTCATGAAATTGCAATTGCGAGATTAAAGGTGATGACGTGGCATGTGGGACCTCCAAGTGGGTATAGCAACTCTTATATGGTTTCCATGAATAATAAGTCTATTGGATGAATATTAAAAAAAAGGGCCTCTCTGATATAATTTTAATATGCGACATCATAAGTCGGCCTCTCGTCCAATAGACGTGTCCTTTGGTCATTGGTGAAACTCGTATAAAAACAAGTTAAAACGCTTCAGTTCTGAGCATCTATCTCCAGCATAAAAATAGAGAATAAATAATTTCACAACTCGTGAACTTGAAGAGACAGAGGAAGTCGAAGGAACAGTAGAAATGAAGCCGAAGATCGAGAAGTCGAAAGGTCGAGAAGCAAAAGGTCTAGCAGATGATGAAGGTACAAAAGAAGTTGAAGATCAAGTGAGAAGTATGCCATAGGTCCAGTAGAACAAAAGGAAGCTAAAGGTCCAGCAGGATAGAAGGAAGGCGAAGGTCCAACAGGACAAAAGGAAGGTGAAGGTCCAGCAAGACAGAAGGAAGTCGAAGGTCTAGCAGGACAGGAGGAAGCCGAAGGACAAAGCAATTCTGTTGATTGGGTTAATCTTTGAAAGGATCAGACTTGTGATAAATTAATCTATGGAAGAAGTACAGAATGCAATTTGAAGAACAATTCTGTGAAAGGAAATAAAGTTTCATTTGTCATCGTCTGAAGGGAGCAGTAGACAGCACCAACATTGAAGTGTTTGTGAGTTTGTTTCTTGGAAGTAAGATATCGCAACAGTAAGAGGTAACTTTGGAGACTTTGTGTGGGCAATATGAAGAGTTGTGAAGAATCCTTCATATGAAGACAGGTTGTCATTAATGATGTAGCATGGGGACTACAGTGAAGCTATAGATTGAAAGAACTCAGTGAAGAAGATTTTGGGAGCAAAGAATTATTACCAAATATATCTTGACAAGATAAGGTCGGAGCCCTTGGGGTTGGTGCCTCTGAATTGGAAGGATTGGTGTCCTTGGAGTTGGTGCTCCTAAATCCAAGGTTGGTGCCTTGACAAGATAGGGTTGGAGCCCTTGGGGTTGGTGTCTTGACAAGATAGGGTCGGAGCCCTTGGGGTTGGTGCCTTAGAATTGGAAGGATTGGTGTCCATGGAGTTGGTGCTCATAAACACAAGGTTGGTGCCTTGAGAAGATAGGTTTAGTGCTTTAGAGGTTGGAGCCTCACAAAAGACCAAGTTTGTGCTTCGAAACAGGTTGGAGTCTTATATATATTGTACATGATTTATTGTAAAGATTATATTAATAAAATCATTTATTCCTATTGTTCATTTTGTGTTCTAAATATAAATGATTTAACTAGTAAAAATAATGATTGAAAAGGAATACTGATTCACCTCCCCCCTGCCCAATATTTTCAACAATTGGTATCAGAGCCAATACCTTCACTCAAATCCTAACATCTTGAAGGTTTATCATTAGAACACAAATGGCGAAGCCAAGGAATAAAGTCTCCAATCCTCCTAAAGATGTGTCTCCCTCTACCACTAAAATAGAAATCAATCAATTTGTGAAGGCTCCATGGTTCAATGGAAACTTCGATATATGGGAAGCAAGAATGAGGAATTTCTTAAAGACTCAAGGCATTGAAGCATGGGAATCAGTAATTACTGATAGCACGATGAATGGAGTATCCAAGGAGTACAATTCAAAAGCAATGAAGGAAAACTTGAATGGGCTACCTGATTCCATAAAGAAAATTTTAGGAAAATGTTTGTCAGCGAAGGGTATATGGGACAAACTTCATGACCTTCACTCAAAAGGAGCATTGACCATGACCACTAGTCAAGAAGATGATGGAAACCAAGAAGGAAATCTGGAACCCATCATAGAAGCTGAAAATGAGAATGATGACATCAAGGCTAAAGAATACCCAGAAGATGAAGAGAATGAAAAATTCTTTGAAGAAGATCTCCTCACTAAACTTATGGTTGCCATGGAAGAGATTATCAATTTGAAAAAGGAAAACAAGGAACTTAAGAAGAAAGCACTAGCTGGTGACCAAGACCAAACAAGGAAGAAAGTTGGCCTTGTCAAGCTTCAAGTACAATAAAGGGATGAAAAGCTTGCCAAGCTTAAGAAGGAATTTCATCAAAGAAAAAGAAAGCATCATGAATAAGTCATATCCATGACAAATCAATTGGATAAAGCAAAGAAACGGGAAGATAACTTGTCAAGCCGCCTTGAACAAAGGCACCAGAGCTTGAACAAACTTGAAGTAGAGATTGGTCAATACAAGGAAGAGGTCTCCTCCCTTAGATCACAACTAGAAGAAGCAAGGAAATAAGCACAAGGAGCTGAGATGATAATGGAAGCATTGGCAATCATAGAAGGACAGGTTGATGAAGCAGAAAAGGAGAAAAACACCATGATATGCCAACTAAAAGCAAAGGATGGAGAAATCTTCAAATTAAAATCTGACATCAACCTAGTCAAGGCCGAAACATGTAAAGCTACAAGGATCAAGAGCAGTCTAGCAAAGGAAAATGAAGAATTCTTCAAAATGAAGTCAGATATCATCTCCCTTAAATTAGAAACAAATGAAGCAACATGTATTAAGGAAGAGATTGAGAAACAACTTGCTAAGAAGAATAATGATTACGAAAAACTGGAAGAAGAGATTGTCTCCCTTAGGAAAAAGGTTAAAGGGATGGACAAAATCTTGAAGAGTTCTCAAGTCTTGGATGACATGCTCAGCCATCAAAAATCTTCATTTGATAAATTAGGCCTTGGCTATGAAGATGAATCCTCAAGCAAGGGTGACCATACTTCAAACAAAAAGGATGTCAGGAATCCAGAAAGAAATAATAATGCTCCCAGTTCCAACAAAGGCAAGGAAAAGAGTCAAGGCAACAATGGAAGAAATCTCGCTCTAAGAAGACTTGCAGTTGACGTCAAGAATACAAAAGGCGATGAATATTATCAAGGAATCCCAAGGCAGAAAGGCTTCAGAAGTATATCAAGGAAATCTCCATCTCCCAGGTACCAAAGTTTATTTCTTGGTTATTATTATTCTTGTACAAACTTTGAACACATGGGAAAAGATTTTAGGGCTTATAATGATCCTCGTCAATCTCTGAGAAGCAATTTCGCAAGAAGAAGTCGTGAATTCTTATTCATGAATAACATAGAATGATTCAAGTGTCATAACATTGGTCATATGGCACATAATTGTAACTTGATTTGGACACCTTCTCAAGCTAGAACTATGCCAGATAAGAAAGTTACACAAGTATGGAGAAGGAAGCAAATACAATCTGAAAGTCCCTTGAACTCTCCAGCCAACAACACATGTTATTGACCTGATCTTCGACAATCTAAGCATTTGATGGGAAGACTCTGCCAAAAGAGATGATGCATACAGTTAGGGGGAGCCTGTGATTCTTGATCATTATTGCAGAAGCTATTCATGAAAGGGTCCTTATGAAATCCTTGATGAGCTATATTAACAATCATCCTTTGATAAAGATCATTTCTTAGGAGCACTACATTGAAGAACATGATCTTGTAACCATTCTTTGGACTGTTGTTGAAGATGTTTTCCACTTGATCACTAAGCAGAAATTAGAGCAGCAGAGAAGGCCATCCAATGCTAGAGAAATAGGGAAAATAACTATGTTTTTGTTATTACATATGTTAAATATCTCGACTCAGGGATTTGATGTGAGAATAGGTAAATTATGGACACAAATAGAGGCAACCTTCAAACAAACAGATACATCTTGGAATGGAGCTTGAAGCAAGAGTAGTTGGCAGCATCTAACAAAACTGAAGCATTGCAAAAAGATGCCAATCAATAAAAATAATTTAAAATACAGTCACAATGGGATATCAAAATTTGCTAGTGGAGATAACTTATAGAGACTTTTACAAGAACACAATGAAAAGATGGCTCATCAAAAGGACTATAGAAAGGAGAATGTTGCGCAGTCGAATATAGCTCAGTAACTTAAGGAGAAGCATAGAGATACAAAGGAACTTGGATATGAAGAAATATAGCAATTTTAGTGGCATCTTCTCTTGATTCAGACTATAAAGACTCCTTAATTTTGACTGTGAAGACAACAAAATTTGGATTGCAGAAGCATAAAAAATTGGACTTGAACGTTTCGTGTATGTCTATTTTGGAGTCTATTTGGAAGCATTGAAATGGAGCATCTTTAAGCATTGTTGAAGCCATGATAAAGTATTTTTTGAGACATAAAGAAGGGATAATGTGCTAGCTGATGATGAGGCAACAATCCTTCTATCTTGAGTAAAAATATTATATTCATAAAGAACATAAGCAGTTTGACAGGGGGAGTCCTTGTGCACTCCTTTGCCATTGATGTTAAAGGGGGAGAGAAGAAGAATATTTCCATCAATGACAAAGGGGGAGATTGTTAATCTAGGTTGTCATTGATGTCAATATGGCAGTGTTTGTGATGGAAAATTATTGTGAGATGTGTGGTTGCTCATTGATGCTCATTGATCACAATACTACTCATGGAGGACCCAAGTGGATTGAATATATATATACAGACATAATAGAATTATTAGATCTGTGAAGCAACATGAGCAAGAAGCCAAAGAGGAGAAGCCATCGTGAAGTCAAAAAGTGAGAGGAAGAGTTCATCAAAAGCCATCAAAGAAGTAGGTTACGGAGCAACAAAAGAAGGTTACCGCATATGCCTAAGGGTAAGTGTTATTGGAAGAACAAAGAGCAACAACGATATTAGAGGAGTAAAGAAGAAAACATTGGAGGAGCCATATCGGAAGTATCGCATGTAATATATGCCCAAGAAGAACCGATAGGAAGAAAACAACAAAGGAGCATAAATAGAGTTATCGGAGGTCACATGAAGATAAGCCACAGGAGAAATAGCTATCGGAGGAGTGGAAGAGTGAAGAGAAGTCACAGGAGCAAGAACCCAAGTGCTTGTGAAAGAAGAATGGCTGAGGAATAGATCTGGATCGTTAGATCGATAGATCTGTTAGATTGACAGTGATTGGCAACTGTGGGGGTAGGAAAGTACAGATTTCCTTGATCGTGGTTGAAGTCCCACACTCAATCCTAGCCGTCGATCTCATATTCAACTCTTAAATCACAATCAATTGTGGACGCCGTTTTAATCCGCATGCCAGTCAAAGTCCTGCAAATCATAGATTGCGATATGTATTTCGGACCCGACTGCACCAATAGAACACGCCCTAATGTAATATCGCATCTGCTTATTGGAACTTTCATATTGCAAGTTATAAAGGGATGTCACATTAAAAACTGCGATTGTGATATTACTGCGGACCCGACTGCACCACTATAATATGACTCAATATAACATCGCATTTGCCATATCGCAAGTCTTATAGGGTTGTCACGGTAAAACCTCCGATCGCGATATTATTACGGACCCGCTACACCATTATAACATGATTTAATATCATATCGCATTTGCTCCATCGTAGTAAGGGAATCGGCTATATCGGAAAACAAAGAATGAGCACGACTTGTAAAACCTTCAATTGCGATAGGGTTGTGGACCCGATGGATTCATTAAAAATAGTTCATTGAATATCGCATCCACTCCATCGGAAGACAAAGCATGTGCACACTTGTAAAACCTTTGATTTTTATGAAGTTGCGATTGCAGGATTAAAGGAATGACTTCGATTCTCATGACATTGCGATTGTGGGATTAAAGGTGATGATGTGGCATGTGGGACCTCCATGTGGGTAGAGCAACTCTTATATGGTTTCCGTGAATAATAATTCTATTGGTTGAATATTAAAAAGAAGGGCCTCTCTGATATAATTTTTATATGCGACATCATAAGTTGGCCTCTCCTCCAATAGATGTGTCCTTTGGTCATTGGTGAAACTCGTATAAAAATAAGTTAAAATGCTTCAGTTCTGAGCATCTATCTCGAGCATAAAAATAGAGCATAAAGAAGTTCACAACTCGTGAACTTGAAGAGACATAGGAAGCTGAAGGAACAGTAGAAAGGAAGCCGAAGATCAAGAAGTTGAAAGGTCGAGAAGCCAAAGTTCTAGCAGATGATGAAGGTACAAAAGAAGCTGAAGATCGAGTGAGAAGTATGTCATAGGTCCAGCAGAACAGAAGGAAGCCGAAGGTCTAGCAGGACAGAAGGACAAAGCAATTCCGTTGATTGGGTTAATCTTTGAAAGGCTCAGGCCTGTGATAAATTAATCTATGGAAGAAGTACAGAACAAAATTTGAAGAATAATTCTGTGAAAGGAAATAAAGTTTCATCTGTCATCGTTTGAAGGGAGCAGTAGACAGCACCAGCATTGAAGTGTTTGTGAGTTTGTTTCTTGGAAGTAAGATATTACGACAGTGAGAGGTAACTTTGCAGTCTTTGTGTGGCCAATATGAAGAGTTGTGAAGACCTCTTCATATGAAGAGAGGTTGTCATTAATGATGTAGCATGGAGACTACAGTGAAGCTATAGATTGACAGAACTCAGTGAAGAATATTTTGGGAGTATAAAATTACTACCAAACATATCTTGACAAGATAGGGTCAGATCCCTTGGGGTTGGTGCCTCTGAATTGGAAGGATTGGTGTCCTTGGATTTGGTGCTCCTAAATCCAAGGTTGGCACCTTGACAAGATACGGTTGGAGCCCTAGGGGTTGTTGTCTTGAAAAGATAGGGTTGGAGCCCTTGGGGTTGGTGCCTCAAAATTTGAAGGATTGATGTCCTTGGAGTTGGTGCTCCTAAACACAAGGTTGGTGCCCTAGAGGTTGGAGCCTCACAAAATACCAAGTTGGTTCTTGGCAATAGGTTGGAGCCTTATATATATTGTACCTGATTTATTGTAAAGATTATATTAATAAAATCATTTATTCCTATTGTTCATTTTGTGTTCTAAGTATAAATGATTTAACTAGTAAAAATAACAATTGAAAAGTAATACTAATTCGCCCCCCCCTCTTAGTATTTCCAACAGTCACGGTGCCTAAAAACTTTGTGCAACAACATATTTTGGTGCTATTTCAAGGGAAATTTTATTCTCGATGTTTCAACAACATTTCCTCATCATTCTCATCTTTTCATTTCAGCCGGAAACAACAAATTTTTTTGGCACCACTCCCAAGGATAGAGTTTTTCTATCCTTGGTTTCTTCGACATCATTTTAATCATCTCATATTTTCCGTCGTTGATTAGCTGGTCAAGCAGCACAACATTTTTTGGTGTCATTTGATCTTTTCATCACTTCATCTTTCGTCATCTCTTTAATCGTTTCATCTGCACCTTTAGCACCTGGACATATCGGTTCATTTCTTGTTTGGGTGGTGAATCCTCTTATTCAATCATTATTTCTTAGACAAGAAGCCCTCCCTTATATCCAATGTTTTTTGTCTTTTAGGTCCTAAAGCTAGATTCATGTTCAAGTGGCGACTTCACTTCTTTCATTTCTTACAAGAATTTCTACTAGAATCTCACTTCTTGTGGATCTCTTGATTTTTCTTGAGAAGGGGTCTCTCTCTAGCATCCATTTGATCCCTCCTTATTCCTTCAAGCAAGTCATCATGGATGATTTGTTTACCCCGTGTCATTTTAATGATTTTCTCCATGATATGCCGAAAGAGGCTATTCGTAAATTGCCTTTGTTCTCGAGTGGTGATTCAGTGGCTGTTAGAAAGAATCTATGCAGGGTTATTCATAAAATAATCAAATATTGTAGTTCTCCTCACTATAAATATGAAGATGTTAAAATGTGTCTATTTTCCTTTTCTTTAGAAGGTGATGCTTTGAATTGGTTTCATAATTATCCTAAAGATTCTTTCGCTTCGTTACAAGACATCATCAATGCTTATACAGATAGATATGGTGATCAAGGTAGCTCGCCTTGTGCCCCTAACATTATGCAACAAAATGAGAGTGATCTTGTAAAGGATCCAGTTGTCCATGAAAGATTTCAAGAAAACCCTCCATATCAAAATGTGTCATCCACTTGTACCATTGCAAGACGAATCCATGATAGTGGAAAAGAAGGAATAATTTATCAAATCAATGTCAACAGAAAGGGAGAATGATAAGCATATTATAGAAGAACTAAAGCAATTGGTTAGAGACATGCAGTTTAGTCAAACACAGTGAGTAAAAAAAACTTAGTTAAGAAAAATTGATAGTTGTTTACGCCAACGATATGAGAAATTTGTACACCCAACTGGAAAAACGTGATAAGGAGATGGAAATCATGAAATTAAACACTCTAATCACGTAGCCACCTTAGTAGTAAAGTGTGCTCAGAATATGGAGGCTCATCATGAGAAAGAAAGAACTTCCATGCAAAACTATTTACTTGTCATGAAAGAAAAACATGCTAAGGAAATGGAAACCATGAAAGCTAATTTCTCTGTCATGATTAGCTTTCATGGTTTCCATTTCCTTAACCCCATGGATCAAAGGCTTAAAATTTATCAAAATAATTAATTTACCCTAGCCCTTGGACCTCTTAAAATTTAATTTTTAAGGACTGACGAATTTTTCCTTCGAAGAATTTAAATTTACCTAGGACCTAGAATTAATTAAATTTATGGCTTAGGATTTTAATTAATTTTTGGCCAGAAAATTTAATTAATTAACCTATGAGGGGATAAATTATTTTTCCAACCCTCAAGAAATTTTACATCATGATTTTCATATTTTTTACATCTTAAGGGGGAAATCCATTTGTAATAGACCCTCACAGACTACCCATTTCTGCGACACAAATATAATCCAGCAGACCAAGAAATTTGTAATAAAATAACCTAACCAAATAGTTAGGATTATTCTCAAATCACTTTTACATGGACTCGATCTATAAGACTCGCCTAAGATCCCAGTGACAAAAGACATTCCGGCTTAGGGGTAAGACTAAAGGAAAACTCTGTCGACCATCTGAGAATGGATCGGTGAGACAAAAAACCTCTCGGAATGTAGATCGTCACCAGAAAAGTAGGTTTACCTAGGCAATTACAAACATGACACGGATCTGCTGAGATTATTTACATTATACACATGCAGAAAGGGTTTACATATCATCTTGGAAGTGAAACTGATGATGATAGTTGTATGGTGCGAACACATCAATCAGGTGCTATCCATTTTACGAAAAAGGGGGTGTACTACTATGGGTTGTTGATACGTAGTGGTCAACAGATAAGGATGGGAAATTTATATTTAATAGTAAGCATGTTGAGCTCCCAATTATCTAGATACATGTGCCATGATCCATCCTTCTTGTGCACCAATACTACTTGAGCAGCGAAATAACTTTGACTAGATTGAATTATACCAGCCTCTAGCATTTCTACAACCATACATTCAATTTCACTCTTTTGGTCATAGGGATATCTGTAATGCTTGATGTTTGGAGCAATAGTTCCTGGAATCAAATGAACAGCATGATCATGATCATGAATAGGTGGGATGACTTTGGGAGTCTAAAATAACTTGGAATGATTATCCAAGACTTTTTGGAGATCTGGAGAAATAGATGATTTCAATGTGGGAACCTCTAGCAAACATAATTGTGCAATTATGCCTCATTGTTCTTTCTTTAGAAGCTTTGTCATTCCGTTAGAGTTGATTATCTTTCACAGTTTCTCTGCCATACCCGTTAATTCAACTTCCTTTCCTTCCGAAAAAAAAAATTCATGAAAATTTCTTGAAAATTAAAAGATAGTGTACCCAAGGATTGTAGCCATTGGATTCCTAGTACAACATCAACACCACCCATTGGAATGGAAGGAATTGGGCTATTCAATACATATTCTCCCATGGATAGCTTGATATTATGAAACTTTCTAGAGCAATTTATGGTTCCTCCACTTGCAACCACCACTTGATACTATAGTGTTGGATATAGGAAGCAATTCAATTCCTTGGCTATCTTATAATGAATAAAATTATGGGTACTACCCGAATCAATCAACACTATTACCGTTTTCTTCTTGATATGTCATTCTATCTTGATAGTTTGAGGAGTGGTAATTCCGACCAATGCATTACAAGATATGGTCAGATTCATTTCTTCTTTCTCTAGGGTTTGTTCTTGGTGTATATCCTCTTCTTTTGACGTTTCTTGTTCCTTTTCTTCCTCCTCTTCACAATATATATAAAATAATTTCTTCTCAGCACACTTATGACCTTTAGTGTATTTGCTATCACAACTGTAACAAATCCCTTTTGCTCTTTTTTCTTCCAATTGTTGTGGTTTCAACCTCGTAGGTTGTGGAAGGCTAGGGGCAACAACACTTCCATCTTTATAGTTGTGAGTGGTGTTGTACCTTCAGAAACCAATTTCCTAGTTGTGTAGAAATTGTGTTTAAGACATTAATGTTTATAATTATTTTCACTTGTTTGTCACTTAATTGTATGTTGTATTCTCAAATGAAGGACCTGAAAGACTTGGTTTCTAATCCTTAATACTTAGGTGACATGAAAATCTCAGAATGCCATTTGATGGCCGAATATAAATGATGAATGAAGAAAGCTTGAAGAAGTCAGAGACAATATGTTGTTTTACACATAATATACTATTTGTGACACTTGGAGAAGTTAAAGATAATATGATGTCTTACACAGAAACTACTATCTGTAACTTAGAAGAATTGCAGAGGGAGGAACTTCAAGTATGGGAGCACTCTTTTAAGGGGTTTTAACTTCATTTACATAAGAAAATAAAGACCTGCAACTTCATTACCATACTTAAAAGAATAAAACATATGATGACACATAACAGAGAAGTCAAAAAATCATACCCAACAATGTGTGGAAAACTTCTGATTCTTTCATTAATCAACAATTTTATCAAGAATACAATGGCCTAGTCTCCAGGTTCTCCAAAATTAGAACCCTTTCTTTGTAAATTTTCCTTCTTTTATACATTATAAGACAGTTTGTAATCACCAAAACTGTCAAATTGCTTAACTATTTCCTGACTATCTAAAGTAAAAATTATTACAGAATATTACAATGGAGGGTAAAAGACACCTCATTCTCCTCAAGAAAACAAAATAATGAGAGGTAACAAAAATTAGAAGGTAATGGTTGTTCACTATTCGAATCTATGGCTCAAGTACGTGGTCTGAGTATTATTCTGCAAGTTGTACCCCTGTAGATGTCCTGATGACAGTTAGACCGTTTTAACACCGCAAACTGCAACTTTACAAGAACTTCATGCATGGACTTGTGGGTTATGGGCCCACGTACATATCGGAAGTGTTGTGATTGGCCAAAACATAGGGAAACCCGACCGATCACCGTCCCTTTCAAGTTTTGGTCATTCGCCTCTAACTTTGATTATTTTGCTAAAACAACAAAATTAGTTAATTTACATAGTATATAGCTTAACACGGAACTAAAAAGGATTTAGACTCTATTTCATAAACCTATTGCCTCCACTTGAGCCATTAATCCACGTGCACATTTGAGCACGATCATCGTCTGATCACCCATTCAATGGACAGTCCGATCCTTCAGAACTCAACGAGACTTTAATCCTTTTGAAAAAAACCTTTTCGCGTCTGTTTTTTCAATAGCCCTTTGACTCCACACAGACTCGATAAGAAATGAAACTGCTAGTTAAAGATTTATCGGGTCTGATTTAAAAAAAAAAAAAAAAAAAACAAAACAAAACAAAACAAAACAAAACAAAACAAACAAAACAAACAAACAAACAAACCGATTACTTTTCGACGCGATATCCATTGGATCTGTGGCCCGTTGATCAGATAGCCCAGATCTTCTCACGGGTTTATCACTTCCAAGAGCCATTAATAATATATAATCAACCATTTCTTTCAAATATTTGCATTTCCTTTTATTTTTGTTATAACATAATATTTGGTTTTTCTTTTATATTTTATATTTTTCTTTCATTTTGTGATTAAACTGAAAATAAACTTAAATAACAATGGATGCTACAACATCTGGCTCCACCTGGGGATAATGATTTTGCCACAAAAGCACTAAGAAAAGCAGATTAGTGCCTTCACCTCGGGCGTGGAGTCATATATTCCTTAGCCAATTCAAATTCTATGGAATTTGTACAATGAATTCACTCTGGTATCTACAATGATAGGATGTTTGTGCTTCAGAACTAGAAATGTTGCTTGAGGTACTGCCCATTTATAGGCAGCTGTAGAGTTTCACCATCAAGATTCTTTGAACTGAAGACTTGAGCATTATTTGTTATGACTTTGATAGGGCATCCAAGTCTGTTGAACATGTTTTCCTCATATGCCTTTGTTGCGTTGTGTTATATTCTTTCCACCACTAGCCCACGTAGTTAACCGGGGGGTTAGAAGGGGGGAGGATCCCCCCCTTCATTGTGCCGATTACGTAGCGGGGGGAGTCACATGGGGTTTGAGGGGTGCAGGTAACCCCGCTCTATGGGGTATAGGGCAGCACCCCAGAAAATTTTGGTTTTTGACCCTATATTAGGTTGGGTGGACCTACCTATGGTTTTGTGCATGTTTTTTGCACATGGTTTTGGACGCAATGGTTTTTGGTCCATGGTTTGGACGCGATGGTTTTCGGTCCATGGTATTGGATGCTTTGCATGTATAAATATGTATTGTAACATTGAAAGGAACATAATGAAAAATCAAGTTGGTAGTCCCGATTTTGGGATCTAGGGGAAAATCTCTGTGTATATGTGTTTTATGTATTATGCTCTTGCATTGTTTAATTTTTGTGTTCTTGCTTCAGGGGGACACCTTTGTTGCTGAGGGGTTTCGCTCGAGCCTGTGGTATACCCCGTTCAGTGGGAGATCTGCAGGATCGATTCTGGTGGTGAAAAAAGATGGCGATTAGTGTAAAGATAGAGACCGAGAAATTTAATGGTCATAGTTTTGAGTTGTAGAAACTCAAGATGGAGGATTTGTTAGTGGATAAAGATCAGTGGATCATGGTAGATCTAGGTACTAAACCAACGGAAGTGTCTGATGAAGAATGGAAGAAGTTGGATCGGAAGGCAAAGAGAATAATATGATTGTGTGTCTTAGATTCAGTATTGTTGAATGTATCAGGGGAAGCTACGACAAAGGCTTTGTGGGACAAGTTAGGGACTTTGTACCAATATAAGTCTCTGGTGAATAAAATGTTCCTATGGAAAACCAGTGAAAATTTTAAGAACCCCCCTAAATTTATAAATATAATAAATGGGCGAATCTCCATGGTATATAGGAAAAATGGAAGGCGATTTTATCAATAATATAATATGTATATATAATTTTTTGGCGAATCTCTCACCAGGCCTGGTGAATATTTTACTCAATTATAAAATCTTGTAAGATCTTGGCGAGTCTTTCACTAAATAATAAAACTTTGTAAAGTCCTAGTGAATCTTAGCATAGGCTACATGCTGGTTTAATTCCCCCATTTAAATAGGCTACATTCCAGGTGAATACCATGGGTCAATACCATGTGCCATTTTGGTGAATAACATGGGTCAATACCATGTGCCATTTTTATTTTTATTAATTCTAATATTAGGGTTATTAATGGTTTTTTGCATGGTATTAATAACAATCTAGTCCATGGTATTTGTCCCATAGTATTTTGGCCATAAGTTTCACCTAAATATAACCCATGTTTTGAGTGTTCGTAAATATAAGGTGACTTATGGAGTAAATATAAAAAAATGTTTTATTTGTTTACCATACCTCTCGTTTATTTATATTTTTATTAATTTACCATACCTCTTTTACAAATATGGTATTTGGCCCATAAGATTCACTTAAACAAAACCTCTTTCTTGAGCCTTCATAAATAGAATGAGGGTTATGGACTAAATATAAAAAGAGGTTTTATTTATTTACGATATGTCTAGTTTATTTATATTTTTATTTATTTACCATACCTTTTGAGTATTTATATTTTTATTTATTTACCATACCTTTTGAGTAAGTATAAAAAGACGTTTTATTTATTTACCATACCTCCACTTTACTTATATTTTTATTTGTTTACACTCTTACATGTATATAAGGTGACTTATGGAGTAAATATAAAAATGTTTTATTTATTTACCATACCTCTCATTTATTTATATTTTTATTAATTTACCATACCTATTTTATAAATATGGTATTTGGCCCATAGGATTCACTTAAATAAAACCTATTCTTGAAAATGGGCGAATGGATTCACTTAAATAAAACCTATTCTTGAAAATGGGCGAATGGAAGGTTGTAAGTCCTAATTTCAAGGGCTAAATTTACCTTTTTTACCCTCTCCCTTAAAATAAGGTGGGCTATTTGAGGTGATTTGTAAAAATGTACTATGATACAAAATATTCGCCCACTAAAAATTTAAAACCCCTTAATTTCGCCAAAGGGCGAACATTCACCCCTAAAATTATCCTTGTGGAAAATGTTGTATAACCTGAGGATGAAAGATGGAGACTTGGTGACAGAGCATCTGAATGCATTTAATACTGTAGTAAGTCATTTATTGTTTGTTGATATCAAAATTTCAGATGAAGATAAGTGCATTAGTTTGTTGTGTTCTCTACCAAATTTGTGGGATAGTCTAGTTATTGCAATAGGTAGCAATGCAACTGCCTTGCAGTTTGATGAAATAGTCTCATCCTTGTTGACAGAGGAGATGAGACAGAAAAATATGGAGAGCCAGAATGGTGATGCCTTGTTTGTATGAGGACGGTCCCAAAATAGAAACAAAAATAAGTCATCGAGTGGGAGATCTAAATCTAAAGGGAGATCTAAATCTCCAGGAAAACCTGTAAAGGTGGTGTGCTAGAAATGCGGAAAGGCAGGGCACTACAAAAGGGACTGTAAATCTAAAGCTCCTGACAAAGGAAAGGGATTTGATGATGCTCCTTCTGCCGAGGCGAAAACCACCTCAGATGAAGGTGGGAATGTGTACTTGGCTTCTTCAAGTACACATGTAGATCATGAGGCATGTTTGATTGGCTCAGGTGCATCCTTTCACTTCACTCCCCATAGAGAGTGGTTCTGCGAGTATGAGAAATACAATGGTGGTGATGTCTTCTTAGGGGATGATAGGAAGGCTAGAATCGTTGGTCGCAAAAAAGTAAAGTTGAAGTTGCAAGGTGGAAGGGTTAGAACACTTCCGGGTGTTCTACATATTCCTGCATTGGCCAGAAATATGATTTCTATAAGCAAGTTGGATGATGCAAGTGTAAAAACAGTGTTTGAGAAGGATACTTTCAAAATGGTTTGGGGAGCATTGGTATTGATGCAGGGAGTTGGGATTGGAACTCTGTACAAGCTACAAGGTAGCACTGTTGTTGATGGGTGCAACAGTTCTGTGGTTCCTGAAAGTGAAGCAGAAAATCTAGTGGTCTCTGGAGAGAAGACCATGTTGTGGCATCAAAGGCTTGGACATATTGGAGAGAAGGGCCTTCAAATACTTCATGGTAAAGGTATGGTAGAAGGTATGAGTAATAGCTCTTTGGACTTTGATTTCTATGAAAGTTATGTATATGGGAAACAGAATCGGGTGAGTTTCCCCTTTGGTGGTAAGAGGGCAAAACAAATATTAGAGCTTGTGCACAGTGATGTGTTTGGAACTGTGAAGGTTCCATCACTGGGTAAGTCTGTGTAGTATATATCCTTTATAGATGACTTCTCAAGGAATACATGGATATATTTCCTTAATAAGAAATCAGAATTCTTTGACAGGTTTAAAGAATTTAAGTCTCTGGTGGAAAACCAGATAGAGAAGAAGATAAAGGTGTTGAGGACAGATAACGGTGGAGAGTTTTGTAGTAAGGAATTTGAAGAATTCTATAAGAAGTGTGGTATAGCACGGCAGAAGACTACTCCATACACACCTAAGAAAAATGGAGTTGTAGAAAGAATGAACAAGATGTTGACGGAAAGGGAAAGAAGCATGCTCAGGGTGTTGGGTTAGGACAGGAATTCTGAGCAGAGGCAGTGGAGACAACATGTTACCTAGTCAACAAATCACCTTCATCAGCATTGGAGGATAAGACTCCACAAGAGGTATGGACTGGTTAGAAACCCTCCTTTCACATCTGAGGGTATTTGAATGTGATTCATATGTACATGTTCCAAAGGAGAAATGAACCAAGTTGGATAGTAAATCTGAAAAGTGCATCTTTATTAGGTATAAGGATGGTTTAAATGGTTATAAGCTTTGGAACCCAGTAACAAGGAAGGTTGTGTACAACCGAGATGTGGTGTTCAGAGAGGTAAAAGATGTTATTAAACATGAAGTCCAACCAAAGGAACCTGAGAAGATAGAGATTGAGCTAAAGGAGGAAGAATCATAATCTACAGCAGAGGAGGAATCAGAAGATGAAGAGCCACAAACTCCGGGTGTGAGAAGATCAGTTCGAGAAAGAAGGCAGCCAGAAATGTATAGTCCATCTTCTTTCTGTTCAAAATTTTCTTTATCTATTACTGATGATGATCCCATAACTGTGTAGGAAGCAGTAGATTCAGAGGATGGAAAACTCTAGAAAGAGGCCATGGTTGATGAAATGGCATCTTTGCACAAAAATGAGGCTTGTGATCTAGTGGATTTGCCAGCTGGAAGGAAACCCATTGGAAACAAATGGGTGTTCAAGAAGAAGACAAATGCAGAAGGAAAGGTGGAGAAATACAAAGCTTGGTTGGTAGAAAAAGGTTATTCCCAGGTGCCGGGAATTGATTTTGGTGATATTTTTTCTCCTATTGCCAAGGTAACTTCTATTAGATTACTTTTATCTGTTGTTGCTGCTTTTGATTTTGAGGTAGAAAAGATGGATGTGAAGACATCATTTCTTCATGGGGATCTAGAATAGGAGATCTACATGAAGCAACCTGAAGGCTTTGCGGTGAAGGGTAAGAAAGAACTGGTATGCAAGTTAAAAAAGTTTCTATATGGGTTAAAACAGTCACTAAGGATGTGGTATCAGAAATTTGATACATTTATACGGGGACTTGGCTTCACTAGAAGTAAAGCAGGGCACTGTGTGTATTTTAAATTAATTGGTGACCGTGTTATTTATCTGGTCTTGTATGTGGATAATATGTTGTTGGTTGCAAATGACAAAGAAATTATCCAGGATTTGAAGACCCATTTGTCCTCCAAATTCGACATGAAAGATCTTGGTGCTGCAAACTATATTTTGGGCATGGAAATTAAAAGAGATCGGACAAAGAGGAAGCTCTGGTTAAACTAGAGGAAGTATGTCGAGACAATATTGCAGAGGTTTAATATGCAGGATAGTAAACCGGTGAAGATTCCTATTCTTGTAGGTGTAAAG
Organism: Pinus tabuliformis; assembly: GCA_031772625.1. Lineage (NCBI taxonomy): Eukaryota > Viridiplantae > Streptophyta > Pinopsida > Pinales > Pinaceae > Pinus > Pinus tabuliformis. The sequence continues at coordinate 60,013,015 of CM062816.1, forward strand.
TTATCTGTTGAACAGTGTCCCAAGAAACAAGAAGAGGAAGAGGACATGTCCCGTGTTCCATATGCAAGTGCAGTCGGTAGCCTGATGTATGCGATGGTCTGTACTAGACCAGACATTGCACATGTAGTGTGAGTATTGAGCAGGTTTATGCCAAAATTAGGGAAGGAGCACTGGATAGTAGTGAAGCTGGTTTTCAGGTATTTGTGTGGCACTAGTGATTATGGTTTGTGCTACCAAGGAAGACTAGGATTGGACAGAGTGTTGGATATTCGTGGCTTTGTTGATGTAGACTGGGCTGGAGATTTGGATTAGAGAATATCTACAAGTGGGTATGTGTTTAACCTATTTTGAGGTGCAGCCAGTTGGATGAGTAAGAAACAATTTGTAGTGGTACTATCAACTATAGAGGCAGAATACATTGTAGCCACTAATGAAAGCAAGGAAGTAGTTTGGTTACAGAGATTGTGTTCAAGTATTTGGTTAGTACAGGGAGCTATAAGGATAGACTGTGACAACCAAACTACAATATTCTTGGTAAAGAACCATGCATATCATTCAAAGACAAAGCACATTGATGTTCAGTATCACTTTCTGAGGGATATGATAGAAGACAAAAAGGTATTGCTGGTAAAGGTGGACACTTTGAAGAATATTGTAGATGCATTGACAAAATCTATGAGCTCTGAGAAGTTCTCTTGGTGTAGAGAAACAATGGGCGTTGCAGGGCTGGATAAATGACTAAGATCTCTTGTGGCCCCTTGTGGAGAGAAAACAACAAGTGGGAGAAGGTTGGGTTGTGTTATATTCTTTCCATGACTAGCCCACATAGTGAACTAGGGGGTTAGAAGGGGGGCGAAGCCCCCCCTTCATTGCACTGATTGCGTAGTGGGGGAAGTCACAGGGGGTTTGAGGGGTGTAGGTAACCCCACTCTATGGGGTCCGGGGCAGCGCCCTAGAAAATTTTGGTTTTGGACCCTATATTAGGTTGGGCGTACCTACCTGTGGTTTTGTTCATGTTTTTTGCACATGGTTTTGGACGCGATGGTTTTCGGTCCATGGTATTGGATGCTTTAGCATGTATAAATATGTATTGTAACATTCAAAGGAACATAATGAAAAATCAAGTTGGTAGTCCCAGTTTTGGGATCCAGGGGAAATCTCTGTGTATATGTGTTTTATGTGTTATGCTCTCGCATTGTTTATTTTCTGTGTTCTAGAATTCATATGCAAATAATTTCTGTACGTGGTTAAAACCTACAACCTTGAGATCCTTATAGGACCAAGCCAAAACATCAGTGTATTTCCTGAAAAGCTTATTATATCTCTCCTTATAATTAAGTGAAACTTCCTTGAACAATTTGACCAGCTTGGTCTCCTTCTGGGTTACAATATTGTGATCTTGAATCTGTTCATCCTATGAAAGGAAACCAACACATGTTCCTTCTTTAGAATAGGCTCCATCAAAAAATCACTTCCACACCCATTCTGTTTGCAGCTTTGTATTTACACAGGCTGAAGTAAGTTGCCTCTGTGTTACAGGGAAAAGTGTCAATGCAGAACTGCTAATCCCACTAAGGCTGGTAGCTACCTTAGAAACAAACAAAGTAAAGCTACTTTCGTTTTCCTTTATGAAAGATAGATGAGGGAATAATAAAGGAGACCAACCTCTGTCTTGCGCTTGGTTCCTTGCTCGATTCCTCTCTCTTCTAATAGTCCTTTGCTACTTGCTCTCTTGTATACCTAGCTTCACAGAGTACCTGCAGAATCAAAGCATCATAACACTATACGAGAACATGGATCTATTATCATAAACAATCTAGGATCAGATGTAAATTGACCATACAAATGCATAAAACATAAATCACACAATAGTATGGAGGAAAACTTGAATAGCTTTATTGATAATCAAGAAAAAGCCAAGAGAGTTATAACTAGTTGTTCTGACCCAACATCATCCTCTCAGCAAGTAAGCCCTTCTTCACCTCATGAAAATCTTAGATCACCGAACACTATGATGTTACCTCAAGAAACCAACAACAATTCCTTACAAGATGCAAAATTCCAGCCTCTAGATCTCTAGGATGAGGGATCCATATATAGATGTCTGTAAGGGAGATGAGTCAACTTGTGATTTGATTAGTGTCTTCCCTCTAATAGTTCTTGCTTCCACTTGGAGATTGATGATCTCTTACTCATCCCTGGTTGAATTCAGAGAGGCAAGTGTCACAGGAGAAGTTTCTGGAAGATTCCATGCTTCTCCACCTCGCGGATTGACACTACCATTTGTCTCTTCTCGCCCATCTCACCCCATAGAAGGGCTTTTTGAAATGCAACGCACCCACTGTGTGTATTTAGGTGAGATGCAACGCACTTTGCCTATGGAGCAGGTGAAATGATCCAGTTTTGACCAGTTCTGAGTAGTTTTTCATGGAGAACTTCTGGGAGAAACTGTAATTAGTTGACCTTGTTCTTTTAGGGGTTGGAACAAGAATTTTAGGGACTTAGGATCCCTTGGTTTATGGACATTTTATGCTTGGGGTTGCAGTGCCCAAAAATGCCTATAACAGTCGCCCCCTAAAGCATGAGGTCGTTAATCTTTTTGATGTCGGGTGAAATTCTTTATCATGAGGATCCGAAGTTCTTTCAAGCTGGAAGGAGACCTGTAATAAGATACAATACAATACATTATCTTCATAATATTTTCATGATCTAGCTGAGGCGGGCATTCCCATGCTCAGCTTTATAAATTCATTTTCATGTACATAGGACAGATAATCGTCTGAGTGTAGACTGATGATTCTGGTAGAGCCATCATCCCTTAGATTGGATGATTATCTGTGCAGCAACGATGTACATTTGATGTTTTTATTTCCTGAATATATATCGCAGCCCGGATGGATGAAACTAGATCCGGGGTCTTCAATCTCGTTCGATCTTCACTCAAAGTACAAGTCGATCCATGTGAGAGATGTTCTGGAGTCGAACATGGAAAGACATCGCTTGATTACCAGCCAATGATGTAAGCTGTTAACAGGCGCGAGAGGAATCACCGATAATGATAATGATCCTCAAGGTACTACAGTACAATTCACGTGGTGTGAATAAGGGACTTGGCGTCGAACACCACACAAAATCTTTCGGTCGAAGGCCATTGGTGTAAACCTGTCGCCGGAAGTGAGAAACTTGCCATTGAGGCATGCAAGCTTCAAAGTACTGAAATGGGTGTTCCTAGATCGACTTCTTGGATAATGAGCTGATGTCGACAAGAAGCGATCCATCATAGGAGGGCCTTAATGAATCCCACATCAATGACATGGAACAGAGCAAATGATTTTAATGGAGGTGAAAATGGTCTAGTGATATAAGGTTCAGGGTGGCGGTCATGAAAGAATGGAGCGTAATTGTATTGCAGTGGGTGAGACACAGGTGAATTCTCTGAGTGACTTCTCTTGAACATATCGGCGACACTGACATGATGGATTGGTAGCATTAACCCCAAATGTAGATGGTGTGATGTGACCATGGTGATGTGACCGTGAATGAAACAACCCAACCCGACTTGGATGCGGAGTGAAAGTGTCATGTTCAAGAGCGAATTGCTACCGACAAAGTTTCTTCAAGTTTTCTTCCCAATTTTTCCCCAGTCATTGCTGACCAGTACCTCTTTAGTTTTGTCAAGCTTGAGGAGGATAACATATGCTTGTTCTATAATTTTCCCTTCGAGCAAACCCATCGCTATGTTTTAACAAGCCTAGCGATAGTGAAACTCGTTCTTGTCTGCTATGGACAAGTTTGTCGCTATTAGGTTTTAACGAGTTTAACGACAAATATAACTCAGTCCTTTTCAATTTTAGAGAGTCTGAAAAGGGAAGTAAAGGAAACTCCAAAAATCCTTTTTCATCATCTAATCCCTTAAGTCCGAAAAAGTATAAAACAATACAGAAGGGATGAATTTTCAATACTTTTAACGAGCCGAACAAAACAAGCACTCGATCTTTTTGTGTAATAATCCCTCAGGTCCAAAAAGATTAAAATCTAAAGGAGGGATAACACTTCCAGTCACTTTAATGAGCTGGAGAGGCCAATGGCTCGGCAATATTTTCATATTTTACGAGTCAGGTGAAAAGAGCTTAAAGGAGACTCGTCTTTGAGGAACGAGTGATAAATTCGGGTAGCAGCTGATTCCAGGTAAGGTTTGGAATTTTCCAATCACGGCAGTGTTACAAGGATGGCTAACAGGATCACTCTTCGTAGCTGTTCCTCAAAAGGGGTAAACAATCAAATGGAGGTGAATGATCGGCCAATACGGAGTGGAGGTGATGATGAGAACACGACCAAGGCTTTAAAGGCTGAAGTACTACATTCACGACAGTTATTTACCAGAAATTGGTTCATTTTTTATTGAGCTTAAACGCTGGGGGAAACATTTGCTCATTGCTTATGTTTATTTTTTAACGAGCATGAAGTCCGCATTAAAACTGCTCGATATAACAGTCATTTCTTGACTTTACCATTAATAGCTTTGTTCTTTCAAAGATTGTACTGCATGCTCAATTGCTTCATCAAACTAGTTAGAAATGAACAATATATGTTTGAAAAATGAGTTAGGACACTAATATTTTACTCGAATTACGTAAAAGTAATTTAAAAGTGCTTTTACCTCTCATTTTACCATTTCATTTGAACTTTGGTTTGTTGGAGCTTTGGAGGTGCTTTCCCCCTTTGATTTTTCACCAGCTGATTCCGGGAGATTCTGTGGACGATTTTCGGCACCGTCTGGACCAGGTAGGAGCTAAACCTGAGCTCTTTCATTTCATCCTTTCCATTTTGCATTCTGAGCCTGATTTCTGGTTTTTCTGAGCCTCTAGGGTTTGAAAAACTCGCCCTGGCTCCATCGCACCCTTTATGCATCGAAAGGTGCGTTGTATGTTAGCCTGTCCACTGGCCAATTGACATGCAACGCACCCAGAACACTACTATAGGTGCGATGAGCGCAAGGAAGGAAATTTATGCACAGTTTTCAATGGAAATTTTTGCTTGTTTCTCACCAAATCAGGATCTAACTCTTCTCTTGTTTGTTTTCAGAGATTTATTGGAGCAAAATGACCATTACATGGTGAGAACGTGAGCATGAAGAAGATGACATGCTTGATTTACATGATCTGGTTACAATAAATGCATTACGGAACTGTGGCTTGTTGAAGTTTTTCCACATTTCTAGCATGAGACAACAAATCAACTTGCTGCAGTATTTGCTCGATGCTTGGGATCCTACAAGCCAGGTGTTCCAAATTAGGGGCAAATCCATCCCCTTAACTATAGTGGACATCTATTTTTTGACCGGCTTATCGAGGCGGGGTGCCCCTATCTCTTTATCAGGTTCGGTCCGTGGAGGTGAATCTGTGAGAGATTATGTTCGCAGGTACTGCAGAGAGGGATCTTAGCCAAGTAAATACGGCAAGATCATCATCCAAGATGTCACTGACAGGTCTTTGAGGACCATTCTGTTCACTTTTGGTAGGATGGCTGGTGGTGTGGCTCTTCATGTGGCCAACCGATCTTATATGCAGTATGCCTTGGAATGTCTTGAACCGAAGGTGTTCAACTGGTGTGACGCAGTACTCCTTGTGATGAAAGAACAGTTGACCAAGGTGAAAAGCGGGAGATTGAAGAACTTTGGATACGGTTCTATTTTGATCGCCTTCGCCTTGGAAAAGATACCACTGATGCAGCCGCAGTATATTGCACTTGGTTTACCTCCACCGACTGAACCACGTATGCAGAGATGGGTCGACCATATGTCTAGGCATGTTGGTCAGTCTCAGATTTCCTTTTCTGATACCTTCTTCGGGTGGTTCGATCATCAGGAGATGGTTTATTCCGAGTATCCATATGCTGGTATGGACTTCCGGGGTGACCTGGATTTGGTACTGCCAGTTGGCGAACAGTGGGGTGCCATTGCTAAATTCTTGACCATATTTCTGTTTATCGTTTTTCCTTTTATAATTTCCTTGTGCTTTATTCTGTCAAGACTAATCAAAAGTCATGTGCTCATGCAGGTGTTGGTCCCGTTCAGCCAGTAGTACGCCTGAGAGTGCCAGCGACCGCTCCAGCAGGAGAGGCTGTGGGAAGGGTTATCCTTCGCGACCTTGATGTGGCCGAGACTCTTTCAGCATTACAGGATCAGGTCGAGGGCCTCACTCTCGGTATTCTAGACGTGAGGACTAACGAGCTGCCTTTGAGGTTGCAGCGACATACTACTGGCGTGCCAAGTCGATGGACTAGGCTTTTACGCATGATTGCACAGGCGGTGACTTGTTATCACCAGCATCATTAGACTAGGGTGCCCCCTAGCGTTTTGAGTTTTGGTTCATTTGACCAATTTTTTCTTGGTTACAGAACATTATGTGTAAACCATAAACAGTTATATATATATTTTTTATTTTCGGAGTTTTATTTTGGTTAAGTTACATGATCTTGATACAAATATTGATGAGATGCTTCTTTTTATAAATGTTGCAAATGTCTATCTAACACATAATTTGACAATGAGTCATTTAATGTGTTTAAGCTTCTGGAAATATGTTGATATTGAATAAAATCAAATTTCCTTTCCAAAATCTTGACCCTTAGGAACATGCGATAGATAGCTGGATTTCGGACGGAGTAGATACTAGTGAACTGTAGTATGACCAGCTGTGAGTCTAGCCTGACGACCAGTCGGCATATGCCATGTGTGATGGCATCAAAGAGAAGTTCTATCAACGCGCTATATTCAACGATGTTATTCATTGATCGACCAATACACACCCCTCTGAAACTTGCTAACTCGTCGCTTGGATCAAAAATGGCCCATGCCGCAGAAGATAGGTTCTGCGAACTACGACTTGCTCTGTCGGCATATCCAACAAATTATTCCAATAGGTTCGACATCTACGACAAATGTAAAAAGCGAACTTACTTGACCAAAACAAATACTTTAGCGAAAACAAAAATGTAACAAAAGCATATAGGTTACCACACTGAATCATGCATAATAACGCTTAAGGTACAACCCATTACGAGGTTGTGCCAGTGGAATCTCATCATAATCCATTAACTCATAGGCTCCTTTTGCTAACACTCGCTTAACAATATAGGGGCCCATCCATAAAGACTTGAATTTACCTGCTCCCAATTTATCGGATTCTTGCTCATAAAGCAAGACCAAGTCACCTTCTGAGAAGACACGGGGTTTGAATTCTTGTTGAATTGCACCTTGACTCGTTTATTCTGGGCTTCGTTAGCCAAAGCGGCATCACGATGGGTTTCATCCAATTGGATTAGTTCCAAGAAACGAGCCTCCTCTTCTGAAGTTCTAGGGAGAAGGTCGATATGAGTTTGAGGGACGAGATTTCACACTGAACTGGTAAGATTGCTTCTAGGCCATACACCAGTTGGAAAGGTGTAAACCCGGTCGCATTCCTTACCGATGTTCGGTATGCCCACAAGGCTGAGTACAGGATCAGGTGCCAACTCCTTTTGTGGACTCCAATCATCCTTTGCAGCATGCGCTTCAGGACCTTGTTGATTGCTTCAACTTGTCCGTTGGCCTGCGGGTAGTATGGAGTAGAGCTGTCGTGGGACAACCCTAATTTGGCAGCTAATTCGACCATCATGTGATTGCGAAAATGCGATCCATGATCTGTGACTATAGCCTGTGGAACGCCGAATCTGGCGACTACATGATTAAAAAAGAAAAGGGCAGTTGTTTCACCAGTGTTATCTAATGTAGGCATCGCCTCGGCCCATTTGGTAAAATAGTCACTACGACTATGATATACCCATGTCCCCCGGTCGAGGTGGGGTTACATGTCATGAAATCGATGCCCCATTTGGCAAATGGCCCAACAACAACTATTGGCTGCAGAGGTGCGGGTGGTCTTTTGGTTTTGCTATCGAAAATTTGACAGGCATGGCAACTTCTGACTGCGGTTATGCAATCTTTGAACATTGTTGGCCAGAAGTATTCGGCTCATAAAAATTTTTGCGCCGTAGCGTAACCGGATTGATGCCCCCCACACGCGCCTGAATGGCAATCATTCAGGACTTTTTTGGCCTCCTCTTGGGTGAGGCACCTCCTCAGAACTGTATTGACACCACGACGGTAAAGTGTATCACCGACGATCATGTAGTCTTTTGATTGGTATCTAATACGTTTTTGTTCGGAACGAGAGGTATTAGGCCTATATTTTTGGGTTTGGAGATAAATGATTATATCTCCATACCACGGATTGCTTGAAGATATCAGAAACAAAGATTCATCCACGATTTTTTCTTCGGATGTTTCATCGTTGGATGACGATGGGAGATCGCATAATAATTCTACGAAAACCAGGCCTTTCTTTGACTTGGATTTTACAAATTCCATATCAAACTCTTGTAGAATTGCTATCCATTTTGAATATTTCCCCCCCAGCAACTGTCGCGACAATATATAAGTCATGGGGTTGCAATCTGACATAATGGTAGTTTTTCGAAAGAGGACATAGTGTCGAAATATCTGTATCGCTTGAACAGCTGCGAGCGCTAGCTTTTCAACATAACAATATTTTCTTTCTGTATCATTTAAGTTCTTACTCAAATCATATATAGGGTGTTCAATTCCATTGTCTTCTTGAACTAAAACCATTGCGATGGTTGTATCCGCTGCAGCTAGATACAGGTTAAAGTCTTTTTGATAATCGGGAGCGTAAATTAATGATGCTTTCATTAGGGATTCTTTTAAAGCATCAAAGGAAGCTTGTGCAACCTGATCCCAGATGAAGGGTACTTCCTTTTTCAATAGACGTGTATAACCTTTAGCAAGTTCAGCGTAATTTGGAATGAACCTCCTCAGAAAGTTTGATTTCCCTTGGAGTTTCTAAATCTGAAGCAAATTTGAAGGTGGAGGCAAATTAATGATTGCCTGAACCTTACATGGGTCGAGACGAATCCCGTCCTTTGAGACTACAAAGCCAAGTAAACGACCAGAACTAACACAGAACACACATTTGTGTGCATTGAGTCGTATCTTGTAGTGTCGGCAACGTAGAAATATCGCTCTTAAATGTTGCAGATGATCAGTCCGCTTTCGCGAATGAGCCGGAAGGTCATCGAGATATGGTTGAATGATGTTTTTGATGCCATGGAAGGCATAATTCATTTCCCTCTGAAATGTTGCCCCTGCGTTCTTTAAACCAAAGGGTAATTTTCAGTATGCGAATGTGCCCCACGGACAAATAAATGCAGTCTTTGACTGGTCCTGTGGGCGGATATTTATTTGATTATACCCGGAGAATCCATCCATAAATGAAAAGATTTCACATTCGGCACATTCATCAATTATCTGGTCAATGAAGGGTGTAGGGTAGTTATCTTTTGGACAAACTTGATTTACATCCCTATAATCGACGCACACTCTAATCTTTCCTTGTTTTTTCATAACAGGAACAATGTTCGATACCCAATCGGTTAGAGGAACCGGGTAAATGAAACCAGCATGGAGAAGCTTTTCAACTTCTGCCTTGATGGCAGTGGCTTTCTTGGGGTGCACCTGCCGTAGCTGTTGTCGTACTGGTTTGACATCTGGATACATCTTAATTTCGTGTTCAACGATACTCGAGTCAATGCCTGGCATTTCATTATATGACCAAGCAAAGACATCTCTGAATTCGCGAAAAAGAGCGTTATATATTTCCAGTTCTGAAGGAGAACAACATTTGCCAACATAAATATTCTCTACAACATCTGTTTTGGTCGAGATATTTATGGCGATAGTCTCTTCAATGTTGGACAAGTTTCGCTCGGAATCCACCGTGTTTACAGTATTTGATAGGAAATCAAAAACTGAGGGATGATAAAGGTCATCAGGAGTATCTTCTTCACAATCCGGAAGAAGGGAACGATGGTGGTAATCTTCCCATGGTGCCCCTTCAATTACCATTGATTGAACAATTCCTTCGTCGGTGTAATGCACTCGCGACCAAGGATCTGAAGGGGTGCCATATTCCTTATACCTATCTATCCAAACGCTTGGAGAGCGTTGATTTGGGTTTGCCTCCCATACTAGGAACATTGATTGCTACAATATTTCCATTGGGCTTGGAGGCAATACCTGAATATGATCCATTTTTATATCATTTTCTGAGATCTTTTCAATCGAAGATATCATATTGTAGGTTCCTACTGATGCTACTTCCGCCAGATTTATTGGAGGTGGAAGGGCAAAAGTTCCCATTAATATAGGGTCTTTTAGTAGGCCTACTCCGATATTTTGAAGCAGATGAGGGCTTCCATGGATCATTGGAATGCTTCCCGTAACTTGAGAACCATTGGGGAGGACAGTTTGTTGATCGATGATTGTAATCCCTCCATGAAAGGGAAATGCAATCTTCCTAAAATAGGTCGACACAACAGCAGCCATAGCATATATCCATGGTCTTCCCAGTAGGATGTTGTAATCAAGGTTTCGTCGATTACTTCAACATCTATTTCTATTGTTTTCCCCCAATTTCAACTTGCAAGTTACTTATAATAACATATGGGGTATATGTTCGTCCGTCGAATGCTTTTAATGTCGTCGAAGATCGCGACAAGGTTGGAGATCCTAAAGTTTTCCAGTAACTCATCGACATAATACATGTAGATTCCCCCTCATCAATAATTGTTTGATGAACAGTTTTGTTGAGGCTTTCACTTGAATGAGGAAAGCTAATTGAGCTGGTAACTGAGGATCGTATCCTTTATGATTAAAGGACACAAGATTGGAATCCTTTGGGTCTATCCCACCAATGGCTAATAATAAAGCTTGCTTTTGGGATGGGCAATTTTGCAGTACCTCAAGTGTCGACATAGCGGATGGTGATTGGGACAGATCTTCCACTATATTATAATGTTGTGCCGCTCTAGCACGAGGATTAAATGTTGACTTGTGTACTACTCCCTTTGGTGGTTTTATTGTCAGCTCAGGAATGATGGGCGGCACAACTTCTGTCGAAGTTGTTGTCGAACTACTAGGTTGATCTTTATCCTTGTTATTCGACAGCTGTGGATTCCCGTAATCTTTGTTCCTTGTCGATATCAAAGCATCATTTTGCTGTTTGGAAACTGACAACATCAGAACTTGAGACGGGGAAGCATTTCCACTGTCAACCAGATTTGTCCCTGGGTTCGGAAACAGATCAGTTAATACTGCCGAGGTTTTTGAATTCTTTAAGAATTTTTTAAGCTCAACTCTGTGTGGAAAATCTGATGTCCAATGACCCTCATCGCATATAAAGCATGGATTTTTTGGTTTCCTATTTCCAGGAGGGTTTGCAGAAGATTTTTCAGGTGATGATTCCTCCTGTTTCTTCTTCTTCCCTTTGTTTTTCTTCTTGCCTCCTGGTTGCTTGGTTTCTTTGCCTTTGTCTGTCGAGACGGCATTTACTTCTGAGGCAAGAAGTTATTCTTTTGCATTTTGACCAGAAATCTTACGGGCCTTTTTATATGTAGCCTTTTTCGATCTCATGTCTGTTGCGCCAATCATGCCATCGTCGGCATGAGAGTCATTGTTTGATTTAGGAGGAGGGGGGACCAAGAATTCCGGTCTAGGAGCGTCAGGTATTTTATCGTAGAGTGTGCCAGACTGAGTGTAAATCAAGTCTAAATATTGTGCATGAGTGATAACTTGCTCTTCGGTGACGACTCCCCCTTTTGCCACATCTTCCGTGATGGAAGGCAATAATGACTTAATAAACCATTCAGCTAAAAGCTGATCAGGAACATACGTTTTTACCATTCTATGACGACGTCGCCACTCATGTATATGATCGGATATGTGAGTGGCCATTGTTTGTTTTAAATTGGTAAGAAGTTCTGTTCCCGTTTCGTACCTTATCGGTAACTGAAAATGGGTTAAAAAGGTTGTGGCTAGGGTACTGAAGTTGTCAAACGAAGCTCTGGGCAATTCAATATACCATTTTGCTGCCGGACCAGTTAATGTCCTCTGAAAAAGGCGAAGCCTAATCGAATCATCGTTTAGGGTGTTTGATGAACACCACAGTTGAAAGGTCATCACATGATTCGACAGATCTTCACCCGGATTTCCATTAAATTTAGAAATCTCTTATGGAAGTTTATGCGGAATCACTGGCCACCAAGGGGCGTAAGCGATTGGATCATTTGTTAACCGATTTAGATCCGGTAACTCTAAAGTCGCCACGAAGGGTAACTGTTGATTCAGGGTATGCGAAGCATACCAAGGATAAGATGGAATCGCCTGAGCAGTTGGTCTTTGCATACCAACATAATGCATTTGATGTTGGTAAATTTGGTAAGGTTGGTGGGCATAACCATTGTAGAATGGTTGATTTTGACTGTTTTGAATATACGGCTGCCCACTATTTGCAAAGATTTTTTGCTCAGATCCTTGGTATACTTGTTGGAATTGCGGTTGTTAGTATTGCACCAGCCATGGTTGTGAAGCCATGTGCTATTGCCCGATACTAACTGTTTGACCAAGATGAGGGGTAATTGTACTCGTTTGGGCCTGTGTCATTCCACCAGTCGGCGATTGTGGCTGAGTCGCAGGGTCAAGAGGCTGTTGCATTACAACCTGAGAAACCTAAGATTGGCATACAATAGGCAGCGCTTGTACTTGCAACACTGTCACAATAGCTGGCGTAGTTGGTATATTTGACATAGGTAAACATTGTTGCATCGAATATACAACTCTTGGTTGTTGAGGTAGTATCGGTACCTAATCGCTAGATGTAATTCCAACATGATCTGAATTTTGTTGTGAACTCCTGTATGGTTGTCCTCCCGGAGGAGACAACGAAAGGGTATACTGCCCCCCATACGGCGGTAATCCGGTACTTGAAGGAATTGTTTGCCCTTGAGGACCGGACTGCCCAAATTGACATCCTGAAGGATCAATTTGTTGAGACTCAACATAAGAGTTTCTGGATACTAATCCGGATGAACAAACAAGAACGGACCATACTGTCGAAATAGCCCCTAAGTGAGCCCCTTCTAGCAATTGAGAGCTAGTTGGGACAGATGGTATACCGGCAAACATTGTTGGAGTGATAGCAGGAAGTTCTGTCATCACTGTGTTGGACGACACAGTCCTAGATGTCGACGGTCGTTCAGACATTTCTAGTATATCCAAAAGATTACCTAGCGATTCTACAGGAGCTTCTGATGGCGGTAGACTAATTTCTGATGAAGAAGGATACAGAGTGATCCCGACTCCAAATTGCGATGGAGTACTAGATGTAGGATCCTCCACAAAATCTTCTATAGCAATCAGACCAGGTGGAAGAGGTAGACCGTCAAGTCCGTAAAATATTTCTGGTGCCGAAGAAGGTATGGAATCTGTAGTGACAGATGTTTGGGGAATAACACTCTCTGAACCGGTTGTAGATGAAATTGGTTCAGTAACACAAGTGTTTACCTTCAAACTAGGATCAGAGCTATTGTCCCTCGGTGGCTGCTGAACTTCTTCTGTAAAGGCAGGGATACCAGAAATGGTTGGAGTAACCGGAGTCTCTGATGTTGTTGGAACACTTGTTCTAACTTTACCAGGAGATTTGGAACCGGTTAAATGAGTTCGCTTTGTCCGTAATAGTTTCGATTCCGGAGACAAAGACGGTTGACTCGTAAGCCTCCGCGAATGACGGGGTTTCAATTGACTTTCTTCCACGATTGCAGATTACTCGATCAACTAAAAATAAAGGGGAAGTATGTTTCTGAATTAGATGAATTTTAGATGCTTTGACACAACTTGTTTTTCCAATTTTTAAGAGTCGAGAAAAAACAAAAGATGACTCTGGTTGCCTTCGATTTTTAATGAGCCTGAAGTGACAAGTGCTCAGATGGACCTTTTCCGTTAAGGAGTCTGAAAAGGAATGAAAGGGAATGCTCTGGAAATCTAGGCAGAGGGATTACCAAACCAATCGCAAAACTGCAGAATACTTTTTATGGTACGGCAGTCAATCTTTCCGAATGTTGTGTTTAGTGCATTGCGATCGATAGGGCGGCAGACACGGCTTCCTATGGATAAAGGATAAAGCCTATTGTGGTCTCCCAAAATATACTCGACGGTACGTGGGAGCACAAGTGCATACTGGCACTTATCGTCTCAAAGTGGAGGAATCACCCAACCAACAGTGAGATCAACAGTTACCAGGCTTTACGACGTCGAAATACGTCTCTAGCCTAGACTTCTAGATGTTGTGCGTTAGGTTCCAAAGCGTTGTTAGATTCATTAAATTTATTTTATAGTTGATCTTGCTTAAGAAATTTTCCTTTCAGGTTCACCACGTGATGTAGATGTACAATTCCTAAAATGCAATCTAAGATGATAAACAGTCGTTTTATCTTCTTTGTGTAATGAAAATCCTAGCTACTAAGGAAAGAGAGACAGTATTCTTTCAACAAAGAGCAAAGAGCACACACTATATGCACTGTCCTAAATCAAACCAATCAAAGAGTCTAAATGAAAATGCACATGCATGTATTTGTTTTTAACCTTCTTAATATGTGAATGATAAAAGAAAGCTAATAAGCAATTCTGAATTATTTTCAAAGCAACAATTAGTAACAAGTTTCTTTTCAAAATCAAAATGAAGACAATGACAACACTTTGCGATTTGGAAATGAAAACTTGCTTTCGACACTAGAAAAACTACTAATTTAGGTCAAATACAATAGTAACAGGGTAATCGACTATCAAGAACAATCAGATTCTCTTCTATGACTGAAAACGACACTTGCGACACTTTCAAATCAAGAAATGACAGTACAATTACGTTACTTCTTTGTAAGGGAGAACTGAAAATGACTCAACAAATACATAAAAACATTTACAGTTCTTTGCACAATGGAGGTGGTGTTAGTGTCGGTCTTGAAGCCCTCCATCAGCGATCAAAGCTCTTTGCATTTGCATAGGTAGGTGTCTCATCAGTGTCAAGTTTTGCATCCCGTTAGGCATGCCATAACCCTGATGGAGGAGCTGGTCTATTTATACCCCTCTTGGATTTGCTGGATCAGGTCATATCAGTCATTAAGCTCTTTCAAGCTTGTCTTGTTTTGTCTTGAGATCAAAGTCCTAGGTCTAGGGTTTTGGTCATTTATCTCTGCAAGGTCATGTCTCTGAAAGTCCATAAGTGCTCAGCAAGCTAGAGGGAGGATTGTAAACATGTTTCTTCGATATTTTTATCTTGTACAGTGAATTTTCACCTTGGATTTAAAAACTCTGTTTTTAAAGCCAAGGTCATTTTTTTAAAATTTTTTGTAAAAAGTGATGAAATTTCAAAAGACTGCAGCGGACATCATGAAACCCTGGTCCCCTTGCCGAGATCCCTCAGATGATCTACCTGCAAAAAGAATCAAGAAAAAGCACTAAAAGAGTCGATTTCAGGGCAAAAGGAAGCCAAAAAGTCAGTTTTATAAAGTGTCAAAGATAAACTTTAGAAAGTGGGTTTGAGCATTAAATTTTTTCAAATGGAGTTTATAAAAGTTCAATTTCCCTCCTATTAGTCTCATTGTGCATCCAAAGCATGGTTGAGAGAGAGTGAACAAACATCAAGAGCATTGGGCGAAAATTGGTCAAGGTTCGAGCTCAAGACAGGCGCGCGACCCATCAGGCCAGGCGCGCGACCCGTCAGGTGCGCGCGACCCGTCAGAGGCCATCCAGCAGTTCAGTTTTTGAACGGGCGCGACCCGTCAAGCGCGCGCGACCCGTTGGGAGGGGCGCGCGACCCGTCAACCTGTTCTCTGCAATCTCCTTTCAAATTTGCTCAATCTTCCTCCAAGTCATCGAATTTGTTCAAGGTAGGCTCTCTACACATCATTTTGGTGGTTGGTTATGAATGTAAGCCCTCATGCTTGTGTTTTAACCTCAAATCATGCAAGTGAAAAGACACTATATGGCTGCATTGTTAATGTTTAAATGTGCTAGGGTTTGTGTTGTTTCAAGGTATTTCCCTTGGTAAATTGTTTCCCTCCTTCCCTTTTTACTCATATTTGCATTCATATCTATTTTCCCATACTATTTTATAAATAAAATGCAAACCCTCCCTTCTCCCTAATCACTAAAAATGCAAACCCTACCCCTCTCCCAAAGCATCAAAAAACTCAAACCCTAATCTTGCTGCACCATATGCATGTGTAAACACAAGAATTTGTTGGTGAATATGTAAAGAGTTTTGTAAATATGTTTCCCTATCTTCCCCTGTTAATGCATGTATTCATATTCCCATATGTTCACTGTTTATACATGTATTCCTATATGCAGTGATTTTGTAAATGATTCCCTATATCCTTGTTATGTACATGTATGCCTGTATATATGCAAATATTTGTTTGCAATGTATTCCCTAAATTCCCTGTTATTCATATATTCCCAATTCCTTGTGCAAGAGGTCCCTCCCCTAACATTTCCCTCATGTCATTGTCCCCTTGAAACAACATAGAGTTCAGCACTTTTACAAGCAGAAACAGCAGTACATTTTGTCCACTCTGCTCCTCAAACATGTCAGAAACCGAAACATATGAGCAGAGTGATGACCAAGCATCAGTGTCAGAGGTTGAGGTACAGAGGAGGCCACATAGAGGTGGAAAAGGTGGCCATCACAGGAGAGAGGAGCCTACTTCTTTGGCAGGTCTACAAGCTTGTCCTTTGGCAGTTTCTTGCTTTCAGTACATGTCCTGTTATGAGTTTTGTGAGAGGATCTCTCGGATTCAACATCACCGAGAGTTGGCCCGCCTCTTTGTTTTGCACTTGCATGAGGGACATGTTAACCTTGCTGGGGTGAATTTCATTTTGACACCCGAGATCATTGCACAGGCTACAGGGATTCCAAATGTCGGGGAAATTTGGAATAAGCGCAAGGTATTGGATACAGTTCACTTTGAGCCTTTTGTCCGGCCACCATTCATGAGACATTTGGCCGGTGTGTTTCCTTTCAGGTTCCTCCGGAGTCAGTATGCCCCCATGTTGAGACTCATTATGCTTTATTTCATCTGTGAGGGCAAATTTTCCCAGGTATACTCATATCACATTCGCCTCTTGATGCACTTCACTCAAGTGCGGATGATGAACATCCCGGTCTTCTTTTATCAGAACATTGAGAGGATGGTCTCTGTCATGCAGAGGAAGAGCCCGGCCCAGCAGTACAGGAGCCTATGTCATTATGGTTTGATTCAGCTCGTAGTCTTGCATCAGTTGGCTCAGCAGGGCATCTCATGGGAGGAGTTCATTTCCCGTGAGTTTTTCACAGCACCACCCCAGCCACATCCTGAGGTCATTCAGGAGGAGGGAGGACCATCTCAGCAGCCTGATATTCCGGTCACTCGACATGTTAGTTCCTCACCTCAGCTTACTTATCAGAGAGGCCAAAGGGCCTTGTTTGCAGCAGCTCGGCGAGTACTATCTCCACAGCAGGTGGAAGGGGTCTCGCCTTCATCATCGGCTCAGTGAGTGTTATCTCCACATCAGGTGGAAGGGGCCTCGCTTTCTTCACCAGCACAGGTACCAGAGAGGGGAAAACAGCCCATGATTGATGAGGGTCCATCAGGAGTTCCTGATATTGAGTTTGTTGACCTTGAGGCCAGTTCTCCTAGCCAAGAGGCAAAGGAGATCATTCAGCATCTCAGAGCTGAAAATGATGCCTTGCAGAGGAGGTTAGAGGGAGCACAATGAACCATCACCTACCTTGAGTAGCGCAACAAACAGTTGGAAGATGAGCAGGCACTTGATGAGTTATGGAGGATTCGTAGTGATCGAGTCTTGAACCGAAGAAGACCCGGTGATCCATTGCCCGCTGACCGAGAGTCCATTCTCATCCAGGAGAATGCACACTTGGAGAGGCTGTTGGCTAAGGCCAACCAAGAGAAGAAATTGCTGAGGAACATGAAAAACCATTACTGGGCAAGAATGCATGTGTGCAAGGCCAAGATGAAAATGTTTCAAAGGCGGTTGTCCGAGGCCCTTAAACGGAAAAAGAGGACCAATCCACTCCGTATCTTGGCTGAGGCTTCCCTCAAAGATCAAGGCACTAATTAGCCCAGCCACAGCACAAAACCCAAAATTTTTTGAGAATTTTGGGTGAATTTTGACATTTTCAGGCAATTTGCAGGTTTTTCCCATTAACGGGTCTCACCCCGCGCGCGACCTTTCATCATGGCAACTCCTTTTGGCGAAAACTCAGCATTTCTAGATTTTTCATGCAAAGTTACATATGCCCATGGATGGACTTGAGATTTTGTGCAGTTTTGGTCCCCCAAAAGGTAAAAAAACTACCAAAAAATGACTTTCTGGCCCTTTTTTGAGTTGCAGAAACCAGTCTTGGGAGAATTAAGTTTTGACAGGGCAAATGACCTCCAAATTCAAAAATTCCAGTTGGGTTGGAAAGTAGACTCATAGACCTTTCCACCAAGTCCACTTTTTCTCAATTTGGACACCTGCAAGTGCCTCAAACATCGCTCCAAAGGCGCGCGACCTGTCAGGCAGTTTTTGCTAGATTGCATTGTACAGCCCAGAAAACGCAGTTTTGACCCAGTTTGACTTTTTGGGGTGGAAGATGATTATCTTTGATGTAATTATTGTAACTCTAAGACACTTTTACTCTTTTTTAACACTTCTATAAGATTCATTCATGTAAAGGGTAAATATTTAATGAATGGATGGGTTTCCTAGCTTATAGAGGCAAGTTGTTTTGACTACCTAGATTGTAGTGCTTAGTTTAGAAGTGGTTGAAATAGCTCCTAGGATAGTGAGCTCGACCCATGGAGGCAGGGAAAGAGGTTAGATCATCTATATTATGTACTTTCTTGCTCATTTTCATGGTTGGACTCTTGAGGGAAAAGCTATCATTGTATTATTTCACTTGTATCTCTGCAATTTTTGGCTAAGGAAGACCAGGGTTTTGCAGTCCTTTTTGGGATTCTTGTGGTTTCATGTATTGATGGAGTGCTTCTTAATGTTCTTGTAAGTGTGTTATGTGATTCATCTCCTTTCTTTCCTTCTGCATATTAAACAAATGAAGTGTTAAAGTAAGAATTCATGCTTGCCATGCTCTGCTTTTAAATTTGTTTAATTTCTATGTTTTCTACTGTTTAAGGAGAATTCAAAGTATTATTTGCTCTCCTTAGCTCCTCACCGATCTTTTCCATCCACTCACCTCAATCAAAGGCATCAATACGGTCTCCTACCTCGCCCCAAAGAACCCCCTGCAGAAACTGTGTCAAATCCCCGCACCCAAAATTGCAATTCCTCAATTTGCCACCAAAAACCCAAAAAACCCCAAATCAACCTTTTTAATCAGTTTACTAGCCTAATATCAGTGTTACCTTGTTGGTCATCTCATCCCATTGAAGATCTGCCGAGATTGACCGGAGAGAGCCTTCTCCTGCCCCGTAGGGCTAGCTACGAGGCTAAATGGTTTGATGTAGCCTTGAGGTTTACTTTTCTCAGCCTAAGGTGAAATTTCAAGCGCTAACAGGTGGAATAACAACAAGGAAAGGGGTTTCAAATAGAGGTGTACTGACTACAGGCAGCAAAACTCTTGAATAGATCTGAAAAGAGTGAACACAGAAACCAAAATTTAGGAACAAGGTCTTGTCTGATCAGCGCACCTGTAACACAGTGAATTTGAAATGCAATGCACCTACTACACTCGGGAAGTGCGCTGAATTTGAGATTCACAGAACAGACAGTGTGCTGGACCAGGGACGAGACTTTGATTGGGTTATGGGTCACAGTTTGCTGTTCAGTTCAGGGATTTTGGCTGAGTAAGTGGTAATCAGTAAATCAATCACAGGGGTAGATCTAAGGAGGTTGCTAGAGACACCACAAGGGAAATTAGAGAGTTTGTAAATCAATTGTTTAATTCATAAACAAAACCCGGAGATTGACTGAAGTGGCATTTATCTACTTTTCATTTGCATAGAAAATGCAGTTCGAAGGCTACATGGCTCAACTTCAGGCTTCGTCTATAAGTTTATAAAGTAAACAAATGTGGATAAATAAACAACCTAGTCGGTCCCCAGTGGAGTCACCATTTTGTTACAGGGAAAAGTGTCTATGCAGAACTGCTAATCCCACTAAGGCTGGTAGCTACCTTAGAAACAAACAAAGCAAAGCTACTTTCATTTTCCTTTATGAAAGATAGATGAGGGAAGAATAAAGGAGACCAACCTCTGTCTTGCGCTTGGTTCCTTGCTCGATTCCTCTCTCTTCTAATAGTCCTTTGCTACTTACTCTCTTGTATACCCAGCTTCATAGAGTACCTGCAGAATCAAAACAACATAACACTATATGAGAACATGGATCTATTATAATAAACAATCTAGGATCAGATGTAAATTGACCATACAAATGCATAAAACATAAATCACACAAGAGTATGGAGGAAAACTTGAATAGCTTTATTGATAATCAAGAAAGAGCCAAGAGAGTTACAACCAGTTGTTCTGACCCAGCATCATCCTCTCAGCAAGTAAGCCCTTCTTCAACTCATTAAAATCTTAGATCACCGAACACTATGATGTTACCTCAAGAAACCAACAGCAATTCCTTACAAGATGCAAAATTCCAGCCTCTGGATCTCTGAGATGAGGGATCCATATATAGATGTCTGTAAGGGAGATCAGTCAGCTTGTGATTTGATTAGTGTCTTCCCTCTGATAGTTCTTGCTTCCACTTGGAGATTGATGATCTCTTACTCATCCCTGGTCGAATTCAGAGAGGCAAGTGTCACAGGAGAAGTTTTTGGAAGATTCCATGCTTCTCCACCTCGCGGATTGACACTGCCATTTGTCTCTTCTCGCCCATTGCACCCCATAGAAGGGCTTTTTGAAATGCAACGCACCCACTGTGTGTATTTAGGTGAGATGCAACGCACTTTGCCTATGGAGCAAGTGAAATGATCCAGTTTTGACCAGTTCTGAGTAGTTTTTCATGGAGAACTTCTAGGAGAAGCTGTAATCAGTTGACCTTGTTCTTTTAGGGGTTGGAACAACACTTTTAGGGACTTAGGATCCCTTGGTTTATGGACATTTTATGCTTAGGGTTGCAGTGCCCAAAAATGCCTATAACACTCTGGTTATCTTTAGTCAATTCTTCATTGTCATGCAGCATGAAGCAAGAAAATTCATCTTTTTTATGGCTATATACAGGTGAATTACTTGCTTCATTATTTGTGATTGTTCTTATAAATCTTGTTTCTCTGTACAACCTCCTTTCTTCCCCACTAAACATTGGTATGACAGCATAAGAAAAATCTAGTTTCAAAACACCACCCAATTTAGCCCCCCATGACCTAGATAGTAACATTCCAAACCTAGCAGGGATATATGCTACCACTACATCCATTACCAAACTTTTGGCTAGAATCTGGGCTAGTGCACCACCATATCGTTAATTCCCCCCAGACACTTGACTTTATGTGAATCAAAAGAGTTTAGTAACTTGTAGGTTTAGTTGTTTCATCATTGATAATGGCATAAGGTTATGTGAGGCTCCTGAATCAAACATACAATTTTGCAAGAGTAAATCATGAACCAATAAAGAAATGTAGAAAGGAGGTGTTGAATAATCTACCTCCTCCACATGTGAACCAACAACCACTACTGGTTTATCTTCTTGCAAATTCACAATGTCATTTATATTCACATTCTGAGATAGATTGATAAACTCTGTAATTTCTCTTTGATAAGCTAGTGTTTTAACTAACTCTGTGAGGGGCACCTGAATTCTGGTTTTTTCTAACTCTTTGGTGAAACTAAACACATGGATCTGTTTAGTATTCCTTTCATTCTCATATTCACTTTTCTTCATGACTGAAATCTCTTGTGGAATAGAAACAAGTTTTTTTAAGGATTTTTTTCACTTTTGTCTTAAGAAGACTCACCTTGAAGCATTTGAGTCTTGCTACTTGTATTCTGCTCCTGCTTTCCTTTATTCAATTATTTTGCAGGTTGTGGTTCTTGTTCTTGTGGAGTCGCCTTTTGTAAGGGAGCTAGAACTTGCTGCTCACCTTCATCTTCTTGACTTCTAGATCTTTTCCTTGATCTCAAGTCATATTTCTTATGTAATTCTGCCTACATAAAATCAGAAAACCACTTCCAACATTCATTAATTTCATTATCATCATAAATGACATTTGTTTTGTTATATTCTCCTCCCTCAACACCTAGTTCATCTTCATCTACTACATACAATGTGAAAATATGTTCATCTTGATCCTCGAAATGCTCTAGTACTCCATCAGGACCTACCTCTATATACAGTGGTGCTTGAATCTAATCTTGATCTTTTCTCTCCCTCTACAAAATTTGCAGAGGTTGTCTTCTATATTGAGGATTAAATTTCTGTTTTGTTGTATTTGTCTATGAGAGTTATTACTCTCTAATTCCAATTTAATTAATTTATTAGACAAATTTCTAATTACATTATTCATATCCTATAATGTTTGATCTTAAGAGGATTCTACTTTAGCCTTTCCCTTATCTTGGATAGGCTGTGTCTTTGGTGTTTTACCTGCAACCACCAGATTTTCTTCTATCTCTAATGCGTCAGTTTTGATCTGACCAAGGGTTGCAAATCTTCTCTCCCTCAATGTAAATCCAAAATTTGACTCAAAAGCCCCTGCAAAAGTTATTTTTGCACTAGCAAGAGGGGGCTTAATCTCCACTGGAAGCCTATTGTAAAATTTCTTAAACCTTCTGATAAATTCAACAACACTTTCATCAGATTTCTTCTTGATAGCATTAAACTCTGTGAGTGAATACCCATGGTCTCTTTTCTCTCTTGATCTCTGGGTGAACAAGAGCTCCATCTCTTCCCATGTAGGAATAGAGTTATTAGGAAGCCCTTTAAACCATTTTCTTGCTTGTCCATCCAAGGATTGGACAAAAAGTCTTAGAAAAACATCTAGGTGTTCAACATTTAGGTTTTCTGCAAAATTAAAAAATACTGATTTATGATTCTTTGTTCTTTTTTCATCCTCCCCTGCGAAACAAGGAAGAATCTTCTAGTATTCTTGTGGCATTCGATTCAACTATTGTGGCAATTGAATAGGTGCATACCTATTCATCAAGAATTCAGGTGCTGCCATATTTTCCCCTAAATTTACTGAACCTTGATTACTAGCAGATGTGGAACCTGATTGAGGAGTATATGGAGTATGAGAAGGTGGCAATGTAGTTATAGGTTCAGGTTGAATAACTATAGGAGAAACTCAAAAAGAAACAAACTCTAAAGAATTCTCTTGACAGTTGG
The DNA here is from genome assembly GCA_031772625.1 of Pinus tabuliformis. NCBI lineage: Eukaryota > Viridiplantae > Streptophyta > Pinopsida > Pinales > Pinaceae > Pinus > Pinus tabuliformis. The sequence continues at coordinate 60,036,305 of CM062816.1, forward strand.
GTTCTTGAAATGAGGATGATGTAAAAGGTGACTCTTGGTTAGATGGATGTTTGGATGAAAGATGTGATGAACTGCTGCCAGGTACAGACAGTGTAGGACTTGGTGTAACTGGAGTTTTTGGCCTTCCAACCCGCTTGAAAACTAGCCTCTCAGGATCTGAAAGGGCTTGAACTTTCTGCTGTGAGGTATCTGACCTTGTATGGGGTCTCTTCGAAGCTAGAGTTATTATTGTTTGTTCAATACAACCAAATATTTCCTCCTCACTAAACAACCAGATGAAAATATTAAAAACCCAGGGAAAAGTATTCTGGTCTTTTCTCCTTGGAAACGATGCCAATTAATGTTGTACCTTAACAAACCAATTTCTTGGTTGTGTAGAAATTGTGCTTAAGACATTAATGTTTATAATTATTGTCACTTGTTTGTCACTTAATTGTATGTTGTATTCTCAAATGAAGGACCTGAAAGACTTGGTTTTTAACCCTCAATACTTAGGTGACATGAAAATCTCAAAATGCCATTTGATTGCTAAATATAAATTATGAAAGAAGAAAGATTGAAGAAGTTAGAGACAATATGTTGTTTTACACAAAATCTACTATCTGTGACACTTGGAGAAGTTAAAGATAGTATGTCGTCTTACACAGAAACTACTATCTATAACTTAGAAGAATTGCAGAGGGAGGAACTTCAAGTATAGGAGCTCTCTTTTAAGGGATTTTAACTTCATTTACATAAGAAAATAAAGACCTGCAGCTTCATTACCATACTTAAAAGAAGAAAACATATGATGACACATAATAGAGAAGCCACAAAATCATACCCAACAATGTGTGGAAAACTTCTGATTCTTTCATTAATCAACAGTTTTATCAAGAATACAGTGGCCTAGTCTCCAGGTTCTCCAAAATTCGAACCCTTTCTCTATAAATTTTCCTCCTTTTATACATTATAAGACAGTTGGTAATCACCAAAACTTTCAAATTGCTTAACTATTTTCTAACTGTCTAAAGTAAAAATTATTACAGAGTATTACAATGGAGGGTAAAAGACACCTCATTCTCCTCAAGAAAAAAAATTAATGAGAGGTAACAGAAATTAGAAGGTAATGGATGTTCACTGTTCGAATCTATGGCTCAAGTATGTGGTTTGAGTATTATTCTGCAAGTTGTAACCTTGTAGACGTATTGATGACAATTAGACTGTTTTAACACCACAAATTGCAACTTTACAAGAATTCCATGCGTGGACTGGTGGGTTATGTGCCCACATACATATCGGAATCATTGTGATTGGCTAAAACACAAGGAAAGCCGACTGATCACCGTCCCTTTGAAGTTTTGGTCATCCACCTCTATCTTTGATTATTTTGCTAAAACAACGAAATTAGTTAATTTATGATTAATATAGCTTAACACGGAACTGAAAATGATTTAGACTCTGTTTCATAAACCTATCGCGTCCGCCTGAGCCATTAATCCATGTGCACATTTGAGCGCGATAATCGTCTGATTACCCATTCAATGGACAGTCTGATCCTTCAGAACTCAATGAGACTTTAAGCCTTTTGAACAAAACATTATCGAGTTCATTTTTTCAACAACCCATCGACTCCCACATGGACCCGATAAGAAATAAAACTACCAGTTAAAGATTTATCGGGTCCAATTTTAAAAATAAAATCCGATTACTTTTCGACACGATATCCATCGGATCTATGACCTGTTGATTAGATGACCCAGATATTCTAGTGGGTTTATCACTTCCAAAAGCCATTAATAATATAAAATCAACCATTTCTTTCAAATCTCCACATTTCCTTTTATTTCCGTTATAACATAATATTTGGTTTTTCTTTTATATTTTTTATTTTTCTTTCATTTTGTGATAAAATTTAAAATAAACTTAAATAACAATGGATGCTACAACAAGTGGTAGGCTTCCTTGTTGCCATAATTTTTCTTTCCATTTTTCTTGCCAACCTGAATTCCTTCTCCAATGAATCAGGTTCCCAAAGGCAAACCTCATGTTGGATGTTATCCTTTAAAGTACCTATGAACACATCAACCCTATGCTCCTCTGGAATATCTTTTACCCTTATATTCATTTTTTGGAACTCCTCAATGTGCTCCATCAATAAACCCTTCTGTTTGGATTTATCAATTGGCTAAAAAAGGTGTTGTTTTTTGCATCCTCATAATGTGCTATCATTTCTTCCGTAAAAATTTTCCAAGTGACAATTGGTTTACGAGAGAAAAGCCATTGATACCATACAAACTGATTTGGTTCCAAATATAAAGTTGCAATGCATACCTTTTGTGTGTATTTCACATTATGGAGATTGAAATATTGCTCCATTTGTAGTATCCATGTTACGGGATATTTTCCATCAAACTTCCTCATATCAATCTTTGGAACATAGTGGGTCTTCAATCCAACATTAGAGTCTATGAAATCATGATTAACATTTCTTTTTTCTCATCATGAATTTCTTTTACTACCCTTTCACCATTAGTAAGCATTTCTTGTAGCAACTTTGTTAAATTTGTCTTCATATCTTCCATGTTGCCTTTAAGTTTTTCTTCTATACCATCCATCTTAGCTTCCACATTTTTCATCTTAGCTTCCATGCCTTTCTTTAAACTATCCATCTTAGCTTCCATGCCTTTCTTTAAACCATCCATCTTAGCTTCCACGCCTTTCTTTAAACCATCCATCTTAACTTCTGTTACTTTTTGTGAGAGTGAATTTTGTTGCACTTGGGTCTCGTAATTTTGATATATCATGTTGCATTTATTCATCTTCTTCATGCTAGAGCTTTCAGGTTTCTTATTAGGTGTTTCCATTTTCTTTCTTCGGGGTATCAATTAATGATAATTATGCTTCACTATTCCCTTTGAATTCCTTAAAACTAATTTTTCAAACAAAACTTATGCCAAAAAAAAAAAATACTACACACCTTTTTTCACTTTGTAGGAGCTCAATATTGAATCTGTTGTATCTCTGTAATTTTGGATCTCCAAGGTCTGAAATGGTGTCCTGCGGTATCCCTCTGCGTCCTCTTTCCAATTCCATCAATATGATCGAAATTGGATTCTCCAAGAAATAGTTATGCCCAATCTCCCAAGATGACCTGATTATATACTTTTTCAGTCGAGAAATTCGTACGAAGTACCACGTGTCACTGTTTCGACCTTCGGACCTGAAAACGATATACAGAGAATTACAATATGTCCTCTATTGGAAAATACTGAGAGGGGGGGTGAATCAGTATTCGTTAGGAGTTAACACTTTTAAATCTTTTCAGAGCATTAGTTAATCTTAACAACAACGAATAAAAGAACACAGAAAGCACAAAAATTTTAGGTGGAAAACCCCCTCCAAGTCAAAAATCACCGAACACTTTTCTAATAATTCTTTAATCTTCAACTCCAATTGAAAAGAAAGCTCCAACTTCCTAGAATCTAGAAAAGAATTATTCTCCAGCTCCCACTAGATGGACGCTCCAACGCCCGAGATTCTTCAGTAGTCAACTGAACGGATGCCCCAACACCCAATGAACTACAACTAACCGTAGCACCACCCTACCACCCTAAAATTTTCACAGGCTTGAACCTGTTGGTGACTTCATGCACCAGCCTAGCACCACCCTACCACCCTATAGAAGAATAAAAGAAGAATGGACTCCCGTACCAGGGAAAATGGTCCACTTTACAATGATAGAGAATGATGTAGAAGAATATGACACACTAGACCATAACCCCAACTATGACACAACAAATATGCTTTTACAATGAATCTGTACAATGATACTTTTACAATGTCTATATGCAATGCTACCCACTTGAAGACTTCATGTGGTGAACTTCTTGTTGTTGTTCTGCACCTTGATTTCTGCTCTTGTCATGCTACCCTTTCTCATTCTTCAGAACATTAGATTATGCATTGAGTCTTATATTGATGAATATATAATACCTGCAAAAAGTCTTTAAGGAAATACCCATGACATGATAATAGAAAAACTTACCTCATCCTACAGAGCATATGTCAGTGCTAAACAAAAAAAACAAATTAGAATACAAAGAAATTAATGCAATTAAGAGATGAACATGCATATATAGAAGATACTTACCTGTAGCTTACCTCCGCCACATCATTTTGCTACACCTTTCCCTTTGCTTCCCTAGAAAGTCTGGTCCTTTGTGCCCTTGGCAACACTTGATCTAGGTTTTCTTGCCTTCTAGGAGCACGATATTTAATCTGATGTATCTCTACTATTTCAAATCCCCAACATGTGATATTCAGTCTTGTAGTATCCCTCTGAGTCTTCTTTCCAATTCCATGGGTCTAACCCGATTTGGACTCTTCAACACAAAGTTATGCCCAATCTCTCAGAATGACCTAATTATGGGCTAGTTCAGTAGAGTGAACTTGTACGGAGTGCCACGTGTCACTGTTTCCTCCTTCAACTCTGAAATTGATACACAGAAAACTACATTCTGTGCAGTATCTGCCACTTTTTACAGAATTCCAATCATCTTCTCGGAGAGAGAGTTATGACGATTTTCCCAAAGTCACTTCTTTGAGATGAAATTCGGGAGCCTGCAAAAACCCTAACTTCCACAGATCATATCTCCGAAAATATAGTGAACCAAAATCTTAAATTCATTCACAAAGTTCATCAGGATTGCGAATCAAATGGGTTTTCATTTCAGAATCTAAGACTTTGCAAAAACGAAGTTATAGCGAAAATTCCACGATCACTTCATTTGGAGGATATATGAGATTTCTTTTTATAGAGTTGAGAGGGGCTCCTTTAGAGAATGTTGAAGGGATTTTAGGAGCTTAAAAAATTATTAATTTTTGATTATTTAATTACCAAAACCAATTATCAGTGCTATGCCACAACCCCATAGGGTTTTAGCCCACTAACTGGGGTTACTAACTTCAAACATGAATATCTCTCAAATCGTGAAGAATTACTTGGTGTGCCATATATCAACGGAAACATCTTGATGAGTAGAATCCATCTAGAAGATCCTTGACTCAAAATAGAGTAATTTTTCAAGTCAAAATTCCCTTGCAAGATCAGGGCAACCCCTTGTGTTTCTTGGGTTGACATCAATGACAACCTCAAATCATCTTTAGATCAACATCCTCTTTCTGTAACTTCTTACGAAATTTCAATATGATGCTCAGAGAGAACGTTATGACGATTTTCCCAATGTCACCTATTTGGGATGTAATTCGGGAGCCTGCAAAAACCCTAAATATCTTGGACCATACCTCCGAAAATACAATGAAACAAGATCTAAAATTCGGGTCCGAGATTTATCAATATTTCGACTCAAATGGGTTTTAATTCAGAGTCCAAACCTTCGTAAGAAAAAAAATTATATCGAAAATTCCATGATGGCCTATTTGAGATGGAATTCTGGAGCTTACAAAAACCCTAACTTCCTCAGATCATATCTTCGAAAATATAGTGAGGCAAAATCTAAAATTTGGACCCGAGGTTTAGAATGATTTCAGATCAAATGGGTTTTTTTACCTTTTGAAACTTCGTAGAGAAAACCTTATAGCGAAAGTTCCACGATGACCTGTTTGGAGCAGCGAAACCCTAGAATCCAAAGGCTCTGATACCAAATGTTATGAAACTAGCTCACAAAAAGGCAGAAAATATAAATCAACTACTTCAAATCAACCTCTTCGAAGGGGAAACCTCCTTTACATTACACAAATGAACAATTCTTGGATGATACAAATGACAAGACCTAGTTTCTATATATAGGAGTCTAAGGGGTCCCAATACAATCAGAGTCTACATAACAATAATAGGGGCACACCAATAACAATAGTGGACTTCTATGGGGCATAATAATAACAACATGGGGACTATATGGGCACAATAATACAATAAGTGGGTTGCACTAATAATAATAAGGCGTTACACTAGTAGTAGAGGGACCTAACACATAATGGCAAGCCAAAAGCATACAAATGAATAGTTGATATGTAGATTTTCTCGATTACTATAAGGAATTTTTAATTGACAAAAAAGGGGTTATTTTTTCCAAATTTATGAAAAAATCACAAAATGTACAATAGGCAAGATAGGGAAAACAAAAAACTTAATGAATTATCTAAAAGTAAAAAATTTGAAAGCTTCAATTATATATATTTTTAAGAAAAGGATATATTATTTTGGCACACGAGAAGCATTTAGCAAAAATCCACCAAATCTAGCACAAATGACAATAAATTTTATAGAGGTTTTATTTGCTTACTCTAGTCCAAAAACTCAACATATCATCCCAATCTAATGCAAAAGTAACATGATCAATCTCTAGAAATTTCTCGTCGTCCTAAATTAATTTAGTAACTATATTGAGACATTATCCTCCCAACTTAAATTTGTGTCAAATCGGAAAATATTTGAATGATCTTTTAGGACATTGCTTGATTAATGCTAGAATAATCTTGAACAAAAATCCACATGGAAGAGAGGTGTAATCTTTGCATTCTAGCTTATGGTTAAGACGTCATCCCCCAATGTGTACTTGTGACCAAAGGATTGAATTATCTTAACCTAGAGAATTGATGGAGGGTAAGATTGAGGTTAAAGGTTTCATATGGAAGAGGTGTGCATTGTGGAGGATTAAAGTAACTTAATCAGTTCCTAGCTTGAAATTTGAGAATTAGGAATCTTTCCGAGCCACTTGTGTAAAGTGTTATGTTAGTGATGATAAGTTATTGTAAGTAAAAGTTATAAACCCAAAGCATGGTGGCTAGAAAACAATGAATCCCATGTCATTATCTATGATCCCCATCTTGTGTCCGCAATTCAATTACAAGTGCCATGATCCATCCACTATTTGCAATCTACTATATGATTTTAAATGCTAATAAATCCATTTTAAATGACAAACATTATTATCACCCATTGCATTAATGAAATTGGGATACCAACCAAAAAACCATGTTCTACAATACATACAATTATCAACAATTTTTAAAGGTTAGCTAAACATGTAAACATCAAACAAATAATTTGAATATATATATATATATATATATATATATATATATATATATATATATATTCAAATGAAAAATTCATTCCACAAAGTGTCAAAATCCAACATTAATGGGAGTGAGGGATTATATATATATATATATACCTTTTCAAATGAGAAAGGCATTCCACAAAGTGTCAAAATCCAACCCTAATGGGAGTGAGAGATGCTCTATTCCTATAGGTGTTTCATTCTCTTGATACTTTCAAAAATAAAAGACAATTTAGTTGATAATTGTTACCCATCCATACATGGGTAACCTTAGGAGATTTTTTTTTTCTTATGATGCAAATTTCCAACCAATAGTTACAAATGATCTTATTCTTCCGTAGCAAAACCACATTGTAGAGATGACCAAATTTCTCCACATATAACAACCATTCAAATGTTTCTTGCTCTTCATATGTTGGGCTCATTTTCCAAATTAGCATACTCACTAATGATGGTGGTTCAACACACATGGGGTACATTAGTCATTATCTCATATGAACTGTTTGTGTTTAATGTATTAGGCATCTAAGGATAATGGGTTGAAGTCAAAGAATGAATCATGATGCTTGGAAATTGTACCCATTGCCTTATTTCACCTTGGTGGTGATCTTTTCCTTTTAGTCCAGTGTAACCACTTTGAGGTTTTTCTTTCACTTTCCAAAAGGAGGACATTGAATAGAAGGTCTATACTGAAGTATCATGTCCATATCCTTCCATACTTAATGCTTTCCATCTACTCATTTTCCCAATTTTCCTTTTGTTTTGTGTTGGTTCTTATTAGTCACTCATATTTTTTCTTTGAATGCCTCATCCTATGAGAAAAGAGTCTTGTAAATTCACAAAGGTTGATGAAACTATAAAAAATAAAGAAGTTAAGAGCACATGTCAAAATGCTAAAGTGCAAAAAAGTGGCAAGGGATGAAAGATGATTAAAAGCTAAGATAACTTGAGCTCTACCCCCCTTATGTGAGGCCACCACCCTAGTCCCATTCATATCATGCCTATCAAAGTAAAAAGGACTTAAGAAAACAACCCAACCTCTATGAACATTGAACTACCCATATTAAAGGGGATTTGAAATGAAATTAATAAAAGTTTTGAGCTTCATCTTCTAGATCCATCACATTGAGATTTTTTGTGCCACAAATAATATCAATGTGATGGATCTAAAAGATGAAGATCAAATCAATTCTAACTGCAAAAGCTTCAATTATAATAAAAATTTGCTAAGCAAGCCAATCAAAGCAAAGACAAAGGTTAAGGAGTTGGAAAAACAATATTAAGGAAAGGGTAACTCAAGTAATGCAAGTTATCTTTCTACAAGGCATTCATGGATGAATATCTCGCATAACACAAGTATAATACTATAACACATCTCATAAAGTCCACCTATGGCCATATCACTTATCACTCACACATATTGATTGATGGATCAACCTAGGAACTGTTCCTTCCCCTAGGGTTTAGAGCACCTTATAGGGGTAATTTATGATCCTCCCATACTCAAATTTGGCAACTTGTATGAAGTCTTAAGCATATGTAAAGTTTGAAGAAGATACCTAACGATATCCACTCACATGGATTATGCATTAAATACATTTCACTTCCTATATTATATTGATTCTTGTGTTCATTATGGACTGATCTCACTTGATTCATCGATGCATGCTTGATGATGACACATATACATGTGTTCCTTTGAAGAAAATGTACACTTCACTGATCAAAACACCCATCTTGATGAAGAGGTTGAACCATGAGAAGACGTGGCATGTTGCTTCATACACTCCCTCAGACATTTGATCATGGACGTCATGATGATGAGCTAGGAAATTGCATGAATGAGATTGACGTGCTACTCGGAGAGGCCTTGGAGCCCCTTGATAATCTTGCATATTTTTTATGATGTGGGGCATTCCTTTAATGAGTATGGACATGATAATAATAATACACCTCTTTGGAGAGATCACAAAGCCTTTTCGCTTGATGACATCATCATGATGAGCTAGGACATTGTGCATATGGTGTAATATCACACTTGATGGGTCATTTGATGATGATGAGAGGCACATTTTGATGATGTTTCATAACTATTGATGGTGTGACATGTCTTCTGGGTGATCTATTACACATTTTGGGAGGAGACATACCTTTTGGAGTATTTTTGTGTTATTTTAGGGATGAAATCACCATGTTGATCCTAGTAAACTCATATGTGTGGAATTTTTAGAGCATTTATGATGGACAATTTCGTTTTAGAGAATTATGTCTTCATTTTAGAGGCATTTTGGGGGTCAGGTTGAGACTTATCCACCTTGTATTATGGATTATTGTAATTTTTGGGGCTTATTAGTCCAATCGGGGAAATATTATTGGTTAACTTAGTATAAATAAGGGAGTGTTATCCTCACTAGAGATGATTACACACATGGAGATACATCACTTCTCGTGTATACTTGCCTTTTCTATTTGACATGCTATACAACATTAGTTGAACAACTTTCTCTTGGGAGATATTATGGTGTGGGCAGTTCACTTTCATGGATGATTATTTGTGAACTTTTATGATGCATGTTGTTCAATGTGAGTTATCTTTCTTTCATTTTGTTTATTGTTGATGGACATAGGTTATTAAATAATCTTTTAATTCTCCTTGAACAAGATTTTCATCAAGTTCTTTTGAGGTGACCTGGGTATAGCTCACTTCTTATTTGTCTAAAGAAATAGAATGACATTATGGTTAGAGGATTAAAGGAAACAAGATAGTCTCCCTTGGTTTCTTTGAACACACATATATCTCTTTTATTTCAAGGATTTGTTACTCTTAGAATCCATTAGCCTTAGATTGAGAAAGGCACTAGTCCTATCTCTCATGTCAATCATTTAAGTCTTTAAAAAATAATTTTATTTTTTTCTAAGATAAATTAAGGTTTAGCTACAACAAAATCATATACTTCCAGTGTTAATTAACTTATATTTAATGTTCCATGGTTAGATGTTGTTTGGAATATATTGAAAGAAAAAAAGTCTCATTTTATGTGTAATTTCCAGCCATAAGTTAGGGATGATGTCTAGGGTTAAAGTGTCATAATATGCCTTTAAAACCATATAAAATTGTTGTAATTTATTATCTTCTTTACTTTTATAAATATCCATTATTTTCAATTTGATATCATAGTTTTTAGGGATAAATTTGTCATTGTTATAAACTAGTTATTTCAAGACAATTAATAACTTCATAAAATATTACTCTCAATAGAGGACCCATGCCATGGAAAGTGAGACCATTCAATCACCAAGAATAGTAATATAAGGGATGCAAATGGTAGAGTATGGATGAGGATTTATAGTAGATTGTGTTTGATTTCATTGATTATGTTATTCATGTTTCAGTGTCATTTTTTATCATGAACGAGTAGACACAAATGGTAGAGTATGCATGGAGGTAGCTAGTGGATTGTGTTTGATTTGACTAATTGTATTATTTGTGTTCAAGTGTTGTTTGGACATGGATTAATTTGCTTTGTAATTTGTATTTTCTATGCTACGTTAAAAATAGCATATATATTAGACTTGTTTTAGCGCCATACATTATTAATGCCTTTGCACACATGTATGTGATAGTTACACAATATATGTCATCACATGTATGTTATTATATTAGATATTAAAAAATGCATTTTAATTATCATTCTCAACCTATTAAATGTTGGATTATGATTATTATTGGTAAAATAGAGATATTAGAAAGTCCACTTTAATGAAATAAATATATGATAATTTTGTATTAATAAAAAATTATTTGCAAAAAGGATTGAGAATTAATTAAAGGTTTAATCCAAAGTTAATTAATTGCAAGGGGTTAATTTGGAAAAATGTGTGAAAATTTAATAATAAAATTAATGGTAGGAATTGACATAAAAGGGGAAAATTGTGCATCTTTGATCTCTTACTACACAATTGAGGGAAAAACAATTCTTATATGTGCATTAATAGTTACTTTAAGAGCCATTTGAGTGGAATTGTAACACCCACATCTACGTCAATACTCCTCATTGACTACATTTTTTTCCTAGACTTGAGGAAATCTTTCATGATTATTACAAATCAAATATAAAATTAATTTGGAATCAATATCTTAAGATGTTGGAATTTTGACAATACTAAGAGGGGGGATGAATCAGTATTGTGCCGAATGGAGAAATTTTACCAGTTTTTCCTTCTTTAACTAATCATCTGAATCATGCATTGAATAACCAACAACATAAGTAAACATCACATGCACATTAGCAGCATATAAACATAAAATCAACAAGGCACATAACCATAAGCGTCAACACAACAACAAACACAAGAGGACACAATATGTAATACGAAAACCCAAAGGGAGAAAATGACCATATGCGTTGTCTACTTCTCTTCTTCTTATTATGCCAAATTTTTCTTTTACATATGCATTTCCCACCCCCAATGTGCAACCCACAACTTTCCAATTATGTGAGAAACTCTTGCTCCAGGCCACTACTTGTTGGAACTTTGTCAATCACCATTTGTTGGGAGCCGCTACTCCCATGACTTTGCAAGCCACCACCTGTTGGATGCCCCAACACCCAATAGTTTATCTAGCCACCTGATTTAGGTGGATCTTCAAACACCAGTGGCATGGAAATAGCTCAAAATTCAAAGTGGCGGAAAGATGATGAACTTGACATCAGATCAAATTTCTCATTGCCCTGATTCCAGTGGTGTGAATGACACTCCAATCCGAGTCCGGATGAAGGAGATAGAGGCAGTCAAAGTTGGGTTGACTTTTGATGACTAGGCAGGAATAATGAAGGCACAATTTACACTTTTCCAGTGGATGGAATCCAACCAACTCTAGCCAGATTTCGAGCAAAATTATTGCCTCATTAAAATGACTCCTTTGGTCCAAAATCAAATTTTGAAAATTGCACAATTTGTTTTATACAACAAAAAAATATATAAAATAGGGGTGGCGGGCCACCAACCCCGCCACCCCAACACATACCATATAACGACATAATAATATTGGTGGAGGGGCGGGTCACGACCCGTGGCCCCTCCCACGGAGCCACAACCCAAAACGGGGTGGGCAGCCATGACCCCGCCACCCCACAACTTATTCCAAACAACATTGCGTTATATGTAGTGGGTGGTGGGCCGACCTTTGTGGCACGGACCCAACCACGCCCAAACGCAACCACCAGCCCTTAATTAATGGAGACTGGAAGAGGTGGATATGGTGGGCAGGACGCCCAAGGCAGGCCCAACCCAACCCATAATTTAAATTTAAGGGGTTTGTTTAAAATTAAAAAAGATTCGGTGTATAAAAAAAGGAGGAGGTGGGGTTTGACCGCCCAACCTCCTCCCTATTAAATCGATCTCCAACCAACTCGCCATAATAGTTTCATTGAAAAATCCACCACCCATTTTATACTTAAACACAGTTTGTCAGTGTGCCCAGGAAGAGGAGGCAGTGCACGCAGTTCGAGGCAGAATTTTGCAAGAGGGCCGAATTTTCACTTTGTCAGAATTTGACAAATTTTATATGGTTTCAGCACTTCTTGACGCCACGAACGCAATGGCACTGTTTGTTTCTCCATCAAAGTTCTGCATTTTTCGGCCATTTTTCAGTATGGAGGTATAAAACTCCTTTTTTTGTAATTGATGCTTGTACTCTTCTTTCTCATGCCACTTAATGAATGAAGGTCTCCCCATTGATCGAGCGGGGCTCGGAGATGTAGTCCAAGTTGGATGAACTCTGTTATCAAGTCTTGTTGTCTTATTTCATGCTTTATGCGTTTCTCCTCTTCTCTCTTGTGCATATTAAGTTTTCTATGTTAAGCTACAATTTATGCGTGTAATTCTTTAACACATCTATAAGCAAAAGATTTTGGATCAAGTGGTATCAGAGCAGGTCTTTGTTGATGTGAATTGCATGTTTGTATGCTAACAAGAAATAGGCTCTGCAGAGACGAAGGGAAACTAAAGTCTTTCGATCCCGAAGCGGGGCGTGAACATCGAAGGAGAAACATGGCAAATGAAGAGTCTCGTCATGAAGAGGAGCACAATTTCTGCAAAACCTTCTATACAATGGCAGAGAATGTCAGTCAGTTGCTTTCAAGGTTGGAGAAAGTAGAAGAGAGAAATCTAGAAGAACAAGGTTCAGTGCATGGAAATGGTGGAGAAGAACCCCCTCCTTCTCCTTCCACGAGTGAAAGTTCTTCTTCCTCTCATCACCATCATCATAGAAATTCAAGGGATGCATCTAAGAAACCTTTCTTTAAATTAGATGTCAAATTTGATCTTCCCATGTTTAACGGTGAAAGTAATGTAGAAAAGATTAATAACTAGATTAGGCAGATTGAAATCTATTGTAGGATTCAGTAGATCGAAGAGGATGAGACAAAGATTCAGCCAGCCTCTCTTCGGCCATGTAGCACCGCTCTTGTTTGGTGGGGGAGAAAATTGTGAAGCAGCAAGAGTGTGGGTAATCTTCTTTCCTCATGGCCTAGTTTCATTTCTGCATTAAAGGAACAATTTTATCCCTTGGGTTATAAATAAAAAGCCTTAATGGATTAGCAATACTTAGGGCAAGGCTGAGGTCAGGATGTTCAAAGCTTTACAGAGGAATTTAGAAAATAGGCACTTAATTTGGGCATTGCACTTGACTCACCTGAAGTAGTAACTAAGTATATTGGACTATTACATAGTTACCTTAGACATTCATTATTATTGTTTGAACCAACTACTATTGACTCCGCCAGTATGAAGGAAATTCATATTGAGAGCAGGGGAAAAAATGAAAGAGATGATCATTTCAAGAAACCACCTTTCAAACCTTCAAATGGCAAACCCAAAGTGAAAGGAAAAGGAAAGGAGAAGAGGACGACATCAACCAAGAAAGATGAAGGAGAAATACCTTATTGCAATCACTGCAAAAAGGAAGGTCATGATGACGATCATTGTTGGAAACAATACTCGGAAAAGAGACCAAAGAAGTATGGAGGAAAAGGAAAGAAGAAGACAGTGGCAACTGTGTAGCAAGACCTTGGATCTGATTCAGAAGATGAAGCATTGATCACAGTAGCAGGAACAAAAGGTACTCTTACACCTCATGTTAATTCTGAATCACATGAAGGCACTAGTTCAATAGATGAGTCTCTTCCTAATGAACGAAAGAGAATTGAGCTATTTCATATTATAGTTATCATAAATCAGACAAAAGTGGAAACTCTATTTGATACCAGATCCCAAGCAAACTTAATTTCAGAGTCCTTGGTAAAGAAGCTAGGCTTGGAAACCAAACCTCTTCCAAAACCTTACCCACTTGGATGGATACATGATAAAGCAAAACTGAATGTAACTAAGCAGTGTAAGGTTAAATTTGTGATCGCTTATAAGTTAGTGGATGAGGTAAAACTTGATGTGATACCATTGGATATCTGTGGCATGGTGTTAAGGAGCCCATATCTATATGATAGAAAGGCAATCTTCTTCCGTCGTGAAAACAAATACCAAATCACAAAATATGGGGTAGAATATATTGTAAAGGCTCATCAAACTAAAATCAATGCCATCCTTGTAAGTGCAGGACAAATGAAGAGGTTGGTGAATTCTAGTAAGGGTTACATGCTTATGATTGTAAGGGGAAAAGATGCAGAATTATCCGATGCTTTCCAGGGTTGTGATCATGTTCATAAAAAGGAATCATGTGAATTAATTTCTAACTATGATGATATGTTTCAGGAACCAAGGGGATTACCTCTGAAGAGGGAAATCCAACATGAGATCCATTTGCAGCATGACGCTCCTTTACTGAATATTGGCATGTATAGGATGTCGACAATTGAGATGGAGGAGATTAAGAAGCAGGTGCAGAAACTATTGAACCAAGGGTTCATCAGACTGAGCACTTCTCGATGCGTCTCATCGATTGTCTTAGTGCCGAAGAAAGATGGCAAATGGAGAATGTGCGTGGAATATCGAGCACTCAACAAAATCACAGTGAAAAATCGTTACCCTCTTCCCTGCATTGATGACTTATTAGATCAGTTAAAGAATGCTATCTATTTCACCAAATTGGATTTGCGTAGTGGTTATCACTAGGTTCGAATTGCAGAGCAGGATGTGTGGAAAACCACTGTCAAGACCAAACATGGGTTGTTCGAATGGATGGTGATTCCATTTGGACTTTGCAACACTCCAGCCACTTTCATGAGGGTCATGAATGATCTCTTTAGGCCTCTCATTGATGAATTTGTTCTTGTATATCTAGATGATATTCTTATCTTTAGTAAAAGTTGGAATGAACATGTATGTCATGTGAAGAAAGTGCTTGATGTATTGAAAAACGAAAAACTCTATGTAAAATTGTCAAAGTGTGAGTTTGGGAAAACCTCTTTGGTTTACCTAGGTCATATTGTTGGTCATGGTCAGCTAAAAATTGATCCTTCTAAAGTTGAAGCAATTGTAAATTGGCTTAAGCCTATTAGTGTAATTGAGGTTCGCAACATTTTGGGTGTAGTACAGTATTGGAGAAGATTTATTGCCAATTTCTCTATTATTGCAGCACCTTTACACGCATTGACAAGTGTAAAGCAAGTCTTTCAATGGGGAGGAAAGCAGTAGAATTCCTTCGAAACATTGAAAGAAAAGATCAGCACCGCACCGGTCTTGGCCTTATCAGATCTCCAACAGCCATTCAAGATCGAAACAGACGCCAGCGGATATGCCATGGGAGCTGTACTGATGCAGCAAAAGAAGCTGATATGTTACCATTCAAAGAAGTTCTCTCAGGCTGTGATAAACTATCCCACTTATGAAAAGGAGTTATATGCCTTGGTCCAAAGTGTGAAAAAGTGGAAACACTACCTGATTGGCAAAGAGACCATCATCCATACGAATCATCAACCCTTGTAGTATCTTCAGTCACAAACCAAGTTCCAACAATTTCGTCATTTAAGGTGGATGGGTTTTCTTCAGCAATTTAATCTAGTAATAAAGTATAAGAAGGGCACTAGCAACAAAGTGGCCGATATGCTATCTCTCCCTCCTATTTCTGCTTTTGTTATTTTGCATAATGCTTCGTTATCTTTTGAAATTTAGTTTGAACAATATGCTAACGATGATGACTTTAAGGAGATTTATGCAAAACTAACCCATGGTTCACAGGTGGACAACTATCACTTGCAGGGGAAACTATTGTATCACCTTGGCATATTATACATACCCACATGAGAAAGGGTACATGTAATAATGAACTCTTGCTTTGACAATGGGCTCTTGTAAACTTTCAATCTGTGCCCATTAACAAGTAAATGAATGGCCTCTGCATCTATGGTTCTAATCTGCACTTAACCATTATCATGACATTTCTTTATGACATAAGGCCCTAGCCATCAAGTCCTTAACTTTCCCTTAAAGTATTTATATATGGAATCATATAACAAAGCCCAATCACCTTCTTGAATTTTATTGTCCTTGATGTTCTTTTCATGCCAAATCTTCCTCTGAATTTGAGTTACCTTTGTGTGTAGGGGGGTATGCATTCTGAACTCATCTAGCCCATTCAACTGGAGAAATCTCTCTTTTTGTGCACTACTGAGATCTAAATCTAGTTGGGTTGCCTTCCTCAATGTATTGTACTCAAATCAATGGACAACAGGGCCTTCTTCCCATAGACCAACTCATAGGTTGTGAATCCAATGGTGGTCTTCTAGGTGGTATTGTAGGCCCAGGTTGCCTCAACTAATATATCTACACAATATTTTCTGTTGCTGCTAACCACTTTGGTCAAAATTCCCTCCAATGCTCTATTGGTCACCTCCACTTTCCCATTAGCTTGTGGGTGATATGGATTGGAGGTTCTATGCTTGATCTTGTGTTGGCTTAACAAGTCTTCAATCATGTTGGATGTAAACTGGTTGCCTTGATCAGTGACCAGTTCTCTATGGTACCTAAACTTGTAAAAGACATTTTCCCTTAAGAACTCAGCCACCTTTTCCTCTGTTGTTGCCTTGATTACCTTGGTTTCAGCCCACTTAGTTATATATTCAGTGCATACAATGATGTACTACTTTTGCTTAGAAGGAGGGTCAATAGGTCCAATGAAATCCATGCGCCGCTTGTCAAATGGCTCGAAAGTCACTTGAGGTTGCAGATACATTTCATCCCTTGGAGTAGGCTTTCCCATCCTTTGGGACTGATCACACTAACTAGTGTATCTTCTCACATCTTGATGAAGAGTGGACCAATAATAACTAGCTTGTAACACCTTGAATGTTGTCCTCTTTGCTGAAAAGTGACCTCCACAAGGCCCATCATCACAGGTCAGAAGGATGTCAAAGACTTCCTCTTCACTAACACATCTTCTCAGAATTTGATCCAGGCCTAGTTTGAAGAGGTTGCCCCCAATCCAAGTGAATGGGGCGCTCTTCCTCACAATCTTGCTTTTCTCTTTGGAGGACAAATTCGGTGGGAACTGTGCATATACCAAATAGTTTTCTATGTCAGCAAACCATAGAGAGAGAACTGAAATGGTGAATAAGTGTTCATCCGATAACTAATCATCAACCATTCCTTCCTCACCTATAGGAAAAGTTAAACTTGGACAAAAAATCTGCAACAACATTTTCCTTGCCAAGCTTATCAACAATTGTTAGATCAAACTATTGTAATAAAAGTAACCATCTAATAATCTGGGCATTCACATCAAGTTTATTCATTAAATATTTAATTGCATCATGGTCAGTATGTACAAATGCTTGATAACCTGTAATGTAATGCCTAAATTTGTTCAATGAATGAACAACATCCAGGAGCTCTTTTTCGATCATTGTGTAGTTCAGTTTGGCCTTTGACAGATTCTTTCTGACAAAGTAAATGTCATAAAGCAACTTTTCATCTATCTAGCCTAGAGCTGCCCCTATGGTTTTGTGTGAAGCATCAACATGTATATGAAAAGGAAGGGCCCAATTTGGGCCTTGGAGAATTGGTGCAGTGGTTAACTTGTCCTTCATGGTGTCCAGGGCCTCTTGACAACTTTTTGACCATACAAACTTAGAGTCTTTGGCCAACAACCCAAATAGAGGAGAAGCTAACTTGTTGAAGTCTTTTATAAACCTCTGACAGTATATAGCTAAAACTAGGAAACTTTTGACATCTCTCTGCTTTTGCAGAGGTGGGACCCTTTGGATGATAGCTATTTTGTTTGGGTCTACTTGCAGTCCTTGCTGGGATATTGAGTGACCTAGCACAATCCCTGAAATCATCAAGAACTCACATTTTTCTAAGAGATAGGTTCATTTCAATGCATTTGTTTAGCACCTTACTTAAGTTGGACAAAGCTTCCCAGAAATCACACCCATAAGCTGTAAAATCATCCATATAGATCTCTATTGTATCATGGACTAGCTCGGAAAAGATACTCAGGACTGCTCTCTGGAAAGTGGCAGGAGCATTGCATAGGCCAAAAGGAAGGACCCTATAGGCAAAACTACCCCAAGGAGAAGTGAAGGTGGTTTTATCCTAGTCTTCTGGGCTGATCTGGATTTGATTGTACCCATTGAATCCATCTTGGAAAGAGAAAAACGTTTTCCCTGCCAGGCCATCTAGCACTTGGTCGATGAAAGGTAGAGGGAAATGGTCCTTCTTTGTGGCTTTGTTTAACTCTCTGTGATCAACACAAATCTTCCACTTACAATTTTTCTTTGGAACGAATACCAAAGGAGAGACCCACTTACTGTCTGAGATAGGGTAAATGAATCCTGCATCTAGCGACTTTTTCAGTTCTTCTTTGACTATATCCTTGAGAGTTGGATTCATCCTCCTTTGGGGTTTTCAGACTCATTTGCAACCTTCTTTGATATAAATGTGGTGAGTACACACCGAGGGGTGCACTCCCTTCATTTCTTTGTAACTCCAAGCAAAGGCATCCAGATGTTCCTTTAGCATGTTACACAACTTTTCTTCTTGGTGAACAGAAAGAGATGGGTTGATTTTCAAAGTTCTCTCAGGGCCGAATTCTATGGTTTTGACACGAGTAGGGTTGGAATCAGCTAAGAATAGATCAATTTGATGGTTGTTATGGGTTTCCTTTACTACTTATTCTAAGGACAATGTACTGGGAGTTGGACTTTGGAGTATGTGTTCAATCAAATAATGTTCATTCAGTTTTCCTCCTCCCATGGTTGTTTCTAAGGTATAGAGTTGGGCTGAATAAAATTCATCTTCTTCCTCCTCCTCCAGCCATAAAGGTAAGTCATGCTCTAGAGATGGTTGGGCAGGAGGGTATAGGACTAACTGCTTGGACATATGCCCATTTTTTATAGTCATATTTCTAGCCCTGTAGCTAATGTAGGCATCGACAGTGGCTAGCCAAGGCCTCCCAAGGATGAGAGGGTAACCAGTAAGCTTGGCCTTAGGCTAGAGAACTAGGAAATCTGCAGGGTACTCCCAAGAGTCAATGGAGACCATCACATCCTCCACAATCCCCTCAGGGGTCACTGTGGAGCGGTCTGCAAGTTACAGGACTGTTGTGGTCTTTCTCAATGAACCCTGGAGGTTGAGCTTGAGCATGGTATCCTTGGTCATCAGATTAATGGCAGCCCCATGATCAATAAAAGTGTGGGGGAAAAGGGTGCCATTGATGTGCACATCTACTACAGGGCTTCCAGGGTCCAAATACTTTGGGCAAATTACCTACCCCAACATTAAGTCAGATAGTTGTTGAATGACATTAATGGTAGGGGCATCTCTTTTTCGCCTCCCTAGATGCTTGAAGCACTTCTCCTTAATCAAATTGTTGTAAATAGGTACATCTTTTATAGCTTGGAGAAGTGGAATTTTGACACATAGATTTTTCAATTCTCCCAGAAGTTCAGTCTCTTCTGGGGTAGGCTGGAGTGGTTGGGTTAATCTCTCAGGAAAGGGTGGTGGATTTACTTTAGGCATGATTTCCTCTCTTTCTTCCTCAACCTCCCTAGGTGGAGGTAGAGGTTGGTTGTCCGGGAGTACTCTCCCATATCTCAGGTTGATTTCCTGAATCTCCATAGCATAAGCAGGATAGGATGTCTCTCCACTGTATACTTGTTGTGCTTGTCTATTGTTCGGGTTCGGATTTGGCTAGGTAGGCATATGGGGTTGTTTAGGTGGAGCAGGGTGTAAAATTTTTGGTTGAGCAAGTGGTGAAGGAAATAACATTGGAGCATTGTCATATGTGGACCTCCACTCCTGGGGCAGTGAATTCCACCGAGGCTGTGGCGGAGCATATGGTTGAAATGACTGGCTGGTTGGTTGGGAATGATATTGACGTGCAAAGGACCAAGGAGGAGGTGTAGACGAGGAAGGATGAGCAGGGGAGGCCTATGAGGGAATGGATGTGGTTTGGTTGGGGTTGTAATATGCATGGGATGACCCTTGCATGCCCTGCTGGTATGGCCGAGGCCCATGAGATCACCTTTGATTTATGTAGCAGAGCTCTTTGGTCACCCCTTTAGCTCCTTGATATACAGCTTTTAGTCCAGGTAAAGAGGGCACTTGTCTGTGGAGTGGTTTTCTTCATAGATTGAGCAAAGTTCAATCGAATTCATTGGGCATTCATTCCTAGGGTGTCTCCTTGTGCATCTAGGGCTGAAAATGGCTAAGGCTCTCTCTGTTTCTTCTTGTTTTCTCTTAGTGTGCATAGTGTCCATCTATAGGGCAAGGGTTTGCAACATCTCACTCTTGAAATCCTCCAGCATGTTTCCAATTTCACCCTTGACAGATGTATTTGAAGAGGATGGGTTGACCATAAGTTGACTACCCCTATCCTTTTTCCTAGCTGCCCTATAATGGTTTCTAAAGATAGTATTGATATCCTCATAGGGTAATGGGTAGATGTCCCCTCCTGCTAACAAGTTTAGGGTATCCAAAAGATCTTCCCTTACCCCTCTAAGCAGAACTAGCTTCAGTGACTCAAGGTCAAGTGTGCACCTGGCCCTTTTATAGCTAAGATGGAATCTTTCTTCATAATCCTCTAGGGATTCATCATGCCCTAAGGTCATCCTAAAATTTTCCTCTTTAGTGTCTTTAGACCTACAATATTCTCGATACTTGTTGTTGAAGGCTTGTTGCATCTGAGCCCAAGTTGTGATGTTATCCCCAGGTAAAACCATGAACCAGCACAAAGCTGCATCCTTGAGAGTGGATGGGAATAGTTTCAACTTCTGCTCATTATTAGTATAGTCATAGGTTCTGCATATGACAAAAAACTCAAACAAGAAAGTGTCTAGATATTCTGAGGTCAGGCCATGGAAATGAGGAAGGGTAGAGGGGCTTATATTATTCATCTTAGTATCCCCATTGGTTTCCCTAATGGGGAAGGCACCCTCAACTCTTTCTCTATTTCCTCTATCATTTCTATTTTCAGCCATTGGGTCAGTAGGAATGGGTTCTTCTTCTTCTTCTTCCCCTGTAGGCTCTTCAAATATATTTGGTTTCTCACCTAAGGGTTCCTCCAATTCACAGCCATTGAAGAAGAGGGAAGGTTGGTTGTTTGAAGCGGTGGGGTAATTTGGCAAAAATTTCCCTAAGTTATCCCTATTCCTATGAGGCATGAAAAAAAAAGTGTTTTTGTTTTTGTTTTGTGTTTTTTTCAAACTTTGAAAAGGATTGCAGAATTGAAATTGCAAACTGAATGAAAACTAATGGCTTGAATGAAATCTTACTTGCAGGATGGAAAGGAAAGCAAAGAATGCAGAATGGAAAAGAAAGCAAACTAAATTACTCTTGCAGAAATGAAATTAATAGCGTAATACCATAAACAAGAAATGGAATAAAGAAAGCAGTAATCACATATTACTCAGACACCTCCTCGGCAACCATGGAAAAAAGTGATGAGCACAAGTATTGCAACAAGAATGTTGTAACTCCTGGGGCTACCAACTTTACTTTATCAACCCGGGGTTCGTAAAAACTTGGAGGTGACAGTGTTGTATACACAAGTAAAAGTGACGAGTTTGCTCTTTATCACTACTCAGCTGGCGATAGACCACTAGGGTTTTCAAGCCAGACTTCTATGGATTCAGAATAAGCTTGATTACTCATGAGAGAAAGAGAAATCTACTCTAAGAGAAAGCTTTTCTACTACAGTAAGGAAGAACACTGAAATCAAATGCTAAAAACACACCATTTTCTAAATAACTGCTAAGAGACTATGCTTCAGAAAGAATGCTAAGTCAACATGTATGCAATCTTGTTGTCCTAACCATGTAAATTAAAAACATCAAACATTCTACTACTATGCATGCAACTAACTAAAATAAATCTGTTTTTCTAAATTTGTCCTTTTTTATGGAAAAGTGTGAAAGATAATCTCTTTTGGTGATGTGGAAGGTGGCTTAGGAGTGTTGGTGAATGGTTAGAAGGTTGGGGAGACCAGTAGGTGACATTTTCTAGCTTCCTGGAGGCTTTTCCCTCAATTTGGCCTCAAAACAGGCCACTACAGGAAAACCTATAGGATGTCCTAAAAACCTACAAGATTCCCTGTATTTCTACAAGATACAGCCGAGAGCAAAAGGATGGGTGTTGAAGGTGATGGAAGGCTTAGGGAAGGTGGTTGGTGGATGGAATGAGGCAAGGAAATACCTAGGATCACTCCAGAACTCAAAACCAAAGTTGGAAGATGGTTGGATTTGCTCAACAAGCTTGGAGAAGTTTCCTTGTAAAATGATGAAATTGGTGAGGGTCTTAGTGAAAGAAAGGAATGATCATGGATGGATGAAGTTGGAAGGAGGTTGTTGACTATGAGATCTCTCTGTACTTCTGAAACACCTGCACTGCATCAAACATTGATATTTACCCAAAAATCATGTAAACAAGAAGAATTTCAATGATCTAGGAAAACAGAGTTTAATGAGCTAGTTGTCTACTTCATGCATGAAGAAAACTTGCAGAATAAGATGGAATCATTGATGAGATATAATGTAAGACTGAATATGGAAGAAATGATAACTAAATCCTACTCTTGCAAATTGATCAAATGCTGGCCTAAGTACAGGAAACCCTAAATTCTATGAGAAAGTAGAATTCTGTCTTTTTGGGGCTGCATGGGAGTTCTTTCCTCAAATCATGATCCCTAAAGGAAGAAGTGAGAGAAAAACACCTATTGATAGCTTTTTGATGTTCCTTTATCTCTTTTAAACTACTGCTAAAGTAAAGAACAAATGGAAGCAAACTAATAAGCAACTAATCAACTCTACACTACTTGCAATGAAATAATCCTAAAGACAATTCAACCATTGAGCTATGAAATCAATCTAAGCATACAAATACAAGAAGAGGAGCCTTTGTTGCTAGGGTTGGGCCCTAACCCAAGAGCTTCAGCCCTCTGAGTTAACTCAGTGTTGGATCAAGAAAATGCTCATTCTCATTATCAAAACAGGAAATTACATAGCAATGTCTTCCACAAGTCTTGAACTCGAAAATGACTAGTGTTTTTACAGCAAAAATTCAAATCCTAATGAGGCTCTAGGCCTCTTTATTTATACAACTGAAGTCTCCAATGACTTCCTTAAATCTAGGGAGGCTCGACTCCCAAACTCGAGATAAACTAACTCTTTAATTGTCACTTGCTCGACTGCCTTTTGATCTCCATGACTTGGCTGCTTGTACTCCGAGCTAGTGTGATTGATGGAGGAATATTCGAATGAGGGAGGAGTAAATGAGGAGGATTTACCTCCTACAATCTCTCTTCCTTGTCTCATTCGATTTTCAGCCCTTAATCTAGCCAAAATTCCCTGATTTTCTCTCACAAACTTGCATTCAATGCACATTAGTCCACTAGGCATAATATCTCACTTTGACTCATCTCATTAAACAAAATATAATAAAAATATGCAATAAATTGTGAGAAGAGTTGATTTGACTAAGCTAAGAGGTGAATTAAGGTCCATATAGTTACCCAATGGTGAGGCTCATCACACCCCGGCCGGATGCGATATATATTATAATAGATTTAAAGGTTTATTTAGATTCGTTTAATGGAAATCACCATGTACTAAGGAATTTTGTCCCTTTGTATTGCCATTGCAATACGATACAGGCCCATCCCGAATGTGATTGCGATAAGGATCAACAGCAGATGAAAAATTGGTCCCCTTGGCTCGCTTTTAATAGAAAAAACAATAGCAAAAGGGAGCCAACATTGCACATTCATTACAACGGTTTTCAAAACCGAATGCAGAAAAAATGGAACAACAACACAGTTCATTAGTCAACAAGACTAACAGAAGTGTTTATTCAAGGCCTCAGTTACACCAGAATGGCCATAACAGTACTAGAGCTCAGCCAAATAATATTTTTAGTAGTTTTGATATATTTTTATAAATTTTTGTAACAAATCTTAAAATCTGTTTTCAAGATATTTTTCTATAAACCATTGTATAGATACTTCAGATTTCAGAGGATTAGAGGTTGGACATCAGAGAGTGAAAGGCTTGGAGCTTGTATTCAATTATCTTTTTGCAGGAACTCAAAGGCCAGTTGCAATTATTATCTAGGAATTCTTGTGGTATGAATTTGTGATAATGTTATTCTTATATTAATAGTTTATATGAATGATAATTTCATCTCCTTTCCATATCTATTCTTTTAAGTGATTTTCCTAAGAGGTTTTAAACAAAATTCTTAAACTTAAGCTTTGTTTTGTTAGGAATTTCATGCTTATGTTATCTATCTTCTAATAAATGAATTCATGCTTGCCATGCTCATTTTGAACCTTTACTTTTCCACCCTACACTACGTCGAAAAAACCCCAAAGTATCACAAAGGAATAGTTACCTTGATTCTTTATATCTCTTGCAACTGAACCCTTGAAAACTGACCTAATTCTTTGATTTTGACTCCTGATCTAGCAAAACCCTAAATTTCAAAATCCTAGAGCTGAACAGACCTAGCCTAATATCTGTTTCCCACTCCAATCATATTTGGTTGTGAGCTTTATAGAGAGAGCCCTCTCTGGTTTAGTAGGGCTAGTTGTTGAACCTTAAGTGGTTAGAGGTTACCTCCATCGATCTCCTTTCTCAACCTTGGGATATTGTGGAGGATAACATTTTGGTGTCATTGTCGGGGAACGCAAGATCATATTTTCCCTGGGAAAGAATGACAAGGATCAAATCTGATTGCTGATGGTGGACATTGATTAGACACATGAAGGTTGAAATCTTTCACCTGGCGACTCCAAATCAGTTTCAAATTTAATTCGAAGACTCCACTGGAGGATGAACCTTACCAAGAGAAAATTGAAAGGACGATATGGGAAGATCAGGTATTCAAGTTGGAATTTCATCTAAGATATAATATGCTTTATTGTATATTATTTATTCTCTTTTCCTGAGAATTTCAAGAAGGGTTTCTAAAGTATATTGTATTTGAGAAAAGATCCCAGACCTGCATTTTATTCCTTTCCTTTGAAGATTGTGAATACAAATTTTGATCTTGGTCAAGACCCTTCTTTCGAATCTTATGATAACCATCTTCAACTTGATGAGCCTCAAGAGATCAAGACTAATCCTACAACTTTTGTACATACTCCTACACCTTTTAAAATTATAAATAGATACAAGCCACTCATCTTACCTCCTATACTCCATTATTTCTCTAAAAATTATTACAAATGTCTTCCCATGTTTGATGGAGAATATGGTAACATCACTGCTGAAAAACACATTCATAACTTTGAAAATTTTCTCGACCATTTTGAGGTTGAAGAAGATGATGTCAGTATCATGATTTTTGCTTTATCTTTGCAAGGGGAAACCAAGAAATGGTTCAAGAAATTATCGGCTACACGAATTTTCGATTTCGATCAGTTTGTGCAAGTATTTCTTGATAAATGGGTGATCAAGAGGAATCCTTTTCTGATTCTAGAAGATTATAATCATTTGAAAAGACAAATAGGAGAAACAGTGCAACACTTTTCAGTGAGGTTCAATCAAGTATACCATTCAATCTCTGCTGATATAAAACCGCCACCCGGTTCAGGTCTCTTACACTACCTGGATGCCTTTGATCTAGAAATGTCATTTCAATTGAGAGAAAGGAACACTAAAACACTTGAAGAAATGCATGATAATGAAATATCTATGGAAGCTAATTTGATGGTCAAAAGGTCAAAATTGAAGGAAACAGGGAGGGAGAACATAGAGAAGGAACACCTGACATCTTCAGAAGTGAAGCTCGACATTTTGGTAAGCACAATGGAATAAATGATGCAAAAGATCATCATGAGATATGAATTTGTTGTTCAAAAACACCATGTCCCACTTATTGCAGAAGAAGAAGAGGTTGTCGACCCTAACCATTATCCTACTCATTCAAGTTACCATAGATCAGAAAATGATTGTTTTATGTATTCATTTATGGACAGTCATGAAAATGGATTTGTAGATCAACCCATAGAGAATCAATCTGTTGATCTAATGTGTATGCTTGATGTCATTCCTTATAATGATGAGTTACCCAAGTATGATCAATATGATGATAATTATGTTGTTGAAATAGAGGCTGACTCTTCAAGGCAATCAATGGCAAGTTTTTGGGAGGAAGAAGTTCAGTTACAACAACTCAAATATAGCACTCAGCCTATACATATTAGCTATGACAGCAATGAAGAAAGTGCAGAAAATTTCAAAGCAAGTGAAAGGTCTTTTCCTTTATGTTTTACTTCATTTCAATTACTAAGAGAAAACTTTCCTAAGATTAGAAATCGTCTTTCAGTTTTAATGTTGAGCACGAAGAAGACAATGAACTTTTTGATCAAGACTCCTTACCCTTGTGTTTCTCCTCATTTGAAAAAATAAGAGAAAAATATAAGCAAGCAGATAAGTGAGTTGTCAACAGCATAAATGGGTAGCCTTCTCATGAATTGGTTGAGGAGGTCACTTGTGATATGGAAGCTTCTTTCGTTCCAAAATCGTGGCCACTGAGTTACATTGAGTTTCAAATCAAAGATGAAAGTTTAGAATCTGAAACATAGTGTGAATTGATGCAGGATCATTTTGTACCATTAAGTTTTGATTCATTTTAGTTTTGAAGAAATTTTTTTGATAGTATCTCTAAAGAAAATAAAAACAAGCCTATAGAAAATCATATAGTCTCATTGGAACCAATGTATAGCAGGTTGCAGTAGTTTTCTCAGGTTCTCCATGATCCAATAGCTGATGTTTTGAATGATATATGTTGTCAAATTCCTTCTTCATTAGCTAACCGTGACCTTAAAAAAAAAAAAAAAAAACTTGATCAAACAACCAGCTTCATTGTCTCGTTCAGTAGGAATTTCATTACAAATCTCATCCAAAATTTGCAGTCTACATTTATTTCACTTGAGAATGACAAACTTCATTTTATAAAACAACCAATGTCTAAAAAGGAATAAGATTCTTGTCTCATTGTTGATCATCAAGAAAAGGTAGTCATTCACGAGTTTCAGGATCCTTTTGTTGAGTTGTTGCAGTCATCAAGGGAGATGAATTTTATTGTATTTATGGAACATGTACACATGTTTAGTGGACACTTAGAGTGGCCTATATTATTTTTTTTGCCTGCTCAAGGAAAGTGTGAGCAAGATTCAAGTAAGTAGTCATTTGTTGGATTGGTTACACTAGAGGGATCATTTCACATGATTGTCTATATATATCTTCAACAGGTGGGCGGTTATCA
Organism: Pinus tabuliformis; assembly: GCA_031772625.1. Lineage (NCBI taxonomy): Eukaryota > Viridiplantae > Streptophyta > Pinopsida > Pinales > Pinaceae > Pinus > Pinus tabuliformis. The sequence goes on from CM062816.1 coordinate 60,064,093, forward strand.
TCAGAATTTGAAGCCCGAGGTGAAGGCCCTAAGATCCTGATGGTCTGCTGCCATGTGTAAGTAAGTTCAGTTAGTAGTCAAGCTTTTGAGTTAAGTCAAGTCGGTTTCAGTTTTTCTTAAGTTTATCGGTCAGTTCAGTTTTGAATTTGGTCTTTTTGCTTTTCACTCCATGCCCAATGGATCAGGCTACTTGGTCTACGGTGTTCTTGACACCTCCTAAAGGAGCTGCCATCCCCAGTTGGAGCCAATGTTAGTGTCTGTCAGTCTTGTCAGTCACCAGTGATCAAATGTGCTCTTTCAAAGTTTTTGTTAGGGTCCTTGGTCAAATTTTTATGTTTCAGTAGGTCTTCAAATAAAAAATTTGGTCACTAGTTAGGTTAGTTAGGGCATCAATACTCCTTTCACCTTCATGGTCAATGGACATCATCATGGTCAACCATTCCTTGTTGTAAGGGTGTCATAGTCATTATGGTCATCATTTTGCTCATTTTGTCCATGTCAATTCATCAAAATGGTCAAAAGAGTCATAACATCACTTATGGTTAATCATTATGAGAGTAGTAATTAGGGGAAATAATGTGTTCAAGGAGATTTCGGCTTGTTTCAACATCCTTATTCATACTCCATATACCTCCCTCAACCTTCCCTCATAAATCCCCTCATTCCATCTAAAACTCATTTTTCCTTGAGAAAATCCTTAAATCAAAATTCAAAACCCATTTTTCCCTTGGAAACACTCATATTTCATATTAATTCCCAAACTCTAGCCATATCCCAAAAATCCTTTGAATATTCCTTTAGCCTCATTTCCATTGTTATACATTGAAACTTAGCCGAAATCCATTTTAAAATTCCATTTGTATTAACTCTAGCCAAAAGTCCATTTGTGTTAACTCTAGCTGCACCCATTAAACTATATTAAAATCCCTTTAAAGGTCGTATCCCACAATCGGCCTATCCCACAACATTAAGTCCCTCATCCCGCAAGAATTTGCCATCTCGCAATAACTCCTTGCACCAATAAACCCTACAGTTGATAAACCCCGCAGCTAATAAGTCTCGCTTGTGATTACGCATCCCGCATCCCACAACCGACTCCTCGTCCCACAATTACTCCCGCTCGCTAATGAAATTCCTGCTGAAATTCCCACTCACCGATGAAATCCCCGTTGATATCGCAACACTCCCGACTACGATAAGTCCCAGCCCACTATGATCACACCAATCTAAAATCCCTCCCCGCAAGGTCCTACTCTCGAATGTGATTGTGATATAGTGAAATCCCCCTTTCCAGACCCGTCGGGATATGTAATTGGATTTTGAAATTTTTTGAGTCTAGGTCTATGGTAAACACCCCAGCCGAATGCGACATATATTATAATGGATTTAAAGGTTTATTCAGATCCGTTTAATGGAAATCACCATGTAATAAGGAATTATGTCCCTTTGTATTGTGACTATGATACGACACAGGCCCGTCCTAGATGCGATTGCGATAAGGATCAACGACAGAGGAAGAATCGGTCCCCTTGGCTCACTTTTAATAGAAAAACAACAGTAAAAGGGAGTCAGCATTACACATTCATTACAACAGTTTTCAGAACCGAATGCAAAAAAAATGGAACAGCAACACAGTTCATCAGTTAGCAAGACTAACAGAAGTGTTTATTCAAGGCCTCAGTTACACCAAAATGCCCAAAACAACACCATAGCTCAACCAAATAATATTTTTAGTACTTTTGATCTATTTTTATGGATTTTTGTAACAAATCTTAAAATTTGTTTTCAAGATATTTTTTTGTAAACCATTGTATAAATACTTCAGATTTCGAAGTATTAGAGGTTGGACATCAGAGAATGAAAGGCTTAGAGCTTGTATTCAATTATCTTTTTACAAAAAAACAAAGGTCAGTTGCAGTTATTATGTATGAATTCTTGTGGTATGAGTTTGTGATAATGTTTTTCTTCTGTTAATGGTTTATATGAATGATAATTTCATATCATTTCCATATCTATGCTTTTCAGTGATTTTCCTAAGAGGTTTTAAACAAAATTCTTAAACATAAGCTCTATTTTGTTAGAAATTTCATGCTTATGTTATCTATCTTCTGATAAATGAATTCATGCTTTCCGTGCTCATTTTGAACCTTTGCTTTTCCACCCTACACTACATCAACAAAACCCCAAAGTATCACAAAGGCATAGCTACCGTGCTCCTTTATATCTCTTGCAATTGAACCCTTGAAACCTGACCTAGTTCCTTTATTTTGACTCTCGATCTAGCAAAATCCTAAATTTCAAAATCCTAGAGCTAAACAAACTTAGCCTAATATCTTTTTCCCACTCCAGTCATATTTGGTTGTAAGATTTATAGAGAGAGCCCTCTCTAGTTTAGCAGGGCTAGTTGTTGAACCCTAAGTGGTTTGAGATTACCTCAGTCGATCTCCTTTCTCAGCCTTGAGATATTGTAGAGGATAATACACCCTAAATATTTTGAGGTTTCATGCCATATTGCAAGCCCATGACCACACCTCTAGTAACAAATTGGAGGAAGGTGGATACTTCCATATCGAAGCGAGTAGATCCCTCACTTTACTAGTAGTTGATTGGGTTGTTAATGTACTTGGTAAACACACGGTCAAACATATGCTTTATAGTTAAATCTTTGAGCCAATTTATGGTTGAGACTAACAGAGCACATTGGCTTGCTACTAAAGCATGTATTGATATATCTCAAGGGGACAATAGAGTTTGTATTGTAGTATAGATAAGTTTATGAGATGGGGCTTGAGGGCTTCACTGATGTAGATTGGACAGGAAGCTCCATAGACATGGAGAGCACATTGGGATGCAAATTTTGTGTTGGATCAACATTTCTTGGTGCAACTGGAAGTAGAGATTAGTTGCATTGAGCTCATCCAAGGCCGAGTATATGGGAACTAGTTTGGCAAGGTGTGAATCTATTTGGTTGGCGAAGCTTCTCATGGGCTTGTTTAGATACGATTTGGATCCTACCATGATCCATTGTGACAATCAGAGCTACATCAAGCTCTCTAAGAATCAAGAATTTCATGATCACTCAAATCATGTCGACATATGTTATCACCACATCATATATATTGTTCGGAGAGGTATAGTTACACTCTAGTACATACCAATAAAGGAGAAAACAACAAACATTTTGAGTAAATATTTTCTAGGGAGTAGATTTGTTTACCTCAAAGAGAAGTTGGGAGTAGTACATAACATCTTCCTCTCTAAGAGGGAGTGTTGATTGGAGTAGAGAAGGGTTATGTTTGGCTATGTACTAGGGCTAGCAGAGGGATCCACAAGACAACCACTTTAGAATAATATTAATTTATTTAACTATTTCCTAAAGTTAGACTTAGGAAAAAATAAAATTCCTAATTTAACTTATGATTTAATCGTATCCCTTCACAACGATTTAATCTCAGTAATTGAGAGAGATGATGGGGTTGAGGTCGAAACTATAATAGGAGATAGAACAAGTAAGTGGCAAGTTAGTTGAGCACAAGAGTGTGTCAGATTAGTAAGAGGAAAAGACTAGGGTTCAACAAATCGCAGTGGTTCAACATCCAGGAGGAAGAGATCGAGTGAGGGTCGAATTGCCTTAGGTTAGACATCAAATGTGCAGTGTCCAATTCGCACGTGTGTGTAAGGAGGAGAGATATGCGCTCACACATGTGTGCAGATAGGTAGATATGTGTGGTATTTCAGCAAATCAAGTGCATAGAAAGAAGATTGAGTTATCTTGGAGGTTGATCAATTTTTTTCTTATGGTGAAATAGAAGTTCTCCCTTGCTGTAGTTTTCTAAAGAAGACCCTTTTGCTGAATATAATTAGAAAAAACACAAAGTTGCAGGTTATCCCTAAAGTTGGGGTTTCCTATATATATCTTGTGTTCTATGTGTTGAATGTGTTTGTCTTTAGATTTATTATTTATTTTCCATTATGCATGCTAAGTTAGGAAACTTAGTGTATTTGCAATTTAAGTTTCCATTGCAACAGTTGTTTGTATTTCTAGTTTTACACTTACAAAATTGTGAATCAATTAATGGATTTTAAAGAAATCTAACATGTAAGGCACCACAACAAACCTTTAAAAATACCTTTCTAATTACTCAAAAAGACAAATAGAAGACTATTCATTTAATTGTTGTTGAAAACTAGAGTGCAATGGATATAAGCACTATTTATGAACTATGGTAATTACTTGTGAATATAAACTATAGTTCTTTTATCTCCATCAAGCAATCACACTTCAAAAATTCAACCAATAACCATGAAAGGAAAGTAGAGATCACAATGTTGAAAACTTAGGATATGTGATATCACGTGTGTAAGCAAGAGAGATATGTAAGTAATAAGCAAATGTTTAAAATGAAAAGTTTCAAGTGTATATTATACTCAAGATACCCAAGAGACATGTCTCTTTGTAAATTAGATCACTTCTCTTTGTAAATTAAATTCTAAGTCCGCAGATCTACATTTTTACTCATATTTGTTACAGTGTTGAAGAACACGTAAATAATGGTGGGCAGGTAAGTATATTTATTTACATCTTGTTCCTTATCCCATCTTTTACACAAATACTAGCTTAAATTATGGTGGGTAGTAACTTATGGTAAATATGTCATTTACCTGAATATGAGATATTTTAAAGGATCTTAATTTGAGTGGTTTTGTTGATTTCATTTCTTCTAATTTAAAATTTAATTTTCTTTTATGTTTTTACATGGTATTATAAATACATCAAGTATTATGAAGACTGACCATAGCTATAGTCTTCAACACTCCCTTTTAGCTAGGGAGGTATTCATAATGATTATCCAAATGTTTTCTATATACATGATCTTTCTAAAAATAAAAGTAAATCTTATCGATAGCATATTTATCTAGGTCAATACCCTTGATCTACATCAACATCATCATCAATATGTACCACAAACCAAGTTAGCTCTCCTAACCAATGGTACTTACTCAACTAGTCACCATGATCCGGTGGGCACCTCACCTCATGGTACTCTGACTAGTTCAAGGTTCCCATCCCTACTGGTCAAACCCTTGGGAAACCCATGTCCCAAATCCAAAGGCCTCTCTCTAGTTCATGATGTTGAAGAGGCACCCACTCCACGATTCTTCGCGCCTCAAAGACCATTCCTTTCAAGAATGCACATCTCTCACGCTATCTCACCCATAGTCTAAGTCATGCTCCCGTTGTCACCAACAGTCTGAGTCATACCCTTGTTGTCCACCCATCAACAATCCAAGCCAAACTCCTATTGTTAGCAACAGTGTGATCCATGTCCCTGTTGATGTCACATCAATGCTCCCTCTCACTAATAGAGGAGTTTTCCAACAATCTAGGTCATCCTCCTATTGTCATCGATAGATAGTCTGAGCCATTCCCTTGTTGTCCACCCATCAACAGTCTAGGCCAAGCTCATGTTGTTACCAACAGGTCGAGCCATGTCCCTATTTATGTCACATCAATGCTCACTCTCACTAACAAAGGAGTTCTCCAACATTCTGAGCCATGCTCATGTTGCCACCAATAGTCTGAGCCATACCCCTATTGTCCACCCATCAACAGTCTGGGCCAAGCTCTTATTGGTAACAACAATCTAGTCCATGCCCTTATTGATGTCACATCAATGCTCCCTCTCACTAATAGAGGAGTTCTTCAACACTCTAGGTCATGCTCCTATTGCCACCAATAGTCTGAGCCATACCCTTGTTGTCCCCCCATAAACAGTCCAGGCCAATCTCCTATTGTTACTAGAAGTCCAAGTGTATCTCTAAAGTATACAAACTTTGTCTAAGACAAAGGCTTTGTGAGAATGTTAGTCGTATACTCATTAGTGGAGATATATTGGAGCATCACCACTCCCTTTTGTACCATATCATGAATGTAGTGGTACTTGATACCAATTTTCTTCGAATTTCCATGCAACTTTGACTATCACAAAATATCATGGTCGATTCCAACACCTACTCAAACACTTTGACAAGCAATTTTTGAAGCCAAACTACTTCACAACAAACTGCACGGGCTGCCATATATTCAACTTCAACAATACTAATCTCCACTGAAAATTGTTTCTTGCTCTTCCAAGAAACATGATTGTTGAGCCCAATCAAAAACATTCATCAGATGTACTCTTTCCATAGATAACACTTTCATCCCAATCAGAGTCAAAGTATCCCAACAACCTACGCTCATTTCCTACCATATACTTCAAATAATAATTAACAATGATCCTACTTTGGCTTCATCTGATTTAATGTATTCACTGTAAAGCAAACATTCAAACCAAGTTCATTAAAGAACTAATCAACTACCTATCATCATCAAAATTTTGCAAAGAAGATTTCATCAACGTTCATCAATTGAAGATCACATTTAGTGGCCAAATCCCTCTTAATTTGAGACATATTCCACTGTGATCATTTCGAGCTCCCTCTGAAGCGAACATAATTTTTTCTATCTACCCCTTCTTTGGTACAACGTATCATAGTTGCTCCACATGAATTCATAACGACCTTCTTAAATTATGAGACTTCTTCAAAGTATTGACAACTGGAGCAAAAACATGATCTGCCTCTTACTCGAAGAATCTTTTATTCTCTCATCTCTAGTCATAGATAAGCACATTTCATGTTTTTTTATCTTCTTGCTCCCTCTTAAGCTCAGACCTTCAAATCTCGATTTTGGGACAGGTCCTTTTGTCACAAGCTTTGCTTCATTTTCCACTTATTTTCCCTCTATTGCCAAAACCATTGGCAATCTTCAATATACCTGTAATCCTCACTAGGAGGCCATGGAAGAACTTTTGAGAAGAATGTTAGCGCCCTCTTGATATTGGCCTTTTTGCATCAGCTTTATCCAAAATGTCATCATGATGTCATGTCTTCCTTACATGAACTATGATTTCTATCTTCGACAGAAATTATCACTTCAAGATGTTGTTGCTTACCAGGGTTTACAAACCCTATATTTTCATTTTCATAATCAAATTTCAAAATCTTAGAATCAACATGCCCTTCGCATATCCAACATTGTCAACAATCAATCAATAGAGTCCAAGAATGAATTGCTTTCTCTAAATCCTTGTACTAGTAGTATTCTGTTCATAAGGGCTTGGCCTTCATTTCAATGTACAAAGAATAATTTCATCATTCTTAAACAGTAGATGGAAGATTTCTTTCTTGGCATCAATACTTTCTCTGCAATAAAACCTTCAATGGCTTTATTCATTTATGTCCTTGACTTGTTATAGTGCAGGGTTTGCAAATGAATTTATCAAGAAAGCCTTAGAACATTCTCCCTGCATCATGTACTAGACTATCTGGTGGAGCTGACTTGCAACTTCTAAGTTGCTATATGAATACAAATTTATAAACTTAAAGAATTGGAACTCTACACTTCATTATTATTATTAAGATATAATCAAGATTCCATTTCAGAAAGAACTAAAACCAGTGGTCGAAAAAGAGAGATCTATTTGGAAATGTGAATCCAATGGAATTCATCAACTATAATTACATCGACGAGATAGGCCATAGAACATAGTTCTTACAGGTAACATCAAATTGTTTTTTGTATAAATTTTCAAGCTATATATGGAGTCTTTATAAATATGTTATATGAAGGAAAAGTGTCCAATTGAGTCTGTAGTTTGGCATAATTAGATGTTAGTCATTCTAGTCGATGTTGGTCAACTTCCAATCGACAATGTAAGCCTTGTGCAGGGGAAATTTCTTTTTATTAAGTCAGTGAGTCATAAAAACTTTTCCTTCATGTATTTATGAAATTCCAAACTCCAATGTATTGCTGAGAAAATCACAGTAACAACAGAGTATCTATCATAGTCACAAGAAAATTGAATGAGTAGTGTATGTAATCTTGCAGCGGAAAATTCAAGAACAAGACATCACACAAGAAAAACACACAAAAGAGTTGAACAATGATGACATCAAACAAATATATGGATTGAGCCCCCGATATAAATTGCAGAGTTATTCTTGGATTGTGGTATAAGTAAAATGCAAGATGGATCTTATGCAGATGTTTCACTTATCTTATGTTTGGTAAATGACTCCGAGGAATGATAGTCTTGGTTGGACTCGTCCATAGAGAGAGTGAAAAGGATGCCCCAGACTAGAGAGGAGCTGTCGACAATTCCTGGTTGGAGTAGTAGTCCATTTGATTGAGAAGACTGCAAAGAAGGTGAACAATGGAGATCTGCAAAAAATGGCCATCAAAAATGAAGAAATCACAGCAAGCTTTGTCTTGTGTCCAAGACTTTATTCTAACCTTGCTCAGGACAAGCAATGCATTGAGGGTAGGGGAGATGTTGTAAGGGTCTCATACACCTAAGACTATCATCATATAGTATGTATGTGTAAATGCCAGCAATATTAGTAAATGTCAAAGTAAAGTAAATGAAGGTAGGTTGTGAGCAGCTACAACTGCTCCAACTATATCTCCTTTGTATAAATATACCCAAAGTCTAATAGAACATTGATTAGTATTCCTTCCCGATAATTGGTTGTTCTTTGTGTATATGTGTGCGTATTCTTGTTGTTCCTAATGTATCTTGCTCATGCACTTCATAATGTATATTTATAACAATATCCCTCTCACACTGAGACATATCTTGCTATGGTAATTATGGTTGCCCCCTCTGCCACTGCAGCCTTTCAACATATCAGTTATCTAGCCTAACAATGCCAATGGCAATGCATAATTTCAAACTGAAATATCTACTCTCTATGAAGCTAATATGAGGCTCTCTGAATTTTCCCAGAGGCAATTCTTTCTGCGACAATTGCTCCCTCTAACACAAGTCCTTCAACTTTCATTAGAGACAAATCACATGAGATCAACCAAGCCTAGCATGTTTTGCTTGTAATATCCTTCTTGTGAACTTGTGCCCTTGACATATGATAGACCACAAGTAATTGTTATTTGGCCCCTCATTATCACCATTCTAGATTCTGAGGCCATGACTTTTGGAACAAAAATATCTTGTTTGTGTTAGATCTGAGCCCTAATCTAAGGTGTCTTGATGTTTAGCTTCGTTGGCAGACAAATATCAGCTCATTTCCTTACATAGGCTTAAATGTGATCTTCAACTTCATTGCTTCACCAAAGGTCTCATACCATGTTGAAAATACAAGCACTATTTCTGAACTATGGTTATTACTTGTGAATATTTATTATAGTTCCTTTATCTTCATCAAGCAATCACACTTCATAAATTCAACCAATAACCATGAAAGGAAAGTAGAGATCACAATGTTGAAAACTTAGGATATGTAAGATCACGTGTGTAAGAGAAAGATATGTGAATGATAAGTGAATGTTTAAAATGAAAATTTTCAAGTATATTTTATACTCCAAATACCCAAGAGACATGTCTCTTTGTAAATTAGATCACATCTCTTTGTAAATTAAACTCTAGTAAGTCTATAGATTTACATTTTTGCTCATGTTTGCTATATTTATTTACATCTTTTTCCTTATTGCATTTTTTATTTCTGTGAGTACTAGTTATTTACGTGAGTATGAGCTACTTTCAAGAGTCTTAATTTGAGGTGGTTTTGTTGATTTCTTTTCTTTTAATTTTCTTTCTTCTAAATTAAATTTAAATTTTCTTTCGTGTTTTTACATACTATTATAAATACATCAAGGATTATGAAGACCAACCATAACTACATTCTTCAACAATTATCAACCCTAAGTTCATATGGACCTTGGGAATTGCCATGCACTTTATGTGCCAAAACAATCTATTTAATCATTATTCCAGCAATGAAGTTGTAGCAAAAATGATCACAAGAAAATATTTTTAGGATACTTTTAACAACAATTTTAGGATACTTTTAACAATGTTTATACTTAAAATTTAAAATAAGTGAAAGAACAAAAGAGAGTAGATTTTAGAATTCAAAGAAAATCATAAAATAAAAATAAATATTAAAATACAACATTTTTTATACCTCAACCTTATTTACTAAACTAAAAACATATTTACACCGTCTGAAAATAATATAATGCAACTATTCTAATCAACACTGTACTCATAAATAGGCCTGTATATACAGAAAACAGTTTACTCGATGGACTAGTGAATATGATAAGAAATTGTAATCAGACCTAAAGTACAAATATTACCTCAAAGGAAATTCTACACATAAATTATACAGAGAGAAACTTACAGTACTCCAATAACAAATGCTAGAAGATTTTAAGCAAACAAGAGAGCTACCAAAATACCACAACTTTCAAAACAACAACAATTTTATGTTGACCAACGATATTGAAAAATTTACTTACCTATGAAAGACAAGCCACGATAAAGGTAAGTGCCTGTTGTCATTATGATTCAGGTTTGGCGCTATGGCACAAGTGTTGTACTTGATGGCAACTCACTCAAGTGGCAAATCTTTGTTCAGGCTCTCAAAATGATGGAAAATAAGGGGTTCGCAGGTACACCATTCAAAAAGTGCGGGCCCGCAGGCATGCCGTTCACAAAGTGCGGTCATGTCCGCTGGTTATCCGAATAGAAGGTGTGGACCCCAGTTCACTCACTCCAATGCAGAGAAGCGCGCACACGTGGGAATTCTTATGTTTGGCCCATGGTATTTAGCCCGACGTTCATAATTCTATGGTTTTGGTCCGTGGTATAGGATCTAAATTATTGAACCCCGGTTTGGATCCCTTGTATTGGTTTTCGATGGTTTTGTCCCATGGTTTGAATAAGGGCTTGCCTATATAAAGGAAAGGAGATCACTTGGCTTGTCACTGGTGAAATTTGAATATCTTAAGATCTGAAATTTTGGTGATCGGTTTGAAAAGCTAGATCTAAATCAAGGTGAAATTTAAGGCGAATCTATTGATAGGTCGTGATCTCTCGGACGCATGATCAGATCTGTGGATCTGACTGTCTGTGGCACATTGGAGGACTGTTAATTTGGCTCTACTCAAAGGTCCGCAGGCGATCCACAGCGCAGGTGTGGGGGTCCGCAGCGCAGCAGAAGGCGCAGGTGCGGGGGTCTGCAGCGAAAGAAAAGGCACTGGTGCGGAGGTGCACAGTGCAGCAGAAGGCACAGTGCAGAGGTACGCAGAAGAACAAAAGGACCAGGTGCGGAGGTTCGCTGTCAGGCAGACAGTCCAGGTGCGGACCTGCACAGAGGTACGCAGTGCGGCAGAAGGAGTAGGTGCGGAGATACGCAAAGCAGAAGAAGGACCAAGTGCGGATCTGCGCAGTTTAGACACAGAAGAGCTGCGGATATTCGCAGGTTTCTATTGGTGAAGTTGCGGACTTTTCTTGAAATATTTGTTGGCTGCCTTTTATCTATTGCTGCAGAGTTCTAGGTTTAGATTACTGGTATTGCTTTTTTGTTTACAGCATTCTGAGAAGTTGGGTGATTCATTGATTGATTGTATAAGGAGATTGGTTGATTCACATGTACTTGATGATTATTTGATGTTCTTGGATCCAGTTTGAAAATTAATGAAACGTGGTCCTTAAAGAAGTAGAAGAGCTAAGGGGGTTGTAGCTCCATTCCAGGAGAAACTGGAAAACGAGAGAGGGTTGTAGCTCTCTGTAGGTTGCAGCCTGCGTACTGGTAAAGCACTGCACCAGTACAAAATCATTGTAAAAGAAGTTTCTAATTGAAAGAAGATAGAGACATATTGCAGCAGGTGGTTTTCACCCACATTGGGTTTCCACCTTATATCTGGTGTTCTTTGGTGTGATTATCTGTTTTTCTTGTTCTTGCTCATTATTATATGGTACTAACATACAAACTAATGATCAATATCTGAAGAATAAATTAAAGTATAAATCTAGAAGATATATTGGAAAGAATTTGATAATACTGATTCACCCCCCCTCTCAATATTATTTTCAACAATTGGAATCAGAGCAGGTCCTTCTGAAGAAGCTTGATCGCTTGAAGGAAGATCCATCATCATGAGCAACTACGAGAGAGAAGCATCTATCAGGCCACCAATTTTTGACAGGACAAACTTCGTATATTGGAAGGTAAGAATTACTACCTATCTTCAATCTCTTGGTACAGAAGTCTGGGATATCATAGATACAGGGTACACTTTTCCATCAGCAACTCCTACAGATCCGGCTGAGAAGAAGAAATATGAAACAAATGCAAAGGCTGTCAATACTCTACTAGGATGTCTATCTCAATTAGAATTCGTGAAGGTTATGCAGTATAAATCCGCAAAAGAAATATGGGACAAGATTGTTCTGAGCTATGAAGGAGATGATCAGGTAAAACGAGCAAAACTTCAAACCCTCAGAATTCAGTATGAAAATCTCATAATGCACAACGATGAAAGTGTGGCTAACTATTTCCTTCGTGTAGATGAGATTGTTAATTGTATGAAAAATTTGGGTGAAGAAATAAAAGAGGTTGTTGTGGTTGAAAAGGTTCTAAGATCTTTGTCCCCTAGGTTTGAATCTAAAGTTTCTGCAATAGAAGAAAAGGAGAATCTACGAAACCTTACCATGTCATAGCTGCACGGAATTCTGACTGCTTATGAAATGAGGAAAGGAGGACCATCAGACAGGAGAGAAGCTGCCTTCAAGGCTTCCGACAAAGGAGATTACTATGAGTCAGGACACGTGTCAGAAGAAGAAGAAGAATCAAATTTTGTCAAAAACCTTCAACGGGGTGCTGGACGATTCCGAGGTAAGTTACCTTTCAAATGCTTTGCTTGTGGAAGAGTCGGTCACTATGCTGCCAAATGTCCTCATAAGGATAAGATTGACAAGGGGAAGGAACTTGTTAGATGGAACAAGAAACAGAATGCAAATAAGAAAAGCTACTACACTCATGAAGATAGTGATGGACTTTCAAAGAGTCACGAAGATGAACGAGGTAATAATTATAAACTTTTAATGGCTTTTGAAGATGATGATTATATGGATGCTGTAGATGAAGAAGGTCTTTATGAAGAGATTTCTAATCTCAAAATTTGTTTAGAAGAGAAAAATGTGATTATTGATTCTCTGCAATGTCAACTGGTTGAAAGGGAAAAACATCACAAAAAATTGGAATGTGAAATTGTTAGTCTTAGAAAAGAGATTGAGAAAACAAAAGCTCTTAATCTTAAATTTGTCAAAGGGTCTGAAACTCTGGATGAGATTATCAATGTGCAGCGTTCTCCACTAATCAAGACAGGTCTGGGATATAATGGAGAAGCATCTCAAGCATCCACCTCCAAAAGTTATCTTGATGCAGCAAGGAGGAGCGAGCAAAGGCCTAATAGAAATCATCAGGTAAATCAGGGACAGTTTACCTCAAGAACGAACAAAGACTATCAAGAAAATCGAGGGCAAGCTACCTTAAGGACAAACAGAAGCTACAACCAGCCACAGGTAAAATCTTCCCAATTTGCCTCAAGAATGGATGTCAGTAGAAACTACAATCGGTTGGTTGATAGATTTGATAATCGCAGGAGTTTCTTCAATGGCCAATGTTTCTCTTGCCATAACTTTGGTCACAAAGCAGCTCAATGTGTTGCCTATAAGACAATCATGACTAGAGAAGCTCAAAAACAAAGAAGTATGATTGGAATCACGAAAATGACCTATAACAACTTTTCCGCCCTTGAAAGTGAAATTGAATGTTCTATTTGTAATAACTTCGGTCATGAAGAGTCTGAATGCAGGAGCAGGTTTCGGAAGACAACTCAGAAGGAACAAACCTCAAATGCCAGAACATGGAGAATGAAGGAACCGCAACCAGAAAGATGTGGGATAGCTTTATATGCAGAAGGACAGGAAAATCAATGGTACATCGACAGTGGATGTTCGAAGCATATGACAGGTGATAAAGAAAAACTTCAATCATATAGTGCTTTAGAAAAAGGAAAGAAAGTTTCTTTTGGAAATGATACCCCTGCAGTCATAAAAGGAAAAGGCACTGTTCAGTTGAAAGAGAAAGTCAAGGCTGGAAATGTTTTGTATGTTGATGGCTTGAAGCATAATCTACTGAGTGTCAGTCAGATGTGCGATCAAGGAACTGAGGTAATATTTCGATCAAATGGATGTAGTGTTCGTGATCTTGATACAGGAAAAACAGTGATCAAAGGCATAAGAACTCCAAATAATTTATACATATTTGAAGAAGGACAACAACAATGTTATTTGAGCAAGAATGATGAACACTGGTTATGGCACCGGAGGTTGGGGCATCTAAGCTTTTCACAGATAAGGAAAGCATGCAAATACCAGGCAGTTCGTGGTCTTCCAGACATCAGAATTCCAGACAATACAATATGCAAATCATGTCAGTTTGGTAAACAAACCATAACTAACTTCCCTGAGAAGGAAGGATCGCTAGCAGGCCTCTTGAACTAGTCCATACAGATGTATGTGGACCATCTAGGAAAAGGTCACCTCGATGAGAAGAATACTTTATATTATTCATTGACGACTTCTCCAGGATGGTTTGGATAGGACTTATGAAGCACAAAGACGAAGCCTTCGAAAAATTCAAATCTTTCAAAGCCTTGGTTGAAAACGAATCAGATCACAAAATTAAGTGCCTCAGGTTTGATAGAGGTGGGGAGTTTACCTCAAATGAATTTTTCGATTTTTGTGAAGAACATGGAATAAGAAGGGAATTCTCTACAGCTAGGACTCCTCAGCAAAATGGAGTAGTGGAAAGGATGAATAGAACGGTTCAACAAATGGCTCGTGCAATGCTTGATGAATCTGGAACTCTCACAACCTTCTGGGGTGAAGCTGCATTTTCTGCGGTCGTTATTCTCAACAAAACAAATGTCCGGGTGAACAGCACTCAAACTCCTCATGAGCTCTGGTATGGTGAGACTCCTTTGGTAAAACATTTCAAAATCTTTGGAAGCAAATGTTATATTAAGAATAATGATGAACATCTTGGCAAGTTTGAACCTAGAGCAGATGAAGGGATTCTCCTTGGTTATTCTCCTCACAGCAAAGCATATAAGTGTTACAACAAAAGACTTGGAAGAATAGTTGACAGCATTGATGTAGTGGTTGATGAAGAAGGAAACATTCCTAGGCAAGTAAATTATGAAAATATCGAAGAGGATGAATATCATCCTTCAAATCAGACTGATGATGAAGAAGAACCTCAAGAGGCACCAGAGGAACAGATAAGGATAGAAGAGAAGACTATCCAGGTATGTTCAAAAGAATCATCCAGAATCTCAAATCTTGGGGCAAAAGGAGGCAGGCGTACAAACAAGAAGAATAATTGCAGAAGCTTCAAGCTATTTGGCATTACTCTCCTCCACTGAACCACAAAATGTAAGAGGCATGCAAAGATGAATGCTGGGTCAAGGCAATGGATGAAGAACTTGAGCAGATCGAAAAAAACAACACTTCGGAGTTGGTTCCTAGACCAAAAGATAAGAATGTCATAGGGACAAAATGGATCTTCAAAAATAAGTTGAATGAAAATGGGGAAGTAATTAGAAACAAGGCCAGACTTGTTTGTAAAGGGTATGCTCAACAAGAAAGAATAGACTTTGAAGAAACTTTTGCTCCCGTTGCTAGACTTAAGGCCATCCGAATGTTCCTTGCTCTCTCAAGTTTTCAGAAGTTCAAAGTATTTCAAATGGACGTGAAATCAGCCTTTCTGAATGGAGACTTAGAAGAAGAGGTGTACATTGAACAACCAGATGGTTTCATTTTTGGGAATGATCCAAATCTTGTATGCAGACTAAAAAAGGCTCTTTATGGTCTTAAACAGGGTCCAAGGGCTTGGTACTATCGTTTGGACAAATATCTTTATCAACAAGGCTTTTCAAAGGGATCAACGGATAGCAATCTTTATATAAAAATTGAAAATGACAAATCGCTAATACTTGTTGTATATGTAGATGATATTATCTTTGGCAGCAATGAAGAAACTATGAGTCAAAATTTTGCCTTGGTGATGCAGAAAGAATTCGAAATGTCATTACTTGGAGCACTGACATATTTTCTTGGTCTACAAATCCAACAAAATGAAGGCGGTATCTTTTTGTCTCAAACCAAGTACCTCAAACAGATTTTGAAGAAGTATGGCATGGAAGATTCAAAACCAGTATGTACCCCTATGGTTACAGGATGCAACCTTAGTGCAAATGATGAATCAATAGCAGTACATCAACCAACCTATAGATCCATGATTGGAAGTTTACTTTATTTGACAGGTACCTGACCAGACATCATGCATGCAGTAGGAATAGTTGGAAGATTTCAAGCAAATCCCAAGGAAACTCATCTTCAAGCAGTTAAGAGAATCTTCAAGTACCTTCAAGGAACCCAAAACTATGGCTTATGGTATTCTAGAGATACAGATCTGACACTTCATGCTTATACAGATGCAGATTGAGCCGGAAGCGTGGATGACAGGAAGAGCACAAGTGGTGGTGTATTTTTTATGGGTTTCAGATTAGTATCTTGGTTCAGCAAGAAACAGAGTTCGATTGCTTTATCTACAGCTGAAGCGGAATATGTGGCTGTTGCATCTCGCTGCACTCAACTCCTTTGGATGATGCAGACCTTGCAGGATTTTGAAATCACTTGTACACCACCTATCTCCATCTTATGTGATAATACAAGTGCTATCAGCGTTTCAAAGAACCCAGTTATGCATTCAAAGACCAAGCATATACCTATCAAATATCATTTTCTTCGGGAACAAGTGCTTAAACAAAAGGTCAAGTTAGAGTATGTTCCTTCTAAGGAACAAGTCGCTGATATACTCACCAAAACACTGCCCAGGGAGACCTTTGAATACCTCAGGCAAAAGCTGGGGATAGTTGATGCATCATCTTGTTGTTGAATCTCATCTGTTTCAGAGATTGTTGGTTGTAGGTGAGTTTCATAAGGGGTATACGCGTACATTTGCTGGGTTATGGATTGGTCGAAGATAGAGTGGCACAGATTCAAGGGGAGTATATATAGTCTTCTAATAATGCATTGTTGGCATTATGGTAGAAGATCTTGGAGGAGAAAGTACAGAAGGAGAACATGGATGCTGATCTGAATATTGCTGCTAATATGTCTCTATCTCTTTTGTCAAGGTCATGTATGGCGTATGATAGATTATGGTTCTTCTTGAAGAATTTTTCTTTTGCAGATCTGGTCTATAGTCAAGGGGAGCGTGATCAGCAGAGTAGAGACTTTAGCATGTTCTCAGGGGGAGCATAACCCTTTGCCCTTGATGTCAAAGGGGGAGATTGAGGATCTTGGGGTTGCCATCAAGTCCAAAGGGGGAGATTGTTGGCATTATGATTCAAGTTTGGCGCTATGGCACAAGTGTTGTACTTGATGGCAACTCACTCAAGTGGCAAATCTCTGTTCAGGCTCTCAAAATTATGGAAAATAAGGGGTTCACAAGTACACTGTTCAAAAAGTGCGGGCCCACAGGCACATTGTTCACAAAGTGCGGTCATGTCCGCAGGTTATCCGAATAGAAGGTGCGGACTCCAGTTCACTCACTCCAATGCAGAGAAGCGCGCACACGTGGGAATTCTTATGTTTGGCCTATGGTATTTAGCCCGACGTTCATGATTCTATGGTTTTGGTCCGTGGTATAGGATCTAAATTATTGAACTCCGGTTTGGATCCCTTGTATTGGTTTTCGATGGTTTTGTCCCATGGTTTGAATAAGGGCTTGCCTATATAAAGGAAATGAGATCACTTGGCTTGTCACTGGTGAAATTTGAATATCTTAAGACCTGAAATTTTGGTGATCGGTTTGAAAAGCTAGATCTAAATCAAGGTGAAATTTAAGGCGAATCTATTGATAGGTCATGATCTCTCGGGCGCATGATCAGATATGTGGATCTGATTGTCTGTGGCACATTGAAGGACTGTTAATTTGGCTCTACTCAGAGGTCCACAAGCAATCCACAACGCAGGTGCGGGGGTCCGCAGCACAGCAGAAGGTGCAGGTGCGGGGGTCCGCAGCGAAACAAAAGGCACTGGTGCGCAGTGCAGCAGAAGGCACAGTGCGGAGGTACGCAGAGGAACAGAAGGACCAGGTGTGGAGGTTCGTTGTCAGGCAGACAGTGCAGGTGCGAATCTGCACAGAGGTACGCAGTGCGGCAGAAGGAGTAGGTGCGGAGATACGCAAAGCAGAAGAAGGACCAAGTGCGGATCTGCGCAGTTTAGACACAGAAGAGCTGCGGATATTCGTAGGTTTCTATTGGTGAAGTTGCGGACTTTTCTTGAAATATTTGTTGGCTGCCTTTTATCTATTGCTGCAGAGTTCTGGGTTTAGATTACTGGTATTGCTTTTCTGTTTACAGCATTCTGAGAAGTTGGGTGATTCATTGGTTGATTGTATAAGGAGATTGGTTGATTCACATGTACTTGATGATTATTTGATGTTCTTGGATCCAGTCTGAAAATTAATGAAACGTGGTCCTTAAAGAAGTAGAAGAGCTAAGGGGGTTGTAGCTCCCTTCCAGGAGAGACTGGAAAACGAGAGAGAGTTGTAGCTCTCTGCAGGTTGCAGCCTGCGTACTGGTAAAGCACTGTACCAGTACAAAATCATTGTAAAAGAAGTTTCTAATTGAAAGAAAATAAAGACATATTGCAGCAGGTGGTTTTCACCCACATTGGGTTTCCACCTTATATCTGGTGTTCTTTGATGTGATTATCTGTTTTTCTTGTTCTTGCTCATTATTATATGGTACTGACATACAAACTAATGATCAATATCTGAAGAATAAATTAAAGTATAAATCTGGAAGATATATTGGAAAGAATTTGATAACACTTATTCACCCCCTCTCAGTATTATTTCCAACAGTGCCATATCTTGATATGTTTTAAGTGCAACTGAGTATCGCTGTGCAAAAATACCTTCAAAAAGTTCAAATTCTTTTGGACGTAGCAGCATGAGAACTCTATGTTGGGTTTGCTTTTAACATGACTATTATAAAGAAATAGCGACCACTTTTTGCGACTACGGCCTCTCCACTGCTAGACAGGAATGACGTTGTGAGAACTTTAGAACATGTTGTCAATCCGCACCCAGAACTAAAAGATTTCAGATTGTTGCTGTGAATATTACAAATAAATGTCACTTCGAGGTCTGTCAACATTGAAACAAATAGGATTTCTTTAGGCTATTGCCAGTGAACTATCAGTATGTTCTTGGAACAGTCAACCTTCTACATTAATTAACCTGAGATCTTAAGAGCGTATTGCTGGTTTGCCCAAGTCATAATATGCCTATCCCCGAGTGCTTGACCAGGTAGTGAAGGCACAAAGGGTCATTGAACAAAATGTGTATTATTTTCAAGGACTGTATTCTTGCATGATCTTAACTGCACCGTTATATATAGAAATTCAAAGGACCTGACGACTCCAACTAGCAGGCAAATGATTAAATATTCATTTTATGCCTTCTGCCATCCAACAAGTGCATTTATGTGGTTGTTCAATATTGCATCACAAAAAGTGTCCCTTATTCAGTGACTCGGGCGTAACAGTAATTTGCATAATGAAAACAATTTGGCTGTATATTGAAATGTTACTTGGGGATTATCAATCGGGAAATTCGTAAGCTCCCATTAAAGGGAAATGTTTATTTCAAAACAAATTTAGCATGAAGAACAATAAGCTAGCAGACCCATCTAAACCCAAGCTTTGATATGCACCTCAGGGTTGAACAGGTCCAAGTTTCAATATTTGATATAATGGGCATTTAAGTAAACTCGAGAGATGCAACTTCAATAGTAAATATTGAACTGGGGTTTTGTTGGGTATATGCTAGTGTCCATATTCAATGGACCTTCTAAATTCAATGCACTTTTAAACAGCAGACATGGATGTCTGTATACTGCAAACACACAAACACATCATGAATTGATAGACCATCCCCATTCCCACTTGGGCTGTAAAATGCAATCCCCACTTTTCTCATTGCAAAATCTGTAATACATACTAAATGCTCGTCCACGCCAATCAAGAAAAGGGTCAGGAATTCAAATCAAAGGCTGTGTTCAGGCCAATGAGGTATTGATCCACAGGTAAGGTTGAAAGAGTGTTGAGCCATCCACTGGGTTAAAACAGAGAAGAAAAACTGTCATCAAGATCAAAATGAGACGAGGAAGACACCTTGAACCAATTGCACAGCCATCACCAAAGTCAAGTTTCTATAAGTTGAAGATTGGATAGCAAGTAAGATACAATCAGACCGATGCTCTGTTCATTCCCTTGTTTGCAAAAGAGTATACAGCCACTCCCAAGCGGGATCCAGGCTCAGGAGGATGCCTGTGCACAACCCTTACATCAAATAATTTTTTGGCCTTCTTAAAGAAATAGGCATCCTTCTTCCACCTCCTGAGATGAGCCATCAGCACAATTGGATACCCTTTACCCGCAACTTGATCACCATCATCATTAATGCCCAACAGAAGCCATTTGAGAGTGAGGAGAAGGGGACCAAACAGATTCTCGTGATAAACCACATCTGATGCCAATACCAGGTCAAAATTGTGGTGCCCCACATCCTGAACATCCTTCTCCTCTCCCCATCTGAGAGCCTTCACACATACACAACCGCCCAGCCCGGTAGCCCGTAAAGATTCCTCGTTGGCAGTTGCATTGAAAATTAGATTGGGGAGGACATGAGGAAGATCAGTGATGGTCACATGGGCACCCAAAAACGCTGAAGCAATTCCCACCATTCCCGTTCCTGCACCCAGTTCTAAGACCCTCAAAGCCTGTCTGTGACCTCTTCTCTGCAACAACTGATGGCAAATGTGACCTACTTCTGGATTCATCTCAAGCCCATTTGCTGACTGCTGCTGAGTGCATATTGGTTTGTGGGTGGATGTGGATGTGGGGGCATTTTGATGAGCCGTTGTTATGACTCCAGAATGATTCCAAAAGATTTCATCCAAAAACCAGCAGAGAGCAGAGGCTGCAGGCCATACCTGAAACGAGAGGCCTCTCGAGGGAAGCTGCCTCAACAACACTTTGTGATGGCTTCTGTGAAGTATATACTCATACCCTTCCACCTTTGTAATATTATTCTGCATCTGCTCCGCCTCATTCTCATCTTTATCTCTGTTGGTAATAGCAGGGTTTATAGCCATTTCTCCATCCCCTTCGTCGTCACAGTCGTCTTTACAGTCAGCCATAGAGCCCTTTGCGAAGCGTGACCTTCTCAGCCTTTGTACTTGTTTCCAAGTGTGGAATGTACGTTTAACAAGCCCGCTTCTTAGCATAGAACGTGAGATGCTCTGAGAAACGTTAACCCTAATCCTGGGGCCACTACTATATTATAAAAATGGGTTTCTGTTTTTCCAGATTCCAATTGACAAGGAAATTTTTAAATTTTCAGAGTTTTCATAAATTGGCTGTGTAAAAGGAATTCAAGGCTAATTGACTGTGTCAAAGCAAATTTTTTAATTTTCAGAGGTCTAGAAAAGTCGACTAAATTGACTATGTGTAGCCATTTATCAAAAAGATTCCGTCGCGGTTCCCCATTTCTGGCCTCTGTTGCCAAAGTTATCCCGAGTGCAATCCAACCCAGTCTCTACTGTTTGCGAGTTGGTGTGTCTCTTCAGAGCGGTCCAACTACATTTTGTGTTGTTTTTGTTTCAATGACTTTATTATTTATTACAGTTCGTATTGTTTTTTCGGTTGCATTCTGATACAGCAATTAATGGTGAGAGTCCTAAAGTACTGATTCAGGTTTAATATCCGATGAAATGATAATAAGAAAATCCATTGTTGCAATTAATGGTGAGGGTTCTAAATTACTGATTCAGGTTTAATATCCGATGAACTGATAAAAAAAAAATCCATTGTTTTTGGCAAAGTGGATTTTTAATTTTGGAAAATTAATTTATTGGGTTAGATATTTCGGAATAGCACTGTGTAATAGGTTTGATTTGTCTAAAGTTTGGATGGTGACTCCATGTGTAATATGTCTGATTTGTCTAACTTTTAGGATGGTGACTCTATCTATCAAGAGAGCCTTGTCACTTTGGAATACAAAGATAAATATATCTTGAGAAATGGTCACTTTTTCATTGTTACTATGAAAAGAATTATTTTTTTTAGATAACAAAATTTATAAAAATTAAAGCTTATTTGTCAATTGACTATGAAGAGTTATTATTCATTGTATATATAAATACAAGTTCACTAGAACTTGATCCATGTTGTCATTGTGAAGAGTTGGAGATTAGGTTGAAATGGCTATGCGAGTGTTTTGTCATGCTACGCAATGAGTTATTCTAGGACCGCATCCATTGTTGTTTCTTTGAAACTTGGAGTTGTTGAATGAGGGCAATGTTTTGGTGTTGGGGTTTGTGCTATGGTTGTTTTATGGTTTTTTCTTTGTTAGTGCTAAGTTAAGTTTTGAGAGGGTCTCTTAGTGTGTTGTTTTCTCCTTGGGGTTTTCTTGGGTCTTTCAAGTCTCTAGGTTTTCTATGCCTATCTTGTCCTATTTTTATGCCTTTCTATCTGTAGAGTCTGAGATATGGTGTATTTTGTCTTTCACTGTTGTCGTTTTATTTTCGCTTATGGAGCCGAGTGTTTTGGAAAATCCTTTGGGTGGGGCTCACAGCAATCTGGTATGACATCTGGTGTTAAGGTTGGCAGTGATCTAGTGGCTATGCATGTTCCGCATTCTCACCCTGGGGTTACACAGCCGAGGCCTAATGGTGCACCTAAAGCGTTGTGCATTTGAGATGAGAAACAAATGCTTTCCTTAGGTTGCAATATTGACATGAGCTGGATTTTGAGCCTATCGTCTTGTGCCCTTATGAGGAGATTTTTTTACATAGCACTCAGCAAAACACAAGTACAAACCTGGGCGTCTATCCATTGGAAACCATTGCTCACCTACTCTCCAAACATCATCTTTCTCATGAACAACTGGTTCCATTTTCATTTCCTAGATGAGGGAGGTCTTCTCACGGTCCTTCAAAGAGATTGGGTCATTGGTAGGGGTTATCTTTGGTTGTAGAGGTGGCACGTTGGGTTCAATCCACTTACGGGCAAAACCCAAATCCCAATATCTTTGGGTCAAGTTGGTCGGCTTCCCTCTAGAACTCTAGACCAAACATATAGTTATGAAGGTTGCAAACTGTATTGGTAGGTTCATCTTCTTTGATGATATGCCTTCGGTGGCATTTGACAAATAAATTTTATGGGTTTTGGTTGAAATGGATGTTTCCAAGGGTATATCGGTTGAATTAGAGATTTCCTTTGGGGACATGACCTTTAATCAGAGGTTGGACTTCTAGAAAATCCCCTTCAGGTGCTTGAGATTCCATCAAACATGTCATCTCAAATAAGCATGTCCTTTAGTGGGGGTGTAGATACATACAAATCCCAACTCAGTGATTTTTTTTTTGTTTTCGTCTAAGTGTGTTTCTTTTGTGCCTGTTGGTGGTCCTTTGTCTGAGTTGGACACTATTCGGACTATCAGCCCCACATGTGAATAATTTATAGGTTATTTGTGAAGTACAACCCTCAGAGCTATTGTGTAATGGAGCTTCAAAATCTGCCTTTTCTTCCACTAGGGTGATGGTTTCAAATGTCTCAACTATCCATCACTTGGACATTGATATTGAAGGTTGTTTGGCTTCTTTTGGAGGATTTGGGGTTTAGAATGCCTTGGTAGACTTGTGTGATCCTCTTTAGGATGGAACAACTGGTGTGTCTCTTCCACCTCCTTCTAGGATTTCACCTTTATTGTCGAAAGCTCTCTCAGGTAAGTTAATTAAGTCCCTCTTTGTTGATGATATTCTTTTGTTGGATAACCTCACGACAAAACAATTTATGCCTTCTATTGATATTTCCATTGCTCCAAAGGATATTATCTATTTTGACTCCTATTTTGAAAATCCCCCCCACCCCCTTAATATATTATACCACCTTGTCTTCAATCCCTCATTCTATGGGGCTGTCTACTTGCATTAATCCTCTCCTTCACTCCTCTGGTGCTCCTTAGTCTTCACTTTTTATGTTTGGCCTCCTAAAAAACCCTGATACCTCATCTAGAAGATGTCCTAACCAAACGGCTCAGCCTTTCCCTATGTCTTGTCCACCTCGGAGTTTTGATCCTAAGGCGGAGGCTTCTAAGGCATCAAACTCCCTTTCATGTGATCCTTCTTATCTATCTTCCCTCAACCTTTCTAACATCCCTATCTTCCCCTCTCCTCATCCCAATGCTCTTAACCTAGGTGATCCTAATTCTCCTTTCAAAAACTTCACTATCACAAAGAAAAAACAAAATAAAAAAGAGCTTACCCATGATGGTGCCATTCAGAGTGGTCTCTTCAAGGAAATATCAAATGTGTCTGACTCTCCCAAGGCCCTTAGAGCTAAGATGCCCTCCAATAAGGGTTCCTCATGATCATAATGTCTTTAAATATTCGACAAGTGGGAGGCCCTCCCAAAAAATGTGCCCTTCGTAGATTAATGGCTTTACATTGTCCATTTGTTCTCTTTATTTAGGAAACTGTGGTCCAAGGTGATAAAGCCAAGGAGGAACTTCTCCAAATCTGTCATGAATGGTATATATGTTTTGTTGATTCTTTGGGTCATTCTAGGGGTCCATCAGTCTTATGGAACCCATGAGACTTATCTCTTAGGCCATACTCCTCAAAGGTTGGTATCATCCTAGAAGGATATCTTATAGGACTAGAATGTCCGGTCATTCTTGTGAACTGTTATGGGCCTTACAAGTATAGGGAGACTTTTTGGAGTCATCTTTATCACAATGGCTCTCTATAGGAGCATTATCTCATTCTTACCGGGGATTTAAATTTGATGACCTCTGTCAATGAAGTTTGGGGTGTTAATGCCAAATTTGATCGCTTTGCCATAATCATCTCATGCCTTATTTCATACTCAAACGTCATTGATGATGCACTATCTCCCTTGATGCTACATGGAGGAATGGGAGGTTAGGGGTAAATGGGATAGTCCAACACTTAGACCATTTCATAATCACTGAGTCTCTAGCTGCTAAAATGGGTAGATATCGCTCATGGATCTGCCTGAAGGACATCTCTAACCACTTCCCTATATTTCTCCAGCTAGATTTCAATGCCTTTCCTTCCAAGTTTCTATTCAAATTTAACCATTCATGACTTAACGAGAAATCCTTCATTTTGTTGGTACATTCCTGCTAGAAGCATATTCATGTTGAATCTTCTTTTGCTATGGATTCCTAGATCTTTAAGATGAAGGAACTTAAAAATCATGTTAAAAGATGAGCTTGAAATCTTATTCTCGATCAACAAAGGGAGTCAGATGATATTGAGACTGTTTTTAAATCCTCTCAATCCTCTTTAATATCTACAGGTTTTCCAGATGTTATTGAAAGTTAGTTGTGTGCCCTAGTAGAGAGGAGAGCTAAGCTCCTCAATGCTAATGAGGAGCGATGGCAACTAAAAATCAAGGTGATATGGGTTAAGGAAGGAGATAGTAATTCCAAATTCTTCCATAAGTTTGCCAACCATTGAAGGATTAAAAATTATATATGGGACATGTAGAAATTAATAGAAATTTTCTACTATTGATGAAATCGAACTGAAATTAAGAGATTACAAATTTCCTCTTCTATTTTGTAGAATGGAAATCACAATCTAGAAACACAGGCAATGACATGCAACCATTAGAAACACAAGAACGCAATGATTTTACAGGGGAACCCAACTGGGAAAAACCCCTCTGTTTCTTTTCATTAATCATATGAGAATGAGAAACTATTACAATATCATGCTTCAATCTTGAAGCACACCATGTTGTAACACCCTCCTCCCACATCTACCCAAGTAACCAGTTGACCAGGGTAAACATGTGACGAGAGGCTACTATGATATGATTCGACCTCCTAAGTCCTCAAGGAAATGGAACAGATGGAAACACACCATACAGAACTCCCACATCAGCAAAAGGACTCCCATGAACCATCCCAACCTCTCAGGTAACCAGCCCCTGGGTCCCACTAAGTTCCTAGACCAATTAACCCCCAGATGCTCCCGTGATATGGGCATGCATGCGTCCAGAAGGCTTTGGACACTCCCACAACATGGTATGTCGGCGTACAGGGACTTTTCTGCTCAACGTTGTGCCAATGTCCCCGGTATTTGAGCCGCTTTTTCAAGCCTAGAGCCCAAGTCACTGCCCAGAATTAAATGACACCTTCAAAACAAAAATATAACAAGGGAATGATGATACAAATGCAATTACTTGAACAAGGGCTTGATTGGACCCCTACTAGCCATGAAAAGCATTTCATCAAACATATCACAAATATGTAATCTATAGGTGTAAACAACATATTTTATGTAACAGCCCTGGTGAGAATTCCATATAATAGAAGTTAAAAACAATAACCAAAGTCGATGGGACACTTATTCCAAGCTGAATGTTGGGCAAGACAGCCTAGGGGGTGTTCATTTGGTTGTTTATGGATAAGGAAATTGACAAAGGCAATGGCTAAGGCTTTGGAAAGGAAAAATGGCATTTTTGGTACAATTATTTATGAAAATAATGGAAATTAGGAGAAAAAGAAGGTGAAAGGTCACAAGTTGCATGTGAGGAGGAAAATGAAGAAAATAAAGGCCTCATTCATAAGAAGGCTTATGAGAATCAGTTGGTAACCTTTTTTCAGTTTAGCTTTGGAGATCTCTCATTATTCTTTCTCTCTCTCTCTCACTCTTGGACACAGTTTCTTGGAGCACTTTGGCATTGGAGCAAGAAAGGCAAAGAAGGTAAGAGGAAGCAAAGATCAAGCAGGGAAGGGTAGGATCAAGTAGCTACAACAAGCTTCATTGAAGGTATCAACTTGCATGTGTATGTTCCTTGTTAGATTTGGCATGCATGGTATTGCATGTGGTTCTTTTCTATCATGGCATGGGTTTTTCCAAGTGTGACAGTGTTCTTTAGCCTAGCCTTTCCATTTCTTGATAGCATTGATGAGATGTGTTTCTCATATTCAGTTAATGTGGGATGACCAAATGGATTCTAAGCTGAGTGGGGTGGATCTCTGATCTGAAAAACACATAGCCTAGTGGTCCCTGAACTGGATTGTGGATCACGGTAAAGCCACTAGCCTTTTTACCCCTGAACCGGACAGTGGGTTGTGGTAAAGTTGGATTGTGTGCCTTGGTGGGCCTAGGAATCCTTTCTGGTGAATAGCAGGGTATACGATAAATCCAAGAGGTGGATTTCTCTCCATTGGGCCTAGTAGTCCCGGGATGCGATGTGCAGTAAAGAATGGAGAGTGTGTCTCGGTGTAGGGCCTAGTGATCCCTGGATCGGACTGTGGATTACAGTAAAGCCTGAGAGACTAGGAGGCACTCAAATTCCTTACGGTGTAGGCAGAGAACTCTGGTGGCATCCATGCTTGTTGGTGTTTTTTTGGTGTGTTCTATGAGTCCCACATTCATGATTGGAATATGGCATGAGGGTGATTGGATGAAGAGAGACTTGGCTCAGCCAATCTATGGTTGAGTGGAACATGGTGGTCCCATCTCCGATTGGTTTATTGCATTCATTAATGAGAAATTCATTCCCTTGATTTTCATGTGTAAATGTACTGACGATATTTGGATTTTATGGCTGATGTGTTTATGATATTTATGTCCCTGTTATGTTGGTAATATGTATGTTTTATGATAGCAACTATGTATCGCTCTCAGCATGTTTTTACTTGTAAATGAATGGATAATGTATCTATGGCCTAATAGATGATAATGCAACAAATGACATGAGGGAACAATGGTTCATAGTGATTCTCATATAAGTATGAGATCCCTACACTTAATTTTGTTGTTTACACCTATAGGTTACATGTTGATGATATGTTTGACGAAATGTTTGTCATGGCTAGTAGGGGTCTGGTTAAGGTCTTGTTCAACTTATTTCTTTGGCATCATTGGTTTCCTGTTCTTTTACTGATCTTAAGCTATCACTCCATTCTGGGCAGTGACCTGGGCTCTGGGCCTTAAAAAAGTGGCTTAAATTCCAAGGTCACTAGCACAAAACTAACAAATTGGGTCCCTGGACACTGGCACATAAGCCTGTGAGAGCGACTTTGGGTTTTTGTATGCTGCCATGCCTATAGCATGAGAGCGACTGAGGCCTAATATGGTCAAAACTTTAGTAGGACCTAAGGGCAAGTTGTTTTAAGTGTTGGATTGGATTATGTGGGTCCTGAAGCTGATGTTGGATGTCTGTGTGTGATGTTTTCATTAATTCCACTTCCTTAAGGTCAAATGAGAGGTTGAATCCAACCTTAGTAGCCTCTCGCCGCATGTTTACCCCAATTGGCTAGTTACTTGGGTAGATGTGGGAGGAGGGTGTTACAGAGTGGTATCAGAGCATGGTTCACCCCTCAAACTAGATGGGTGGTGTGCGTTGGTCATGCATGCATGTCAGTTGCATGTGTGTCTTTTACACTTGCATTCCATGTGCTTGTTGCATTTGCTGGATGATTAATTATGGTTGTAGTAAGGTTTTCATGTTGAATTTGATGTTGATTTTGTGGAATGCATTTGTCATGAGTATATGATTGGTTACATATTGTTATATGTCGCTTACATGTTTATTTTATGTCGCCTACTTACATCCTTGTATGTTAGGCTACATTCTTGTAGATTTGATTACATGTATCAGTCTTGTAGGTTGATTACAATAATTGATCGCTTATGTTCGACTACATGTGTTTATGCGTAGGTGTAGTTGATTAGACATTGCTTATGCATGTTGTTCCTTGCATGTGGAAATGTGTACAATGGAGTAATGGTTGTTGTCATTCATGAGGTCATATCATGCATTATTGATATGGCCTTGGATTGATGACTGGACCCTAACTAGAATGATGTTTATGTGTTGATACATTTATTTGTGTGTGTCTATGTGTTGTTATGTTTATGTTATACATGTATCACGTTGATTTGTTGATATGGAAGATGGGGTATCATCCCTGAATTATGCTAAGGTAAGTTGATTTATTGTGATTTGGTTTGTCTAACATATTATGCATTGCAGGAAAAAGATCAAATGGCTAGCAAGGTGGTAGACTACATAGAATATCCATATGCATCAAATGAGCAGCATGGTGTGGGGCACACTTCTAATTTGGCAGATACATTGAGGATCTTGAAGGAAGAGATAAGGATTTGTAAGGCAGATAATGACCGGACCATACATGCACAAGAGAAGAAAGCAAAGGTTAATGCAACACTTCTTCAGAGTTGTCAGACTTGCAGCGACAAGGGTCGCTTCGGATAAGCCATGGATAGGAGGATATAACTAATGGGGCATATGGTAGTAGGTCTCCTAGTAGACACAGGTCGAATAGATCTGATACAGTGAGATATGGCAGGTTGTTGGACACTCCAGATATGAGGGGCGATGAGTACAGGTACTATTCTAGTTCTGGTTCTAATAGACATCATGATCGTCATTGTTATCATCCTTATAGGAGGAGTGATAGGGGATACTTGCTAGATGAATTCAAGAAAGAAAAACCACCTACTTTTGATGGAGATGTGAAGAAGTCGGAAGATGCATAGGCTTGGATACTTGGGATGAACAAATTCTTTGAGTTGCATGAGTACACATATAACATGAAGGCCAAAATAGCTATATTTAGCTTGAAAGGCAAAGCAGACATCTAATGGGAAGATGTTAAGTGGATCAGAGACATCAGAATAGATGACTTAAGTTGGTGCAAGTTCAAGAGGCTTTTCAGGAAGAAGTACTTGTCAGAGAGGTACTACGACAATAAGGCCAAAGAATTCTATGAGATAAAGATGGGATCAATGACAGATGAAGAGTACACGACCAAGTTTTTGGAGCTATTGAGGTATGTATTGTATCTTACTGATGAGAAGGCTAAGGTTCAAAGATTTATCAGTGGTTTTTCATTAGCATTTAGAGATCGAATTGAGTATGATGAGTCTCGGTCACTTGAGGAAGTCATTGGGAAATTGAAGAATTTCTATGAATAGTCAAAGCATAAGAATGAATCTCAGCAAGGATGGAAAGGAAAAGAAAAAGGTAGAGGTAAATGGTAGCCTAAGAGAACAAGGCCTTAGAATGAAGATGGGAAAGAAAATATGTTACCACAAAAGAAGTTTAATGCAGCTAGACAGGGACACATGTCACAACAACAACATAGAGGTGATGGCACTGGTCGGTTGGAGTGTTGGACATGTGGTGAGGAACACATTAGGAGATATTTTTCGCAACATCAGGGTGGTATGCCTAAGATATACAGTGCACAAGAGGCGCAGACTGTTGGGGATGTTGGCGAGAGTATTCCTCGTATTTATGCAGCAGTGGACAACAGACAGGCAGAACACCAACCATCTATCATTGAGATGGATGGTAAGATTTGTGATCAAGTTATTTATATTTTGATTGACCCTGGATCTAATTATAGCTATGTTAGTCCTGAATTGGTGGATAAGTGTGGTTTGAGTAAAGAATTGCATGCAGATTCTTGGTTAGTGCAATTGGATACAGGTACCAAGAAGCAGGTGCATCATTGGGTAAGAGCTTGTGCATTTTATTTGAATGGTATTCCTACTGCAACACATCTAAATGTACTACTATTGGGATCATACAAAATGTTGTTGGGAATGGATTGGTTGTATTTTCATAGAACCAAGGTAGACTATTATGACAAATCCATTGAGTGTGTTGACGACAATGGAGAACCAAGAGTCTTGCAAGGTAAGAAGAAAGCCACATCAGCTAGAATGGTGACATCTATGCAAGAAAAGTGTAGCCACAGGAAAGGGTGTGTGTTATTTTGCAATGCACATTTCTAGTGATAAGGGTAAGGAGGTTGAGGATGCAGATGTGTTGAGCAGGTACCCATTTTTGTAGCAATTCCAAGATGTATTTCCTGAGGAAATTGTCGAGTTGCCACCTCACAGGGAGGTAGAATTTTCTATTGAGTTAGCGCTAGGGGCAGCTCCAGCATCAAAATCACCTTACAGGATGAGCACACCTGAGTTGGTTGAGTTAAAGTTGTAGTTGAAGGAAATGTTGGACAAGGGATACATTACTCCAAGTGTATCACCTTGGGGCGCATCGGTATTGTTTGTGAAGAAGAAAGATGGTACTCTCATACTATGCATTGATTA
Organism: Pinus tabuliformis; assembly: GCA_031772625.1. Lineage (NCBI taxonomy): Eukaryota > Viridiplantae > Streptophyta > Pinopsida > Pinales > Pinaceae > Pinus > Pinus tabuliformis. The sequence continues at coordinate 60,095,276 of CM062816.1, forward strand.
CAGGCAGTTGAACAAAGTGACCATCAAGAATAGGTACCCTTTGTCGAGGATTGATGACTTGTTCAATCAAATGAAGGGAGAAACAATGTTCTCGAAGATTGTGTTAGCTTCACTCTCTTAAAAATCAATAATAAATCCAATTATTAAATTAAATAAATAAAATCATGAGAATTCCTCAAACTAAGGAGTCTAGTTTGGATGAGAGATTCTATCCAACCAGCACTCCTAAATTAGTGTGTAAGTTGAGAAATTGTCTCAACCAAGTGAGTCTAAGATAGACGCACTATCTTAAGACCACTTACTCATGTATTTAAATGTATTATTAAATTATTTGAATAAGAGAGAATTACATGAGCATGAGAGACCACATGATGGCTCTCTACCTTTTCCGCCAGTTTAATTTTTGTGTGTTAATTTGTTTTGCATATGGTTATATGGCTTTGTGATTCTTCTTCATGTGGTATCAAAGCTTAGGAAAATGTGAGAGGAACGCGTTCAATCTGAGGTTGGGCAACACAAGACCAGAGGTAGAACATCTGGACTGGACTGTGGTGATCGATCTCGGAGCCCTTTCTCATTCGTAGCTCCTAGAGATCTTGTGTTTTCTGCACAGACATTGGTGGTGTGCCCCAAGTTGACATTTGACTAGATCTGTCACAAGAGCAACCGATCTTGCGTGAGCAACAATTTTGTTTTCTTGCCTGCGTGAAAAATGTTGGACAAATTGCCAGAGTCAAGGTGGATGTCATGACTGTAGTAGCAGTGATCAATTTACTAACGTGTTATCTGATTACAAACATCTGGAGCCAACCATGTACATGAATGTTGGGTTTGTTGGCGCCCTTGCTGGCCTCTTCTGCTGGAACCCCTAGTGACAAAGCATAATGAGATTGGGTAGGCCGAATAGAGGTATTTGACCCAATTCTTTCTGCATCAGAATGTGGGATTATAGAGTCTTTGGGGTGTACTATTCTTACTGTTAATGAGCGAGGGAGGTGGACAACAGAGATCCCAACTCTTTTTTTCATGCCCCACTGTGCAGCTCTTCTCTATGACAATGTTCTCCGAGCGAATTGGAGTCTTGTGCTGTTGAACAGAATTATTTTGCTCAGTAATAGTTTTGGTTCCTATCTTGAACAGTTTTCCCAATTTCACAGGTCTCCTATGGCTTCCACGAGCTATGTCCTGGCCATTGCAGATCATGTGAATGAATTTAGAATCTAGACTGTTTCAGATGATTTCTTTTTGGTTTTCCATCATGTTAGTCCTTACAATATCCTAAGCTAAAAAGGAAATCGACAAGGGTAACCTCAAACCACTTCAGCTCAATAGCTAGCCCTGCTGAGCATGAGAGGGATCTCTCTAAGTCTCTTATCAGTGATATGACTTTAAAGCAAATGAATTTTAGGCTAGATATGTGTATTTGTTTGTGAAAAATTGGTTTTTTTAAAGGATTTGTTGAACTTAGGGTTTGGAGCCACAAGTAGGTCTAGGTTGTGGGAATACAAGAGCAAACATAATAAGGAGCTAGATGTTAGAAGCCATGGTGTAATTTGAGTATTTTCCAGTGTAGTATAGAGGATATAGTGTGGAAGAAACTAATGAGCATAAATCAACATGATTTCATTAGCTTAGGAAGACAAAACACATAACTATGAAAACAAAAAAACAAAGCTTGAAAAATAAGAATTCTGAGTATTTTATCACAAGGCATTCATAGAAAGAAGAGATATAATGTAGATAAAGATGTTTAGACCATGAGAAAACAAAAATAATGAAGTACAAGAACCATGAACTCACTGGGCTAGAGTTCCTTGAAAATAGTTGCAACCTATATCTGTGTTAGTTGAAAGATGATTACAATGCAAGCCTCCTTCATAAAAAGTTCAACCCCCTTTTCCTGAAGTGAAATAGTACTTATAAACTCTCCTAGACCACTTTCCCACCTTCAGGAGTTGAATTCCATGGTGGAGGAACTGACTCCAAGATTCTGTCAACCAACAGGTGAGAGAGAAGGTGCAACTCAAACACCTCATGAAGAGTTTGTTTAGGAGTTTTCTTCTTTTACGAGGCCTAATAAACATCAAGAAAACCTATGATATACATTTATTCATTCCTACATCACCTAGCCTCGTAACTTGTGCTATTACATAGAGAATCTTGACTTTGACCAAGTCAGACTAGAAATTGGAAATTTTACACAGTGAAATTTTGCAAATAAAAACACAGAAAGTGCAGAAGCGCAGCGTCGACTTTGAGATGATGTTGAGGTGTCTTCCAGTGGTCAAAATGAAAATCTGGGAGAATGGTCAACTAGCCCTTCAAGTCTAGTTTCCACAATAGTTTGAATTCTTGAATTTGGAGCATGGGAAGACCTTCAAAAATCTATTCTCCCAACGTCACTCCAGAAGCGTAGCGCCTGTCAAAAAATGGTCCAAAATGCTAGTTTTTTGCCACTTTTTTACATTTTTCTCCAAAACTAAGCCACCTCTGCAAAATTTTGGCAAATGGTCTTTTAGAGGATGTTAAGACCTTTCCAAAAATTTATACCTTTCCTCAAATGGAGGCCTAAGGAAAAAGCGCAGCGCCAAGGCGCTGTGCTTCTGGAAAGGCTAAATTTCTAAATTTAGACCAAAATTTGCCAAAAAAATCAAAATGCTCAGAATTAGCTCAAAATTGGAGGGAAGGTGTAAAAATGAGTTTTTTATAGCTTCATGGATGCTTCAGTAAGCATCTCCAAGTTTCCCTCATCCTTTTGATCTTTTTTGGCCTCCTTGAGCTTGTTTTTAAGTTGTTTCACTTTGACATTGGCGATCATGTTTTGAGCTTGATAATGATGCACCATGTGTCTGAGCATTTGATTATCTCTGTTTGCCTTCTCTAGGAGCTTCTCTAAGTGTTCATTTACCCTGTTAAGCCAATATTATTTATCTTGATGTACCTCTAGGGCAATCCTTTCTTCTAGGTCAAGGTCTTCATTAAGCAATATTTGTTTTTGTTCCTCTTGCAAAGCTTCCTTGAGACCTCTAGTTCTTGGTCTTTTCCTTTTCCCTTTCACCTGTGATGCTTCAGGCTCACTTGATGTCACAATCTCCTTACCTTTGCCAATTTGCTACATTATCAATGAAGAAGGCTTGGCCCTTTTCTCTTTGTGAGAAGAAAACACAAGCCTCTGCCCTTTCTTATACACTTTGGTCACCTCTGGCTTAGGTAGTTGAATCTTCTCTACTGTTTTTCTAGATGAACCCATCTCTGTTTGTTGTTTTGGTGCACTTGGGGACTGAGATGTTGCATTTTCCTCATGCCATTTTAAAGCTGATTCTAAAAAGGCTTCCCAAGCCATACCCCTCTCTGCCAGCTGATGAAGGACAACAGTTTTGATGAGATTGTGATGAAACAAGCTTGGAGAGTGCTCTTTGTCCTTTAACTGTATCTTTTCATACATTTTTGAAATGCTCCCGAACAGGTAATTGCACATGTTGAGCGGCGTTTGAAATCTGAAGTGCATCAAGAGGTGAATATGATAGGCATACAACTTGGAGAATCTACCTTCACAGGTAAAGAACCTCATGATGGTTTTCATTAAAGGGGCATACTTCTCAAGCAAATATCTGAAAGGCATGAGGTGAGTATGTGTATCTCTGTATGGAGTCTTTAAGAAGGGCTTGTAGTTTTCAAGATCTAGACTCATTCCCTTGAACCAATATTCGCCATTGTCTGGTAAACCAGTTGCTAGTGAGATGGAGGCCACTGAGAAGCTAAACTCAATACCAGCAATGACAACAATCTCTCCTTTCAGTTGTGTAGCTACCCAATCTGTCAGCTGCTCATAAAACCCTGCTTCACTTACTCTTTTACAAAACTCCAAGTAGTGAACATCCTCAAAGCATTGCTTGATGAAAGGATAGGAGTTGATTTGGTTGCAATCTGATGGTTCATATATGAGAATCCTCCCTCCTTTGTGTTGTCTCTTTCTTTCTGGTGAAGATTCAACCTCCATGATGACACAAAGTCCTAGCAGCAGGAAGTGAAAATAGATGTGAGGTGAGAATGAAAATGAAGTGATATGTGAGAGATTTTGACAAAATGATGGGAGGGGTTTTATGAAAGATGAGATGGATTTGAAAAACTGATGGAAATGAGTGAGGAAAATAGTGAACAAATGTGGCTGCTTGTAAGTGAGACCAAGAAGGTTTATGATGAGATTTGCCCAAAATAACTCTAGGAATGAGCTAGGGTTTTGTTTTTTTAGTGTTTAAACTTTGTTTGGAGGTGGATGAACTGGTCAAAATGACTCATCAGACATGTGTGCAGGTGTAGAATATCAATTTACATGTTTTGGAGATGAAAAGTTATGATGACCATTTCTACCCTAGCATTTCCCATGGAAATTTTGCTACAAACCCTAGCTTGAGAAATTATGGACATGGAATGAAATTGGGAAAGCAAATAGAGAGGGAAATGATATACTTACTTGTTCCTTAGCTTTAGAAAGCTATTTGACCGAGCTTGTAAGAAAAAATTTGGAATTTGGGAAAATTTGGGTGAGTTTTGGGTACTTTGTCTTGCGCACAGCGCAGATCACCTACGCGCAGAGCCTACCTCCTAAGCGCAGCGCAGTGTATCTACGTGCAACGCCTTCAATTTTTGGCCAATTTCTCCTAGGGAAACAAGTTTTTTGCTTTTTTGGGCGAGTGAGCTCGATGATGAGGAGTGAATGGGATATGAATGAAAAGGTTATGAGTCTTTTTGAGTTTATATAGGGATAATTTCTTCACTTTTTCAAAAAAGGGAAAAGAAACCAACCCTCCTTTGTGAACTGATTTCACTTTTTGAAGATAGATTTTACCTTTACCATTGCAAGTGTGCTTTTTCTTTCCTGAGTGTTGGAGCTTCCTTCTTCTGAAACCTTTGATGTCATGAAAATATGAAAAGTGTGTGAATAAATCATGATCAATTCATCAACAGTTGCTTTATCATGTTTGACTTATTTCTGGTTTTTTTATGGAAATGGTGGACCTTGGGGAACCTTGTGACCTAATGGATGAACTAAGACCTAATGGATGAACTAAGACCTAATGGAATGATGATGATGACTTGACCCATTTTCATGGTGAAACCTTCATAAAATATGATAAGCAACTAGCATGAGTGAAATTTGAAACAATGAATCCATCTTTGGACTAACCATACAATGACAAAATTTGTTGTGTAGACCTAGTAACAGAAAAATTTGATGATGAAAGCTTGAGAAGAACATGGTAAAAGAACTTTTTGATCTAGGTGACTAGCTAACAAGATTGACACTAACACATCAGATGAGTTGGCATTTTTTTTTCCTTGGATACTTCTCAGGATCTCAAAGTTTTGTCTATATAACAAACTCATCATTGGATTATTAGCTAGTCTATTCCTCTTTGAATGAGCTACTTTTCTAAAACTAAATATGCTTTTGTAGAGATATGCCAAGCAACTAGAAGTTCCTCTCCTTATGGATCAACATGAATAACAGCTAGTACAATACTGATTTGTGCATACATTGTTGTTTGCATGACTCTACAAGCTGGGAGGTATAAAACATGACTTTAAATCACCAACTTGTAGTGACTGTCTTGGGAAGCACCCGGTGCAACTTCAAAGTTCGAGGAAGCCATTAAGCCCACTGCACTGGTTTCGGTTCCATGCGACGTGTAAACACTGATGAATTTTTGAATGAATTTGTTCCTAAATGATAGGATCGGAGGGTTGTGCACTTATGGCAAAGAATCACAACAATCTACGAAGAGTTTGAGGTTTTTAAGAATTTCGTTTGGAGGGGTATCAGGCAGAGGCTTCTTTAATTCTATTAAATTTTAGTAGTTGAAATGTTGGAGGACAAAGTAGCGGACCTGTTACAGAAATACCTCGGAAATTACATGAGAGGACTGTCGAAGGAAGCTTTAAAGATCAGCGTATGGAGAGGAAAATAGCTAATTTTCATTTTTGGGGGTGTGGAAGAAATCATATCATTTAGGCAAAGCATTGCTTCCATAAATATTGTTACTTTTCACTGAATTTTGATTGATATCGCAGGAAGCATAGTCATTTTTTCTGTTGAGAAAATCATACAATTCGACAAAAAGCTTTATTTAGATTCAGATCTTTTTTTATCCAAAATTTACGAATTGAAAGTAGAGTTTTTATGGAGCTTTTTGGAGAGATAAGGTTATGAAAGCTTTTTTATGTAATGGAGTCATAAGTGCTTTTGTGAAGTCATAAGTGAATTTTTTTTTGTTTTTGGAGTGATAAGGTAAATTTATTTTTGTATTTGGAGGGATAAGTGAATATTTTTATTTCTAAATGGTTGAGTCAGTCTTTTGAAGACAATTTACCTCCAAGGAGTTCTCAGTCTCTACTTGAGACGCCTCACTGAAGACATTGTCATGATGATGTATCTTGAAGGTTGATAAAAACATCTCTTTTTGTGGTGATCATGTCCTATATTCACTCGAAATTGAATAAGGGGATCATAGGTACACTTTGTGTCGTGAATGTGCTTGCATGATTTTAGTCGAATTTGTAAAAGAGTCTCTTTATTATGCTTAAACAAAACAACTACACGCACATAAGAAAGTTTACCTATACAAGTCATCGATCAAGTTCCTGAAATCAAAGCTTCGATAATCAATTAAGTTCATAAGCACAAAACGTCACATCATTAACTTGATAAAAGTAATATTCTGCAACAAAATTTCACACCATCAAGTTAAGGACGCTACAAACCAAGCACGTCGAGCCTAACAACATCAACATCATCAACACTTTTTGTATCACTTGCAGATATTTTTTATTTGAATTGTACGAGTGCATTTTCGATAGTATTCGACACCCTTCTTTTTTATCAATCAAGAGTGTAAGTTCAAGCAAGTGCAAATCTCTCAACCTCAAGCGAGCCTAAAACTGATTGAAGCAAGCTTCAAGCAAGCCATCTAGCAAGCCATCATCATCAAACAAGTGTGAATTCTAGTATTCTATTCTTCAAGTGAGCAATAAGCGATAAATCAAGTGAGCGTAAAAGCAAGCAATTGTGAGTTCAAACAATCAATTGTTAAAACAACATCAAGTGAGCGTGCAACAATCATTCAAACATCAAGCGAGTGAGTTATACAAATCCAGCAAGTATTAAAAGCAAGCAAGCGTCAGTTCCAACAAGTTCACATGGCAAAAAGCATTCAGTTGTTAAAGATTCTTAACAATTTGATTCTCTCAACTGCTCAAGACATGGTGCAAATCAGCAAAGAAACTCTTGTTGACATTTCAATGAATCTACAACATGCACATGAAACAATTGAGTTCCTTCAACTAGAGTCGCAACTGTAGAGAAATGAGTTGCAAGAGAAGCGTGTTGCTTCCAAGTCTTTGATCAATCTAGAGATAGTTGATCATTCGACTTCATTTGTCCAACTAGCTTCAAGTTTTGAAGTTGTTCCAGTTCAAGTTTCCTCCAAACCCATCATCAAGCCATGGGAAGAAATTCAAAGTAATCGAAATCGACGCGGCTTAGGATATGTCAAAGATAATGACAACTTACATATCCTTGATTATTCATAGCCCATTCAGTTCGTCAGTGCCGGATTACTTGAACAAATCACCTCAGCAAGTTCTTAGCAACTTTCAGACCGACGTCAATGCACACAAACTCAAGTTGCAAACAAACCTATATGTTCTCATTGCCAAAGAACTGGTCATCTAGAAGATTAATGTTTTGATCTCCATCCTTGTCACCATTGCGGCAAGCAGAATCATGCATCAGAGAAATGATGCAAACAATACCATCCTGCCAGATTGAAGATAAATTATTCATGGATTGATCCATGGGAATGGTCATCCATAGCCAAAATATTGTACAAGTTTTACAATCGAATTCACTCACACATATTGCAGCCAACAGTCAAATGAAGATGGTACTCTCGTGCAGTTGAACGGGGGAGTACACCAGTGAACCACTCCTACACCTGAAGGGGGGAGTTCTGATATATTTTGGAGAAGATTGCCTCTCCTTTCCGCTGACAAAGGGGGGAAAATGTCAATGAAATTGACAAGTGGTTGTCATACTGAAAGTCTCGACAACATCAGTGAAGTAGCCAGTGGGCATCTTCATCAACTAGTGGGTGATCATCATCAGCAAATACGCCAGTGGGCATTCATCAAATTGTGTCAGTGGACATCAGATGTTGTTTTCAAGCAAAGGACAGATGGATCCTTTTGTAGCTTGGCAAGTGATGGAGTTGTCAAGCGACATTCAGAAATGAAGCAGACATGTATCTAATTCATGTTCTCTTCAAATTTGAGTTTTTTTTCAACATCCAACTTTGGCGGTTTTTCAAGCAAATGTTTTTTGAGCATCAACTTGAGAACTTGGAAGATCGTTCCTTGTTCATTTTGGATTTATTATTGTGGGGGGGAATGTTAGCTTCACTCTCTTAAAAATCAATAATAAATCCAATTATTAAATTAAATAAATAAAATCATGAGAATTCCTCAAACTAAGGAGTCTAGTTTGGATGAGATATTCTCTCCAACTAGCTCTCCTAAATTAGTGTGTAAGCTGAGAAATTGTCTCAACCAAGTGAGTCTAAGATAGACACACTATATTAAAACCACTTACTCATGTATTTAAATGTATCATTAAATTATTTGAATAAGAGAGAATTACATGAGCATGAGAGACCACATGATGGCTCTCTGCCTTTTCCTTCAATTTAATTTTTGTGTGTTAATTTGCTATGCATATTGTTATATGGCTTTGTGATTCTTCTTCAGATTGATCTGAGGTCCAGATACCATCAAGTACGCATCAAAGATGAGGTCATTTACAACACTGTGTTTTGGATTAGGTATGGGCATTATGAGTTCGTTGTTGTTCCATTTGGCTTAACTAATGCTTCAGCTACATTTATGTGTTTGATGAATAGTGCGTTGTGTCCATATTTGTATAAATTTGTTATTATGTTCATTGATGATATACTAGTATATTCTAAAAATGAGGAGGAGCATGTCGAGCATTTAGTAGCAATGTTGAGGTTGTTGAGGGAGCATTAGTTGTATGCTAAGCTCAGCAAGTGTAGTTTCTTTTAGAGTGAGGTACACTACTCGGGACATGTTGTCTCTAAGGAGGGAATTGCAATAGATCCAAAGAAGATAAGGGCCATCATGGAGTGGGTAGCTCTTAAGAGTGTAGATGAGGTGAGATCTTTCATGGGTCTGGTAGGCTATTACAAGAGGTTCATTAGGAAATTATCACAAATTGCTTATTCTATCACATCACTGCAAAGGAAAGGTAAGAAGTTTGAATGGACATAGGAGTGTGAGGCTAGCTTTGAGCAACTTCAGAAATTGTTAACACATGCTCCAGTGCTACAGATTGCATATTCGGACAAAGAGTTTGTGGTATGCATAGATAATTGCAAGTGAGGGCTTGGTGGAGTCCTTATGCAGGATGGACAGGTGGTATGCTATGAGTCCTGGAAACTAAACGAGCACGAGAAGAACTACCTGACACATGATCTTGAGTTAGCAGTGATCATACATGCGTTGAAGATGTGGAGGTTTTATCTTCTTGGTAGGAGGTTTGTACTTATGAGTGATCATATTGGGTTGTTGTATTTGTTTGACCAACCGAATCTGAATGCCAGGAAGGCTAGATGGTTGGCCACGATCAGTGAGATTGATTTCGAGATCAGGTACATCAAAGGCAAATAGAATAGGTTGGCAGATGCTCTCAATAGATTGGTACATGTAAATCACTTGGAAGTTATGAGCTCCTATGGGACAGATTTACAGGATAGGATCTTGCAAGCAGGTCAGTAGGATGTCAAGTATATGGAGACTGTGCATAGGTTGCAATAGGGTGTTGGTATAGGACAGGTGATATTACAGGTACAGGTGCAAATACTAATACATGTAGTGGTACAGGTACATGTGGAAGTACAGGTACAAGCACATGTACAGGTACAGGTGCATAGGGTATGGATTATTGTCTTACCGCAGATGGATTGGTCATATTCAGAGACAAGATATATGTACCAGATAATAGTGAGCTCAAGAAGGTGATCTTGAGGGATTTTCATGAAAAACCATATTTGGGTCACTCAAGTTATCAGAAGACATTGACACCAGTGAAGAGATTTTATTATTCGTCGAATTTGGAGAGGGATGTCGTAGAGTTTGTGGCGAGGTCTTTCGATTGTCAATGAGTGAAGGCAGAGTGTAAACATCCAAGTGAATTTTTATAGCCAATCGTGATTCCATAATGGAAATGGGAGGTTATTTCCATGGATTTCATCACAAGGTTTCCGAAGACAATGAGACAACATGATTCCATCATGGTTATCATGGATAGGTTGACAAAGGTTGCACATTTCATTCCAGTGAAGTCTACATTCTCAACTAGCGATGTAACACAAGTAATCATGAGAGATGTGGTCAGGTTGCATGGTGTCCCAAAGAATATTGTGTCAGACAGGGATGAAAAGCTCACTTAAAATTTATGGAAAGAGTTATTTGTAAGTTTGGCCACAAATTTGGCCTTCAATACAACTTATCATCCGTAGATAGATGGACAGACAAAGAGGGTCAACAGGATATTGGAGGACATGTTGAGGATGTGTGTGATGCATCAACAGCGAAAGTGGGAAGTGTATATTACTTTGGTAGAGTTTGCATACAACAATGGTTATCAAGAGTCATTGAGGATGAGCCCTTTTGAGGCATTGTATGGGCGGAGTTATAACACTCCTATTAGTTGGAGTGATCCGGTTAGCAGGGTATTGATTGGACCAGATATGTTGGCAGACATGGAACATGAAATGCAGGTGATCAAGAAGAATCTAAAGGAAGCACAGGATAGGAAAAAGAGTTATGTAGATAGGAACAAGTTGTTCAAGGAGTTCCAGGTTGGGGAACATGTGTACTTGTGCATCAAACCGAAGAAGAGCTCCTTGCGGATTGGATCTTGTGCCAAGCTGGAACCACAGTTTTGTGGACCCTTCAGTATCATTAAGAGGATTGGGCCAGTAGCCTATCGACTTGCACTACCTCCGACAATGAAATTCCATGATGTTTTCTGTGTATCTTTGCTTAAGAATTATGTTAAGGATGGTGATCATGTGATTGACTAGTATGTATTGCAGGTGGAACTAGATGGAGAATTCCAGCTGGAGCCTTAGAACTATTAAAATTTGCAACTAGGGCCAAACTCCATGTGGGTCATCTTATTCATGGCTGATAATATTTTTATCAGATTCCTCTCGATGAGAGGTGTATGATTTATCTAAAGATCATCCGATTTCGATAAGTATTTATGGAGATATGAATTTATTTTGATTATGGAATAATTATCAAGCTGACCAACAACTCATGTAGGCTCAGAAGCCCAACAATCGCATCTATTCAATCATCAACATTTGTGCATAGATATAGGAGGTATTTTCCTCATTTTGACACACTCATCTCATCACGTCTCTCTCTCCTGCGCAGAAAAGAGGCTCTTCTCCTACTATGCAGAAAGAGACTTCTCTCACAGGTGTGGAAGGAAGGATGTAGAATTAGGGCTGCAACTGCAGATCAAAAGTTTGACCAACGTTGACCATCAGACTCCCTCTCAGAACTGTGCTGTAGGTGGAACTGACTCTCCTCAAAAGGCTGCATTTTTTGGTGAAGGAATCAAGCCGATCCGATGGTCTGTTTGCATGATATTGTCTGCCCTAGTTGAGGACTGATCTAAGGTTTGTTGCTGCTAATGTAAATCAGATTTATGTACTATTTCTCTCTACTAAATTATTGAATATAAAAGAAGATTTGATCAAAGGGTTTCCCCATATTGGGGTTTGTCCGTGGCTAGTCGCCACATCTTGTGTCTCTTATATTGGCTTGTTTTCTGTCGATCGTTTAATGTTCTATCTGCAATTTACTTTATGTACATGTGATTGCTAATATGTGGATAATAATAATAAAAAGAAGTAAACTGCTCTAAGCATAGAACAAACCATAACTTAACATGGTATCAGAGCTGAGGTGAAGACAAAGCCCAAGCAAGAGAAAGAGCAATCACTGAGGAGAAGATTGGCAAGGCTATCCTAAAAGAACTGTGGGATCCTCAACACTCTTCCCTACCGAAGACAAGCTCCGTGAGAAATCTGACTATTACGGATGGAAGATGTCTCTCGATCTAACCTTAGAAGATCAATGAGTGTTGGACCATGTGAGAGGCAATATTGTTGAGCCTCCATCAAATGCACCCGCTGCTACCAAGAACAAATGGAAAACCAGTGAAGTCAAAACAAAGAAGATCATCCGGGACTCTGTCGACAAGCACTTGGTGGCCTATGCTTCTAAGCTGAACACCTCCAAGGAAATCTACAATAGACTGGAGAGTTTATTTGAAGTTAATGATGCAAATCAAGTTTTGTTTCTTAGAAATAAGCTGAAGGAAATTAAGAAGGGAAAAGATGACAGCATGCAAGCATATTTCTTAATAATCACCGAGATCAAGAATGATCTCCTATCTATTGGGGAGATTATTACTGATAGGGAAATGGCACTCACGACTCTTGGAAGATTACCATCTGAATGGTACGTGTTTAGGACTACTCTCCTCAATAATAACATAATTCCTGGATTCGAGGAATTAATGGCAAGATGCATTCAAGAAGAAACAAGGATAAGAGTAAGAAATGCCCATGCCTAAAGGTCCTCCTGTTGCCTTTTCTTCTCATGCTAAGAAAAGAAATAATTCCGAGACTAAATCAAAAAGAAAGGCTAGACCTAAGGGTGGAAGAAAAGGACGATGTTACATTTGCGATAAAGCAAGTCACTATGAAAGGGAGTGCCTTGATAGAAGGGACTCACACCGGGACGATGATTAAAATCCCTCTCATGACAATCAAGGGAATGAAAAATCTAATAGAAAAGGAAAAAGAAGTGTTGGAAATCAAGGAAGAGGACAACCATTCAAGAAGGCTATAAATTCCAGGTATGAATCTAACACTGTTAAAAATAAATAGGATGAATATTATCTACCAGCTGCTCTATCTACCTCTGCTTCTCCAGACTCGCTGGGAAATTGGCTTATTGATAGTGGTGCCTCAAGGCACTTCACTGGTTACAAAGAAGTTCTCCATAATCTGGTAGAGAAAGAAACTAACCTGGAAATTGTCCTTGGAGATAATATGAAATATCATGTGAAAGGTGTAGGAAATGTATCTCTTAAATTGAATCAAGGTAATACGATCCACTTACAGGATGTATTATATGTACCTGACCTCAAAAAGAACCTGGTGTCCATCTTGGCAATGGAAGACAAAGGCTACAAGGTGATCTTCAGTGATGGCAATGTACACGTATGGAAAAACAATGATAAAGATGCCTTTACTCTTGGGTTTCGAGTTGATTCATTATATTAGGTTAGAATAAGACCGCTAGGTGTCATGTCTTGTGACACATCTCAAGCCTTGATCAAGTATCAAACCGAAAAGAAGATCAAGATCTTCGGGACTGATAATGGGACTGAATATGAAACTAATGAGTTTCATGACTTTTGTAAAGAGGTTGGCATTAAGAGGGAGACTACTACACCATATACTCCTAAACAAAATGGTGTGGCAAAGAGGAAGAACCGTTCGATCGTGGAAGCTATCTGTGCAATGCTCCATGATAAAAAACTTCCGAAGTTTCTATGGGCCGAAGCTGCAAACACCGCCGTATATGTACAAAACCGATGCCCTCATCAAACATTGTGTTCCTAGACTCCTGAAGAAATGTTCACTGGTAAGAAACTTGACGTATCTCATTTTAGAATTTTTGGAAGCCCTGTATATTATCATGTGCCAAAATAGAAAAGGAATAAATTGGGTGCTTCGTGGGCTATGGTGAAAATACTAAGGGCTATAGAATCTATGTAGCCAGTCAAAGGGAAGTCATGGATAGTCATGATGTCACCTTTGACTAAGATATGGCTCTCAGCAAGGTGAACAATCTTCCTACTTTAAGGAGCTCTCAAGAAGCTGACACCAGGGAACCAAAAGAAAAAGATGATGTAACAATTCTTGATGTGGATGAAACCATGGATCCTATTGATCCACCTGAGCCTTCCTCTTCTAGAAAGAGGCCCTCTTGGCTTAGGGGGCTACTCTATGATGCTGAAGGACACACCACACCTCGAGGAACCTTCCATGAAAGTAAATAACCTAACAAGTATCAGGGATACTTGATCATCATGAGAATGATCATACAAAAGGAGCCTTCATCATTCTCAGATGTCGTCAAGCATCAAATATGGAAGGATGATATGACTGAAGATATGAGTCTATTATGAAGAATGATGTCTGGGAAGTAGTTCCTAGACCCCAGGACAGTTGTCACTTCTAAATGGCTTTACAAGATAAAGCATGCAGCAGATGGAAGTATGGAAAAGTATAAGGCTCGTTTTGTCGCTAGTGGCTTCTCCTAGAAGGAAGGTGTAGACTATGATGAGATATTTTCACTTGTTGCCATATATACCACCATTTTCTCAATCATAGCCCTTGCGGCTTCACAAGGATGGAACCTACATCAGATGGATGTCAAGACTGCGTTCTTGCATGGTTCGATCAAAGAAGAGGTCTATGTGGAGCAACCTGAAGGATTTGAGATTTATGATCAAAAATCTCAAGTATGCAGGTTGAAGAAGACTCTCTATGGGTTGAAGCAAGCACCCCAAGAATGGTATGAGAGGATTGATAGCTACTTGATGAAGTTGGGATTCACTAGGAGTGACGCCGATCCTAACCTTCACTTTAAGGTTGAAGATGACAAACCTCTCATACTGGTGTTGTATGTGGATGACCTCTTTCTAACAAGTGCAGACCCTCTCATTCACAAATGTAAGAGGGAGTTGGCTTTTGAATTTGAAATGAAGGACCTAGGACTGATGCACTATTTCCTAGGACTTGAAGTTTGGCAGAAGCCAGGGGAAATTTTCCTATCTCAAGGAAAATATGTGGTGAAGATATTAGAAAGATTTGGTATGGTGGACTGCAAGCCCGTAACTACCCTGATGGAGCTTGACCTCAAGAAGTTAAGTGGTAGCGCTACTGGACATGTTTTACAAAATACCACCGAGTATCGTCAACTCGTTGGGGCATTAATGTTCTTAGTGAACTCCCATCTAGATATATGCTTTGCAGTCAACACATTGAGTCAACATATGGTTGAACCTCACCACATACATTGGATTGGTGCTGAGAATCTGTTAAGATATCTTCGTGGCACAATCACGTATGGGTTAAGATACACTGCCGAAGATGTGAGTCTACTTGGATACACTGATGTTGATTGGGCAGGCAATGTGGTGGACTATAAGAGCACTTCTGAGTACTATTTCTCCTTGGGATCTGCTTTGATATCCTGGATGAGTAGGAAGCAGAAGTCGGTGGCTTTGAGCACCGCTGAAGCAGAGTATATTGCTACTATCATGGCCTCCTGTGAGTCAGTCTGGTTGCAAAAGCTCTTCAGTGAGCTGTTTAGATTTACATTGGGTACCACCGTGATCCTATGTGACAACCAGAGTGGGATTCGTTTGTCAGGGAATCCCATATTTCATGATTGCTCCAATCATATCGATATTAGGTACCACTATATTCAAAATATGGTGCAGTAAGGAGAAATAAGGCTCCAACATATCGGTACAGATGAACAGGTCGCCGAAATTCTGACAAAGCCCCTAGGGAAGGTCAAGTTCCTGACTTTCCGAGAATGACTTGGTGTTGTTCAAAGACCCTCTGATGAGGGTCTTGTATGATGTATTGAGCTCTAGGAGCTCCGGGGGGGCGCGAGGTACTTCTTGGAGCAACATATGACCAGAAGGTGGCTCACCATCCCCTGGTGGTGCACCTTGTACATGGTAAAAGGATAAAACTTTCCCTGTGACACCCTGTGGCGACTACATAGCAGGATTATTAGTTCTCCTGTGAGGTCTGGATGATGTGTTCTCCATGACGACTATGTAGCAGGATGATTAGTTCTCCTGTGAGGTCTGGATGATGTGTTCTCCATGATGATTGTGTAGCAGGATGATTATTTCTCCTTTGAGGCCTGGATGATGTGTTCTCCATGGAGATTGTGGACAGGATGATTCGCTCTCCTGTGGACAGGATGATTTGCTCTCCTTGGGACAAGATGATTCGCTCTCTTGTGGGACAAGATGATTCACTCTCTTGTGGGACAGGATGATTCGCTCTCCTGTGGACAGGATTGATTAATTCTCCTGTCGAGGCATACTACCCATGCAGTCTGGGACTCATGGGAAGTACCTCTCATCTGATTAATGAGTAGGGAAATGAGGATAGGGACCATAGTAGTACCGATGGACGCATCGCTGTATCTATCGTACTCCTTATCCTAGGATGACCTTCATTGATCTAGGATCAATGATACTGGTCTGGGACCAGTGGTAGGAGTTGTACCCACTATGACACTGACTTCGGGTTGGTTGAGGACTGGTCTAGGACCAGTGGTACACACTCTAAGACTGACCTTGAGTCAGTGGAGGATGATACTGGTCTAGGACTAGTGGTAGGAGTTGTACCCACTATGACACTGACTTCGGGTCGGTTGAGGACTGATCTGGGACTAGTGGTACACACTCTGACAATGACTTTGAGTCAGTGGAGGATGATACTGGTTTGGGACTAGTGGTAGGAGTTGTACTCACTATGACACTGACTTCGGGTCAGTTGAGGACTGGTCTGGGACTAGTGGTACACACTCTGAGACTGACTTTGTCAGTATGATACATCCTCGATCATTTCTTCTTCTTCATAATTCGAACAAAGCAAAGCAGAGCAGAACAAAGAAAAGCAGAGCATAACAAAGAAAAGCAGAGCAGATCAAAACAGGGTAGAACAGAATAGAGCAGAGCAGGCAAAATAGACCAGAGCAGAGCAGGAGTCAAGTTGTACAGGGTAGTGCATTTGATGGATGAATAGTAGCGACCGATAGACGAATTGCAGATGGAGTTCTCCCTAGTTGAGAGGGAGTGTTAAAATTGGAAACTAGGGCCAAACTCCATGTGGGTCATCTTATTCATGGCTGATAATATTTTTATTAGATTCCTCTCGACAAGAGGTGTAGGATTGATCTAAAGATCATCTGATTCCGATAAGTATTTATGGAGATATGAATTTATTTTGATTAGGGAATAATTATCAAGCCCGCCAGCAACTCATGTAGGCTCAGAAGCCCAACAGTCGCATCTATTCAATCATCAACATTTGTATACAAATATAGGAGTACTTTTCCTCATTTGGACACACTCATCTCATCACATCTCTCTCTCTCTTTTGCACATAAAAGAGGCTCTTCTCCTACTGCGCAGAAAGAGACTCTTCTCTCACATGTGTGGAAGGAAGGATGCAAAATTAGGGCTGCAACTACAGATCGAAAGTTTGACCATCGTTGACCATCAGACTCTCTCTCAAAACTGCGCTGTAGGTGGAACTGACTCTCCTTAAAAGGCCACATTTTCTGCTCTAGTTGAGGGTTGATCTAGGGTTTGATGCTGTTGATGTAAATCAGATTTATGTACTATTTTTCTCTGCTGAATTATTGAAGATAAAAGAAGATTTGATCAAAGGGTTTCCCCATATTGGGGTTTGTCCCTAGCTAGCCGCCACAGCTTGTGTCTCTTGTCTTGGCTTGTTTTCTATTGATCGTTTAATGTTCTATCTACACTTTACTTTATGTACATGTGATTGCTAATTTGTGGATAATAATAATAAAAAGAAGTAAAATTCTCTAAGCATAGAACATACCATAACTTAACAAGATCCAAGCAATCGAGCAAGTTAAAGTGCAATGGAAGCACTTTGGGCCTGATGAAGCTACATGGGAGATGGTGGATCAGATGCGGGCTATGTATCCTTCCTTGTTTTCCGGTTGAGGCAAAGCAGCTTTGATATGGTGTTTTGGTATATGCTTTGATATGGTGTTTTGGGTATATGCTTTGATATGGTGTTTTGGTATATGCTTTGATATGGTGTTTTGTTATATACTTTAATATGGTGTTTTGGTATATGTTTCGATATGATCTTTTGGTATGTGTTTTGGTACATGTTTTGGTATATATTTTGGTGATATTTCTCTATGTACATATGTATATGGATGTAAATACCACCATGAGCTATATTATAAAGCTCCACTAAGAGGCATGGGTGTCAAGTCATTATGATTATGTTGTCATGTTACTATGCTATCATGTGGTTATGTTATCATAATGTTATGATGTCATGTGGGTTGGCACTTAGTAGGATGATAATTGTAAATATTGTAATGAGTTATGTTATAAAGCTCCAGTATGCCGTATATTGTCATGATGTTTTGCTTTTGAGTAGGTCCTTCATTGTAAATACTGCATCGAGCTATGTTATAAAGCTCCATGAGCAGTATATCGTGTTTCAGCAAGATGCTGAGGTATATGTGTGAATGAACACCGAGGACGGTGTCCCCCAAGGGGGAGGGTTCTGTAACAGCCCTAGTGAAAATTCCATGTAATAAAAGTTAAAAACAATAACCACAGTTGATGGGACACTTATTCCAAGCTAAATGTTGGGCAAGACCCCCTAGGGGGTGTTCATTTGGTTATTTATGGCTAAGGAAATTGGCAGAAGTAATGCCTAAGGCTTTGGAAAGGAAAAATGGCTTTTTTGGCACAATTATTTATGAGAATAATGGAAATTAGGAGAAAAAGAAGGTGAAAGGTCATAGGTTGCACTTGGGGAGGAAAATGAAGAATATTGAGGCCTCATTCATAAAAATGCTTATGAGGATCAGTTGGTAACCTTTTGTCAGAGTAGCTTTGGAGCTCTCTCATTATTCCCTCTCTCTCTCTCTCTCTCTCTCTCTCTCTCTCTCTCTCACTCTTGGACACACAGAGTTTCATGGAGCACTTTGGCATTGGAGCAAGAAAGGCAAAGAAGATAAGATGAAGCAAAGATCAAGTAGGGAAGGGCAGGATCAAGGAGCTACAAAAGACTTCATTGCAGATATCAAATTGCATGTGTAGTTTCCTTGCTAGATTTGGCATGCATGGTATTGCATGTGGTTCTTTTCTATCATGGCATGGGTTTTTCTAGGTGTGACAATGTTCTTCAGCCTAGCCTTGCCATTTCCTGATAGCTTTGATGAGATGGGTTTCTCATATTTGGTTAATGTGGGATGGCCAGATGGATTTGAAGCTGAGTGGGGTGGATCTCTGAACTAACAAACACATGGCCTAGTGGTCCCTGAACCAGACTGTGGATCACGGTAAAGCCACTGGCCTAGTAACCCCTAAACCGAACTGTGGGTTGTGGTAAAGCCAGATTGTGTGCCTCAGTGGGCCTAGGAATCCTTGTCGATGAATTGCAGGATATACAGTAAAGCCAAGAGGTGGATTTCTCTCCGTTGGGCCTAGTAGTCCCGGGATGGGATGTACGGTAAAGCCTGGAGAGTGTGTCTCATTGTAGGGCCTAATGATCCTTGGATCGAACTATGGATTACGGTAAATCCTGAGAGACTAGGACGCCCTCAAATTCCTCACGGTTTAGGCGGAGAACTCTAGTGGCATCCATGTTTGTTGGTGTTTTTTTGGTGTGTTCTATGAGTCCCACATTCATGCTTGGAATATGGCACGGGGGTGATTGGTTGAAGAGAGACTTGGCTCATCCAATCTATGGTCGGGTGGAACGTGGTAGTTCCATCTTCGGTTGGTTTATTACATTCATTAATGAGAACTTCATTCCCTTGATTTTCATGTGTAAATGTACTAATGTATATGTGGATTTTTATCCAATATGTTTATGATATTTGTGTCCATGTTAAGTTGGTTATATGTATGTTTTGTGACTGTAGGTTTTAACCCCGTACAGAAATTACCTGCATATGAATTCTAAAACACAGAAAATAAACAATGTGAAAGCATAACACATAAAACACATATACACAGAGATTTTCCCCTAGATCCCAAAGCTGGGACTACCAGCTTGATTTTTCATTATGTTCCTTTCAATGTTATAATACATACTTATACATGTTGAAGCATCTAATACCATGGACCGAAAACCATCGCATCCAAAAACATGTGCTAAAATCATGCACAAAACCATAGGTGGGTCTGCCCATCCTAACATAGGGTCCAAAACCAAAATTTTCTGGGACGTTGCCCTGGACCCCATAAAGTGGGGTTATGGGTACACCTCAAATCCCCTGTGACCGCCCCCTCCCGCACTACACAATCGGCGCAACGATAGGGGGCTCCGCTTCCCCCTCTAACCCCCCAGTTAACTACGTGGGCTAGTCGTGGAAAGAATATAACACAACCCAACATTCTCCCACTTGTTGTTTTCTTTCCACAGGGGGCCACAAGAGAGCTTAGTCATTTATCCAGCCCTGCAATGCCCATTTTTTCTCTACACCAAGAGAACTTCTCAGAGCTAATAGATTTTGTCAATGCATTTGCAGTATTCTTCAAAGTGTCCACCTTTACCAGCAACAACTTTTTGTCTTCTATCATATCCCTCACAAAGTGATACTGAACATCAATGTGCTTTGTCTTTGAATGATATGCAGGGTTCTTTGCCAAGAAAATTTCACTTTGGCTGTCACAGTCTATCCTTATAGTTCCCTGTACTAACCCCATATTTGAACGCAATCTCTACAACCAAACTGCTTCCTTGCTTGCATGAGTGGCTGCCATGTATTCTACCTCTGTATTTGATAGTGCCACTACAAATTGTTTCTTACTCATCCAACTGACTGCACCTCCAAATAGGTTAAACACATGCCCACTTGTAGATCTTCTCCGATCCAGATCTCCAGCCCAGTATGCATCAACAAAACCATGAATATCAAACACTTTGTCCAATATTGGTCTTCCTTGGTAGCACAAACCATAATCACTAGTGCCACGCAAATACCTGAAAACCCGCTTCACTGCTGTCCAGTGCTCCTTCCCTGGTTTTGACATAAACCTGCTCAATACTCCCACTACATGTGCAATGTCTAGTCTAGTATAGACCATTGCATACATCAAGCTACCAACTGCACTTGCATATGGAACATGGGACATGTCCTCTTCCTCTGCAATATTGTCCCAACATACTTCCTCTGGTTTAACCAGAGCTTCCTCTTTGCCTGATATTTTTTAATTTACATGCCCAAAATATAGTTTGCAGCACAAATATCTTTCATGTCGAATTTGGAGGACAATTGGGTCTTCAAATCCTGGATAATTTCTTTGTCATTTCCAACCAGCAACATATCATCCACATACAAGACCAAATAAATAACACAGTCACCAATTAATTTAAAATACACCTAGTGATCTGCTTTGCTTCTAGTGAAGCCAAGTCCCTATATAAATGTATCAAATTTCTGATACCACATCCTTGGTGACTATTTTAACCCATACAGAGACTTCTTTAATTTGCATACCAGTTCTTCCCTTCACCCCAAAGCCTTCAGGTTGCTTCATGTAGATCTCCTCTTCCAGATCCCCATGAAGAAATGTTGTCTTCACATCCATGTGTTCTACCTCAAAATCAAAAGTAGCAGCAACATATAAAAGTAATCTAATAGAAGTTACCTTGGCAACAGGAGAAAAAATATCACCAAAATCAATTCTCGGCACCTGGGAATAACCTTTTTCTACCAACCGAGCTTTATATTTCTCCACCTTTCGTTCTGCATTTGTCTTCTTCTTGAACACCCATTTGCTGCCAATGGGTTTCCTTCCAACCGGCAACTCCACCAGATCCCAAGCCTCATTTTTGTGCAAAGATGCCATTTCATCAACCATGTCCTCTTTCCAGAGTTTTCCATCCTCTGAATCCACTGCTTCCTTCACAGTTCTGGGATCATCATTAGTAACAGACAAAGAAAAATTTGAACAGAAAGCAGATGGACTATACCTTTCAGGCTGCCTTCTTTCTCGAACTGATCTTCTCACAGATGGAGCTTGTGGCTCTTCATCTTCTGATTCCTCCTCTGCTGTAGAGTATAATTCTTCCTCCTTTAGCTCAAACTCTATCTTCTCAGGTTCCTTTGGTTGGAATTCATGTTTAATAACATCTTTCACCTCTCTGAACACCACATCTCGGCTATACACAACCTTCCTTGTTACTGGGTTCCAAAGCTTATAACCCTTTAAGCCATCCTTGTACCCAATAAAGATGCACTTTTCAGATTTACTATACAACTTGGTTCTTTTCTACTTTGGAACATGTACATATGCATCACATCCAAATACTCTTAGATGTGAAAGAGAGGGTTTCTTACCATTCCATACCTCTTGTGGAGTCTTATCCTCCAATGCTGATGAAGGTGACCTGTTGACCAAGTAACATGCAGTATCCACTGCCTCTGCCCAGAATTCTTGTCCTAACCTGGCACCACTGAGCATACTTCTTGCCCTTTCCATCAATGTCTTGTTCATTCTTTCTGCAACTCCATTTTGCTGAGGTGTATATGGAGTAGTCTTTTGCCGTGCTATTCCACACTTCTTATAGAATACTTCAAATTACTTGTTGCAACACTCTCCACCATTATCTGTCCTTAGCACCTTTATCTTCTTCTCTGTTTGATTTTCCACAAGAGCCTTAAATTCTTTAAACCTGTCAAAGACTTCAGATTTCTTCTTAAGGAAATATATCCATGTATTCCTTGAGAAGTCATCTATAAATGATACATAGTACACAGACTTACCAATGATGGAACCTCACAGGTCCAAACACATCACTGTGCACAAGTTCTAACATCTGTTTCGCCCTCTTACCACCAGAGGGGAAACTCACCCTATTCTGCTTCCCATATACACAATTTTCACAGAAATCAAAATCCAAGGAGCTATTACTCATACCTTCTACCATACCTTTACCATGAAGTATTCGAAGGCCCTTCTCTCCAATATATCCAAGCCTTTGATGCCACAGCATGGTCTTCTCTCCAGAGACCACTAGATTTTCTGCTCCACTTTCAGGAACCACAGAACTATTGCACCCATCAATAACAATGTTACCTTGCATCTTGTACATAGTTCCAATTCGAACTGCCTGCACCAACACCTGTGCTTCCTGAACCATTTTGCAGGTATCCTTCTCAAACACTATTTTTAAATTATAGAGTTCAGGCTTCTGTGACCCATATCAAGTTTGTGAGAGATTGGTGCAGGTTCGAAACGCGTCGACAAATGGTATTCCATGTGATTTTCGCCGAAAAATCTCTCACAAACTATTTTTAAACCTGCATCATCTAGCTTGCTTACAGAAATCAGATTTCTGGCCAATGCCAGAATATGCAGAACACTCGGAAGTGTTCTAACCCTTCCACCTTGCAACTTCAACTTTACTTTTCCGCAACCAATGATTCTAGCCTTCCTATCATCCCCTAAGAAGACATCACCACCATCGTATTTCTCATACTTTCAGAACCACTCTCTAGGGGGAGTGAAGTGAAAGGATGCACCTGAGTCAATCAACCATGCCTCATGATCTACATGTGTACTTGAAGAAGCCAAGTACACATCCCCACCTTCATCTGAGGTGGTTTTCACCTCTGCAAAAGGAGCATCATCAAATCCCTTTCCTTTATCAGGAGCTTTAGATTTACATTCCCTTTTGTAGTGCCCTTCCTTTACGCATTTCTAGCACACCACCTTTACAGGTTTTCCTGGAGATTTAGATCTCCCTCTATATTTAGATCTCCCACTTGATGACTTATTTTTGTTTCTGTTCTTGGACCGTCCTCGTACAGACAAGGCATCACCATTCTAGCTCTCCATATTTTTCCATATCATCTCCTCCGTTAGCAAGGATGAGACTATTTCATCAAACTGCAAGGTAGTTGCATTGCTACATATTGCAATAACCAAACTATCCCACGAATCTGGTAGAGAACACAACAAACTGATGCACTTATCTTCATCTGAAATTTTAATATCAACAGATGCTAACTGACTTACCACAGTATTAAATTTATTCAGATGCTTTGTCACCGAGTCTCCATCTTTCATCCTCAGGTTATACAACTTTTACCGCAGGAACAGTTTATTCACCAGAGACTTGGATTGGTACAAAGACCCTAACTTGTCCCACAAAGCCTTTGCCATAACTTCCCCTGATACATTCAGCAATACTGAATCTGAAACACACAATCGTATTGTGCTCTTTGCCTTTCAATCCAACTTCTTCCATTCTTCATTGGACACTCTTGTTGGTTTAGTACCCGGATCTACAACGATCCACTGATCTTTATCCACCAACAGATCCTCCATCTTCAGTTTCCACAACTTAAAACTCTGACCATTAAATTTCTCGATCTCTATCTTTCCACTGCTCGCCATCTTCTTTCACCACCAAAATCGATCTCGCAGATCTCCCACTGAATAGGGTCCACCACAAGCCTGAGCGAAACCCCTGAGTAACAAAGGTGTCCCCTTGAAGCTAGAACTACTCTGATACCAAATGTAGGTTTTAACCCCCTACAGAAATTACCTGCATACGAATTCTAAAACACAAAAAATAAACAATGAGAGAGCATAACACATAAAACAAATATACACAGAGATTTTCCCTAGATCCCAAAATTGGGACTACCAGCTTGATTTTTCATTATGTTCCTTTCAATGTTATAATACATATTTATACATGCTGAAACATCCAATACCATGGACCGAAAACCATCGTATCCAAAAACATGTGCAAAAATCATGCACAAAACCATTGTTGGGTCCGCCCATCCTAACATAGGGTCCAAAACCAAAATTTTTCAGGGCGCTGCCCTAGACCCCATAAAGTGGGGTTACGAGTACACCTCAAACCCCCTATAACCCCCCCTCCCCCCTACACAATCGGTACAACAAAAGGGGGCTCCACCACCCCCCAACCCCCCAGTTAACTACGTGGGCTAGTCATGGAAAGAATATAACACAACCCAACAGTGACAACAACTATGTATGGCTCTCGACATGTTTTTACTTGTAAATGAATATATAATGTATCTATGGCCTAATTGATGATAATGCAGCAAATGACATGAGGGAAAAATGGTTCATAGCTATTCTCATATAAGTATGAGATCGGTACACTTAATTCTATTGTTTACACCTGCAGGTTACATGTTGATGATATGTTTGATGAAATGCCTATCATGGCTAGTAGGGGTGTGGTTAAGGTCTTGTTCAAATTTTTTCTTTGGCATCATTGTTTTCTTGTTCTTTTACTGAT
This sequence comes from Pinus tabuliformis, assembly GCA_031772625.1. NCBI lineage: Eukaryota > Viridiplantae > Streptophyta > Pinopsida > Pinales > Pinaceae > Pinus > Pinus tabuliformis. Next base: position 60,120,550 of record CM062816.1, read on the forward strand.
CTTAAGCTATCATTCCATTCTGGGCAGTGACCTGCGTTATGGGCCTTAAAAAAGTGGCTTAAATCCTGAGGTCATTGGCACAGAATAAGCAAATTGGGTCCCTAGATGCTGACACAAAACCCTGTGAGAGTGAATTTGGGTTTCTAGACACTGTCATGCCTATAGCATGAGAGCGACTGAGGCTTAAGATGGTCAAAAATTCAGCAGGACCCAAGGGCAAGTTGTTTGAAGTGTTGGATTGGTTTCTATGGGTCTTGAAGCTAATGTTGGATGACTGTGTGTGATGTTTCCGTTGATTCCACTTCCTTAGGCCGCATAGGAGGTCGAATCCAATCATAATAGCCTCTCATCGCATGTTTACCTCGGTTGGCTATTTACTTGGGTAGATGTGGGAGGAGGGTGTTACATTTGAGCATAGGGGTCTCATACTTATCTGAGAATCGCTAAGAAACATTGTTCCCTTATAGTATTAGTTGCATTATCATATATTAGGTCATAGATATATTGTTCATTCATTTACAAATAAAAACATGAGGAAAGCCATACATCATCACTGTCATAATACATGCTTATAACCAACATAATAACAACAAAAATATCAAGGATACATCAGCCATAAAATCCACATATGAACCAATACATTTATACATAAGATATCAAGAAAAGAACCTATTATTATTGAATGCAAAATCAAACACAAGATGGGACTACCACGTTCCACCCGACCATAAAATGGCTGAGACAAATCTCTCTCCAACCATTCACCCTCGTGCCATATTCCAAGCATGATTGTGGGACTCAAACCAAAAGAACCAACTAGGGCATCGCTGGAAAATAACCACATGTAATAGCATGCATGCCAAATCTAGCAAGGAAAACATACATGCAAATCGATACTTGCAAAGAATCATGGTGTAGCTGCTTGATCCCGCTCTTCCTTACTTGCTCCTTCTTTCCTCTTGTATTTTTTTCCTTTCTTGATCCAATTCCCATGTGCTCCAAGAAAAACTCTAAGTGTCCAAGAGTGTGAGATAGAGAGATAATAATGAGAGTGCTCCAAAATTGAACTGAAAAAAGGTTACAAACTGATCCTCAAAATCCTTTTTATCAATTAGGTCTCTATTTTCTTCATTTTCCATTATTTTCCTTCATTTTCCTCCTCACATGCAACCTGTGACCTTTCACCTTCCTTTTCTCCTAATTTCCATTATTTTCATAAAGAAATGTGCCAAAAACGCCAGTTTTCCTTTCCAAAGCCTTATCCATTGCCTTTGCTAATTTCCTTAGCCATAATAAACCAAATGAACACCCACACTAGGATGTATTGCCCAACATTAAGCTTGGAATAAGTGTCCCATCAATCGTGGTTATTATTTTTCCTTTATTAACTTTTATTACATGGAATTTTCACTAGTATTGTTACACTTGCACTGTAAACTTGTTCTCCTGCTAACTGTCCTGCTTTGGACAACACTTATCCAATTCAAGCCTCCAACTTCCTCCTATTTCCTTTCGAAATCCTTGATGAAATTAGATCCTAAAAGATAGGAATTTCGTCCTATTTTCTTGCGCAATTCCCAAGGAATTATTCACATGCTTAAGTGCCAAGATTGTACACAACTAGTATACAATTGATAATTACAATGTGCCTTTCCTCCACTCTATCTAGGAAATTCGAATTTCATGCATGTCTGGGTTATTTTCTGTTGATTGACTAGCTTAACTGAGAGATCATTGAGTTAAAAACATTTCTACTACTCAACTAACCTTCAACTAACTCAATTAATGACTTGAGCTCAGCTATCTGAGTGCAACTGAAAATAACTGAACTAAATTGCTAAATTTTAGCAATCACTACATGCACAACTCTACTTCTAGCCTATAATTTGAATTTACTGAGTTAAATAGTAGACAAGGCCATTTCACTCTAGCTAACTGCCATCCAAGTCATCTTGTTGATGTGGAAAATCAAATTACTCAATTTGACTAAGGCAAAAGTCAAATTGAGCCTTTCTTACTACAATTTCTAACACTCCCTCTTAGCAAGAAATGGATTTTGCACCACCCCTATCCTGCACCTATGGAATTCGTATTTGCCTCTTGATAATTCCTTTATCAATATATTTGCATCATTTTCCTCAATTGGAATGCATTGTAGCATCATAATTCTCCTCTACACACCCTGCAAGTGATGGTACCTTATATTAATGTGCTTAGACCTGTCATGAAATACTGGATTCTCAGAGAGTTTAATACAACTTTGATTATCACAATAAATCACTGTTGGATCCATCTCCTAAATGAAAAGGCCCACAAGTATTTTCCTCATCTATATGGCCTCACATGTTGCTTGACATGCAACCATGTATTCAACCTTTGTTGAGCTGAGTACCACAAACCTTTGTTTCCTTCTATACTAGGAAATAGTTGCAGACCCAACACTGAAGATAGCACCTGGAATAATTTTCCTATTTGATGGACTTCCTTCCCTATCTACATCAGTGAAGCATTGGAGCTTCACTCCCTCTGTTCTCCTGTACCATAACTCATACTTAGTTGTGTCTAAGAGGTACCTCAACAAATGCTTTGTTGCCTTCCAATACAGTTTGGTAGGCTTCACCATGGCTTGACTCAATTGATTAACTGCATAGAATATGTCGAGCCTTGTGTTCACCAAATACATCAAGGATCCCACAAGTTGTTTGTAGATGGTAGCATCTACTATGATCCAAATGGATCCAAGAGAACTCTCTAAGTCTTCATAAACTCTTTAAGAATAATGCCAAAGATCAAAATCTTTTAAAAGGTCAAAGTTAACGCAAAGGAAACACCCTTAGTAGGGCGGGGAAACACTATCGAAAGGCCCAAAACCCAAGAAATCGTGAATAAAATAGAGTATGGAAGCATGGAACAAGTGATGCACAGTAACCATCCGATCTGGCCGATCAACGGTCCAGATCGGATCGGTAATCGCAATCAGCGATAACCTTTGGGCAGAGTTCAGTGGGAACCACATAAGACTGGCGACAGCAAACAATGATATCGGTGCTTTGTATACATATATGGTGACGGTGATTGGCGGAGTTAATATGGACCGTCGATCAAGTGCGCAGATCGACAGCCCATATTAACTCGCAGGATCGCTATCAGGGGATTGCAGAAGCGCTTACCACAGCGAAAGGGTTCCTGCGATGAGTGATTGCGATATATCGCATTGCCACATTGCATCAGAACTATGCAGAGGGGTTGATATCCATACACCATGCGACAACCAGACCTGATAGCATTCTAAAGGAAATTTGATATAATTTCAAGTCCGTAACAAGGCCATTTTAATGTATTTTGCGCTTTTCGTGTATTTCCAAAATACAAAGGGACAAAGCCTTCCTGATATGCGATGGCGATCGATAGGCGGACCCGATAGGTGATTGAACCATATTTAAAGGACTTTGAAGTCCGACATATCATATTTTGGCAGATTTTCTCTGTTAAACTATGTTTTCTCTATAAATATAGAGCGCAGCCATTACAGATGTTTCAGAGGCTCGAAGCACTCTAGCGCTGTGGAATGGGTGGCCACCTCCTCTCCATGCGTTGATCAATGATTGTATAACACTGGAGAGGGATTCAAAACGTTCAAGAGACCGGGGAGACAGAGAGATAGGACCATGAAATGAACAGACAGCCCATAATGGCTTTAAAAGCCACAGACATAGCGCAAATAGGCAGGCGGTGTTGCAAGTAAATGCGAGACAGAGTTAGCACAGAGATTGAGAGCTATGAGGGAGTCTGTGTACTAAGAGGAAGCTTGAGGGATTCAATTGAGGCTCATGTAAATGCATATGTTGTGTGTGAGGCCCAAACTAAGCTCACTATTGTAAAAACTTTGTTTGAAGACTTAATAGAGAGGCCACCACTGAAGGCTGGACCAAGAGATGTAGCCCAAGAGTATTGGGTGAACTCCTTATTAAATCTGTTGTGTTTCTATGTGTTTGTTTGTTATAGTCTTTTACTGCTTCAAAGTCTATGTATTTCGCAATCTGATCGATCCATTGCATATAATGACATAGACTAATCCATTCACATAAGTCTGTAATACCTTATTAATTATCTTAGATCTCATTACAGATCAAGTGGTATCAGAGCTTTGGGTTGCTAAGGTTAGACAAGCTTGTGCTGGATTGTTTGTGAATGCTAACTAGGTCAAAGCTTAAATTAGGAGAAGGAGAATTGGTTGAAACTAACCCAGAAATTGGTAGTCTATCCTAAGAGGAAAATGACAAAAGAAATTCCCTTGGAATCAGACTCTCAGTTCATGGACGACTTCATGACCATTAGAGCCATGGTAGTGGAAATGTACCGAGAATTTAAGAAAGGTTGAAGTGAAGATTCTTCTACTTCCAAACAAGACAAAAGAATAGAAGAAAGATGGCCTTTCTGAAGGCAAAGGGGAAGGAAAAGAGATTCCTCTATCCACACCTCCTAATAGCCCTAAAAATAAAAATAAGAAAACATATTTGATTAAACTAGATGTTAAATTTGATTTGCCAATATATGATGGAGAGTTAAATGCAGAGAAGTTAGATAACTGGATTAGGCAGATTGATGTGTATTGCAGGGTGAAAAATATTGACTCAGATAGAAGTAAGATTCAGCTGGCCAGCCTACGCCTTGGAGGAACTGCCTTGGTATGGTGGGAAGGCAGAACACAAGCTGACTTGAAGAAGCATGGTAAAATTCTTTCTGTCTAGAGTGAATTTGTTTCTGCAATTAAAAAAACAATTCTATCCACTAGCTTATATGCAGCAAGCTATGATGAGTTGGGAAACTCTTCGCCAATTAAAATGGCAAAGTGTACAAAGCTACACCCAATAATTTAGAAAAAGAGATTTGATTCTAGGCATTTCTTTAGACTCACTTGAAACTTTGCTGAAGTATATAGGTGGTCTACACAGTTATTTGAGACATACCATTCTCATGTTTAACCCTACTAGCATAGATGAGGTATCTCTTTAGGCTACCCATCTAGAGGCTAGAGGCAAGAATGTGGTCTCAAAGATTGGGGGACCATCGAAACCCATTGCAAGCAAGAATAAGGAAAAGAGGAAGCAAAAATGGAAAGAGAGGAAGGCCAATACTGTAAAAAAGGCCAAACCTTCATGCACTCATTTCAAGAAGGATGGACATGATGATGAACATTGTTGGTCTATGCATCCGGAGCTGAAACCCAAGAAGTTCGATGGCAAGAAGAAGAAGGTTGTTGTTGTTGTTCAGAGAAATTTGGGGTCAGACTCAGGTGATGAAACAACTATCACATCCACATGTATAAAAGGTAAAAATTTTGAAGCATCTACTAATAATTCTGCCCAAACTATCGATAGTGAAGAAAATGAGAGAAGAAGACATGAGCTTTTTCATATTAGAGTTATTTCCAAGCATCAAAAGATTGATACTTTGTTGATAGTGGCTCACAAGTAAATTTAATTTCTGAAGCAATTGTAAAGAAAATGGGACTACCAACCACACCTTACAAGAAGCCATATCCATTAGGTTGGGTATGTGATAAAGCAAAACTACAAGTGACTAGACAATGTAAACTTAGGTTTTCTTTTGGGTCAGCATTTGTGGATGAGGTTGAGTTAGATATTGTTCCCTGCGATATATGTGGAATTGTTTTAGGAAGTCCTTACTTGTATGATAGAAAAGCCATATTCTATAGAGCTGAAAATAAGTATCAACTCGTTAAATATGGAATCAAATATATTGTAAGAGCTCACAAACTCAAGAATAATTATACTCTCATAAACTCAGGGCATATGAAAAGAATTGTAAATTCATGCAAGCAATTTTTACTAATGGTTGTAAAGGAAAAGAAACTTGATAAGACCAATGTATTTGAAGGCTGTGATTCTAAACATAAAGCTGATTTAGAAAGAGTTGTTTCAGAATATGATATCTTATTTCAAGAACCTAAAGGTCTGCCACCCAAAAGGGAAATTGTACATGATATTAATTTGCAGCAAGATGCTCCATTGCCTAACATCGAAATGTACAGGTTATCCGCTTTAGAGAATGTAGAAGTCAAGAAGCAGGTACAGGAGCTACTCAAGAAAGGGTTCATAAGACCAAGCACATCGCCATGTGGATCCCCAATACTGTTGGTGAGAAAGAAGGGCGGTTCGTGGAGGATGTGCATTGATTACCGAGCACTAAATAAAATAACGATCAAGAATCGTTATCCCCTTCCTTGCATTGATGATCTATTGGATTAGCTGAAAGAGGCTGTTTACTTTTCCAAGTTGGACCTACGTAGTGGTTACCATCAGGTCAAAGTAGCAGAGCAAGATGCATGGAAGACTGCTTTCAAAACAAAGCAAGGGCTATATGAGTGTCTAGTTATGCCTTTCGGCTTAACTAATGCTCCTTCCACTTTCATGAGAGTAATGAATGATGTACTCAAGCCTTTTATTGATGATTTTGTAATTGTATATTTGGATGACATTCTTGTATTTAGTAAAACATGGGAAGAACATTTAAAGCATGTGAAGCAGACTCTAGATGTTTTGAAAAAGGAAAATCTCTATGTTAAATTATCAAAATGTGAATTTGGTAAAACATCTTTGAATTATTTGGGTCATATTGTAGGGGGTGGTGAATTGAAGATAGATCCCTCTAAGATGGCAGTCACTGTAAACTGGCCTAAACCCAAGTCTGTTACAGAAGTTAGAAGCTTCCTAGGGGCAGCACAATATTGGAGAAAGTTTATTGCTAAGTTTTCCTTAATTGCAGCTCCCTTACATGCTTTGACAGGATTGAACAAGGTGTTTCAGTGGGGAGGCAAACAACAGAAAGCCTTCGACACCTTGAAAGAAAAAATTAATACAACACCAGTACTAGGATTATCAAATCTTCAACAACCATTTGAGATTGAAACAGATGCCAGTGATTATGCCATGGGAGCAATGTTGATACAACATGGTAAACCCATATGCTACCATTCTGAGACTTTTAATTCTGCACTACTTAATTATCCTACATATGATAAGGAATTGTATGCACTAGTTCAGAGTGTGAAGAAGTGGAAACATTACTTAATGGGCAAAGAAACATTTATACATACTGATCATCAGCCACTTCAGTACTTGCACTCACAAACTAAGTTGCAACAATCAAGACACTATAGGTGGATGGGTTTCCTGCAGCAGTTTCATTTAGTCATTAGATATAAAAAGGGCATACACAATAAAGTTACAGATATGTTGTCCAGACCAATTATAAATGCATCTACTATACTTAAGCATAACTCAGTAATGCATGAAAGCTATATTGAACAATATGCTCAAGATATAGACTTTAAAGATATATATGTAGCTTTAAGTAATGGCAAAAAGGTAGAAGAATTGGATTACTATATTAAGGACCGACTCTTATATCATTTGGGGAAGCTATGCATTCCACAAACATAGAGAATTAACATAATTAGGGAGGCACATACTTCTCTGATATCAGGTCATTTTGGGGTAAGAAAAACAATTGCACAACTACAAAGATACTGCTATTGGCCAAAAATGCATGAAACAATTTCTAGATATGTAAGAGGGTGTACCATGTGTGCTAAAAGTAAGCCCAGAAATAGAAAACTAGGCTTGTACACTCCACTACCAGTACCTTCCTGTCCTTGGGAAAGTGTTTCCATGGACTTTGTTGGAGGACTGCCAAAATCTAGAAAAGGTCATGACTATTTGTATGTTATTGTGGATAGGTTCAACAAAATGTGTATTTTAATACCTTGTAATAAGCAGATTACAGCTGAACAAATAGTGAAATTGTTCTTTCAGCATGTCTGGGTGCATTTTGGGTTACCCACTTCCATAGTATTTGATCAAGACTCCCGAATTGTTTATGAAGTTTTGGTCAAGTCTATGGAAATTAATGGACACCAGAATGAAGAAAAGCACAACTTTTCGTCCACAAACAGATGGCCAAACAGAGGTAGTCAATAGGACAGTGATCCAGTTGCTTAGGGGTTATTGCAGCAAGCATCCCAAGCTTTAGGATGAAAATTTATGTTATGTGCAACATGCTTACAACTGTGCTAAACATTCTTCTACACAGAGATCTCCTTCTGAGACCTGTTTTGGTTTTATACCAAGGTCTCCCTTGGATTTTGTCTTTGAAAAAGACATAGCAGTTGCTAAACACAGTGATGTGGACAAAACAACCAGATTCATTAAACATATCCAAGAAATTCACCAAGCAGTGTAGGAACAACTAGAAAAGAGCCAAGCCAAATACAAGGCAAGGCATGATAAACATCGGGTGGAACACAACTTCTAGGTTGGTGACCAAGTCTGGCTGTATATCAGCAAGGATAGAATGCAAGGTGAAGGAAAGAAGCTGAAGCCAATAAGGTATGGCCCTTTTAAAGTACTTGAGAAAATTGGTGAGAATGCTTTCCGCCTTGATTTTCTAGCATACATGCACATCTATTCAATAATAAATGCAGAAAATTTAAGACTGTTTGAACCTTCATTAATTGAAGATCTTGAAGAGCAAAGTCAATTGCCTTCCATTGATGATATGTTGCCTGAATACCTCAATGAGCTACAGGAAGATACAGTTCTAGATAGGAAGGTGAGGACAACGTGCAGAGGAGATGTCGAGTACCTAAGAGTAGGACTCAGAGGTTCAAAACCCAACAGTGCAAAATGGATAGAGATTGGGCAAGTGAGGTAGTTGTATCCTCACTTAAACAATGCTTGAAACCCAACTTTTGGTGGTCCAAAAGCCTTTTTTAGTGGGGAGGTGTGATCCAAATGGATCCGAGAGAACTCTCTAAGTCTTCATAAACTCTTTAAGAATAATGCCAAAGATCAAAATATTTTAAAAGATCAAAGTTAATGCAGAGGAAACACCCTTAGCAGGGTGGAGAAACACTATCAGAAGGCCCAAAACCCACGAAATCATGAATAAAATAGAGTATGGAGGCCTAGAGCAAACGATGCACAGTAACCATCTGATCTGGCCAATCAACGGTCTAGATCAGATCGGTAATCGCAATCGGCGGTAACCTTTGGGCAGAGTTCGACGGGATCCACATAAGACTAGCGACAGCGAACAACGATATCGACACTTTGTATACATATATGGCAGCGGCGATTGGCGGAGTTAATATGGACCATCGATCAAGCGCATAGATCGATGGACCATATTAACTCGCATGATCACTATCGGGGGATTGCAGAAGTGCTTACCACAGCGAAAGGGTTCTTGCGATGAGCGATTGCGATATATCGCATCGCCGCATCACATCAGAACTGTGCAGAGGGGCCGATATCCATACACCATGTGACAGCCGGACCCGATAGCATTCTAAAGGAAATTTGATATAATTTCAAGTCCGTAACAGGGCCATTTTAATGTATTTTCACGATTTTCATGTATTTCCAAAATACAAAGGGGCAGAGCCTTCCCGATATGTGATGGCGATCGATAGGCAGACCCAATAGGTGATTGAACCATATTTAAAGGACTTTGAAGTCCAACATATCATATTTTGGCAGATTTTCTCTATTAAACTGTGTTTTCTCTGTAAAAATAGAGCGCGACCGTTACAGGCGTTTCAAAGGCCCAAAGCACTCTAGCGCTGCAGAATGGGTGGCCACCTCCTCTCCATGCATTGAGCAATGATTGTATAACACTGGAGAGGGATTCAAAGTGTTCAAGAGGCCAGGGAGACTGAGAGACAAGACCATGAAACGAAAAAACAGCCCATAATGGCTTTAAAAGCCACAGATAGAGTGCAAACAGGTAGGCAGTGTTGCAAGCAAATGCGAGACAGAGTTAGCACAGAGATTGAGAGCTGTGAGGGAGTCTGTGTACTCAGAGGAAGCTTGAGGGATTCAAGTGAGGCTCTTGTAAATGCATCTGTTGTGTGTGAGGCTCAAACTGAGCTCACTATTGTAAAAACTCTGTTTGAAGACTTAATAGAGAGGCCACCACTGAAGGCTGGACCAGGAGATGTAGCCCAGGAGTATTGGGTGAACTCCTTATTAAATATGTTGTGTTTTTATGTGTTTGTCTATTATAGTCTTTTACTGCTTCAAAGTCTATGTATTTCGCAATCTGATCGATCCATTGCATAAAATAACATAGGCACATCCATGCACATAAGTCTATAATACCTTATTATTGTCTTAGATCTCATTATAGATCATACTACCTCTCCTGAAGAGGCACTCTCCTTCCTCCAGTTTGTAGCTAGAGGTGTGTCCATAGGCTTGTGGTTCTCCATGTGAAATATTTTAAGTATTTCAGAGTAATACTTCCCCTGACTCATAAACAACTCACCGTCACCCTACCATACTTCCAACCCAAGGAAGTAATTCATGAAACCCATGTCTTTCATCTCGAGTTCTCTTTCAAGGTCCTCCTTGCAAGAGAAAATCAATTACTCATCCCCAATAAGTATCAACTCATAAACATAAAATACCAAGATAAGCAACTTTCTATCTACCACAATATGATAGAGATTGGAATTTGCTTCAATTTTGGTGAAGCCCAATCTACTGATATATGTGTCAATCCGATTATACCATGCTTGGGGCGCCTGTTTGAGACCATACAGGGCTCTCCTGAGTCTACATACATGTGTCTCCTCGTCACATGTCTCAAATCCCTCTAGCTACTCTATGTAAATTTCTTCCTCAACAACACCATTGACAAAGGAGGTTTTCACATCCATCTGATGGATCTTCCACTCCATCTACGTAACTAATGCTAGAATGTTTATGATCGAGGAATATCTTTCCACTGGGGAAAATATTTCATCATTGTCCAATCCCTCTTACTGTGAGAAGCCTTTGGCCACAAATTTGGCCTTTTAGTTCTCAATGTTCCCATCAACTGCATACTTCACTTTACACATCCATTTGGAACCAACCACTAATTTGTTCTCTGGTCTTGGGACCACCTCACATACATTGTTCTTCATGATGGATTCATACTCCTCCACAATGGCATCAACCCACACTAGTTGAGAAATTTCTTCCTCAAATGAAGAAGGATTTGACTCAATGAATTATGTCATGAGAACCATATATCTAGTGTATTTTTCTGGTGACCTCCTCTTCCTATGCTGAGATATAGGAGCTCCCACATGCTCTCGTGAATCTTATACCAATTTATCAGCTTCTCTAGTTCTCTTCCTCCCCTCTCTAGGATATTTTGGTTGGGTGGGTTCCTCCACTCGACCTCTTGTCTACTCCTCCATTTGTGGCTGCTCCACAACATCCTGAAGCTCTACATGAGGCTCCTCCTTTGGATCTAGAAGCTCCTCCTCTGGTGGGATACTCAACTCTCACTCTAAAGAGCATCTCATAGCCTTCTCCTCATCAAATTTGACATCTCTCCTCACTACTATCACCCTGAGAGAGGGAAAATACATCCAGTAATTATGTGGTGTCTTTCTGTATCTTACAAATAATCCCATCTCAGATGTAGGCTCAAGTTTATTCCTTCTATCCTTGGATACATGACCATACACAGTAGCTCAAAAAATTTAAAAATGAGATACATTTGGCTTCCTCCCAGAAAAAGCTTCTTTAGGTGTGATCATGCCAAGTATTCTATGAGGGCTCCTATTCTAAAATAAATTACAGTGTTGCGTGCTTCTTCCCATAGATGTAATGGCATGCCTTGATCATGCAACATGGATCTTGTTTCTCCCATTATTATTTTGTTCTTCCTTTTAGCCAACCCATTTTGTTTTGGGTTATGGGGTGCTATCGGTTCTCTTATAATACCCTCTTTGGCACAAAATTCCTTGAAGGTGCTAGAAACAAATTCTCCTCCATTATCAATTCTCAGGGCTTTCAATTTCTGACTAGTCTCCTTTTCAACCAATGCTTTGAGTTCACCATTTTTTTAGAAAAAATCATCCTTCTTCAACATGAAGAAGTTCTAGTATTTTCTAGAAAATTCGTTAACAAAAATCACAGAATATCTGTTCTTTTTTGTAGAGGTTGTAGAAAATGGTCCATGTACATTAGAGTGGACTCACTCCAAGATTGATCTAGCTCTTCTATCTCGGGCCTGGACGGTGGATTTGACATTTTTCCCTAATGTGCATCCCTTGTAGGCATCATGTTGGCCAAGGGTGCATTTATAGAGGTTGGTGGTAATCTACCACGTGATTTTTAAGGCCCCATGGTGTAAGTGCCCCATGCGCCTATGCTAGAGTTCTCCAACATCTAAAATCTACACATTCTCTGCTTTGCTACTCAGTGAAACACAAACCTCCACCTCAATTTTGTAGATATTTTTCACTCTAACTCTAATTTGTTTCACTTGCTCAGTAGCTACATGTCTCAGAAAGGATTTCCCCTTACTGAAAACAACATCATAGCCTCTATCCTCTAATACAAATACAAAGATCAAGTTATTCTTCAGCCCAAGTACATACATAACATCTTTTATATGAAGATGGGAGCCTGACTCCCTCTTGAAGGCTGCAGTTCCAATTACTTTGTTATTGTACCTCCCGTCATCTCCATGTTCTATGTGCATCTAGAGATCCTTCTCCTCTAGGCTACTAAAGAATTCTTTACATATTGTCATATGGAATGAGGCACCTGAATCTAGGTACCACACACTCCCCATTACAGTGTTGTACATGCATGCAATCAAGGTGAATTCTAATTCAAATTGTGAGGCAAGTTCTTCGCCTCCTAATCCTCCTGATTGCTTCTTGTTATATGTCTTATGTAGACACTTTGTTGCATAGTGCCCATATTTGTAGCAGTGAAAACATTTTATCTTGCATAGGTCCTTCTTCTTGCCATTGTTTTGGTTGTACTCTATCTTACTTTGGTAATTCTTACCCTTATCTTTCTTTCCCTTTCAAACCAAGGAAAAATTCTCTTCCTCCTCAGATTTAGATGTTACTCCACCTCTAGTGTTCCTTCAGATTTCTTCCTGCACCAAATCATACCAAAGTCTCTCCCAATTTGGAAATTTGTCCCTTCCATTTACAGAGTCCTAGTAATTGTGCCAGGATTTTGGAAGGCCTAGGAAAGCTAGGTTCACTAGCTCCAAAGATGGTATATTTTCTCCAACTCCTCCAAGCTCATCTGGACATAGAATGAATATGGAGAGGTAATGTGGAATAATTTCATTTTTCTACATGCAGATGTTTCTGAGCTTGTCCCTCAATGCCAATTTCATGGCATCACTGCCATTTTCGAATAACTCAATGAGGGTCTTCCACATAGCAAACAAAGTCTCCTTGCCATGTAAATTCAAGACTATGTGGTATCTCACACCCTCTAGGATGATTCTCCTCGCTTTTGTGGTATCCTTCTTCCACTGGGCTATCTTTTGTGCATCTGATTCTATTGGTTTTGGAATGTCAGTTTTGGTATACTCCAACACTCCATTATCTTTGAGTACAACTTCCATCCTATCCTTCCAAGCTATGAAATTCAAGGTTCCCTCTTGGGCACACTCCAATCTCAACCCATTGAAAAAAATTTCCTGAACGGAAGAACACCTACCTCACTGAATCTACAAATCGAAATCTTTGAAGGAGAAGATATATTAACTAGTTTCTAGTGTGATTTATACTCTAATACCATGTAGAAATTAATAGAAATTTTCTAATACTGATGAAATCAAATTGAAATCAAGATATTATACTTTTCCTCTACTATTCTAGGGAATGGAAGAAACACTTGCAATGACATGCAACCATTAAAAACACAAGAACACGATGATTTTAAAGGGGAACCCAACTAGGGAAAACCCCTCTATTACTTTTCATTAATCAGATGAGAATGAGAAACTATTACAGTGTCTTGCTTCGATCCTGAAGCACACCCTGCACTGTAAACCTATTCTCTTGCTGATTGTCCTGCTCTGGCCAACACTTACCCAATTCAAGCCTCCATATTCCTCCTATTTCCTTGTGCAATCCTTGAGGAAATTAGCTCTTAAAAAATAGGAGTTTCCTCCTATTTTCTTGCACTATTCCCAAGGAGTGATTCACCAGCTTAACTGCCAAGCCTGTACACTCAACTAGTATACAATTGATAATGAAAATGTGCCTTTCCCTCCACTCCAGCTAGGAGGTTCAAATTCCATGCATGTCTAGGCTATTTTTAGTTGATTGGCTAGTTTAACTGAGAGATCATTGAGTTAACAACAATTCTACTATTAAACTAACTCAACTAATAACTTGAGCTCAATTAACTGAGTTCAACCAAAAGTAACTGATCTAGATTGCTAAATTTTAGCAATCACTACATGCACAACTCTACTTCTAGCCTATACTAAGTTAATTAGTAGAAAAGGTCATGTCACTCTAGCTAACTGCCATCTAAGTCATCCTGCTGACGTGGAAAATCGAATTACTCAATTTCACTAAGGAAAAAGTCAAATTGATCCTTTCTTTCTACAATATATAACATGACATACAAGATGTCGATGGAAATAATCATTACTCCCAATAAGAACTAGATAAGGTTGCAAGGGCTCACTTCTCAAGTCTTTTCAAGTATCCAGGTGAAAATCTGATTCAATAACATCTTAAGGTTATCCAACATTTTTCTTGACTCTTTTAGAAGAAGACTTTACTAGTTTTGGTGGACCTATCTCTTGGGAAGAGATTAAAATTGTACTCATTTATTTTTCCAAGGACAAGAGTCCTAGTCCAGATGGATAGGAAGTCAATTTTTTCCTTGCTTTTTTCGAATTGATTGGGAATGATATCCTGCATGTTGTGGAGGAGACCAAAATTTCGGGGAAGGTTTAAAGGGCTATCAATGCCACTTTCATCGCTCTTATTCCAAAAATTTTTGAAACCCCTTACCTTCAATGACTATAGCTCGATATCTCTTTGTAATCTCCTTTATAAGGTCATTACAAAGGTCCCATCTAACAGATTGAAAAGTTTTCTCTCTTCCTCTTTATCTCGTGAACAATTTGGTTTTGTTCTAGGTCGTCTAATCCATGATGCCATGAGGGTGGCTCAAGAGGCTTTGCACTCCATTCAGACCAAAAAACATAGTGCCCTGATCCTTAAATTTGACATGGTCAAAGCCTACGATAAAGTGAATTGGAGCTTTCGAAGGCTTCTCCTCCTCCATATTGTTTTAGACATAAAGGTTACAAACTAGATCATGGGGTACATAATATCTACCAACTTCACACTGCTTGTCAATGGAAGCCATGATTTCCTTGTTATTTTTGGCATGCATGGAATATGCATGTGGTTATTTGGTTATGATCTGTCATTGGCATGGAGTATTTCCTAGATTGACAGAGGTTTTGCCTAACCTTTCCATTCGTTGGGGAGCCACGGTGTTGTAGATTTTACTTTTGTTTTTTGGTTGGTTCTCATATTCCTTTGGATATGGGTTGAGTTATTAATTCCTAGAGCCTTGGTTGGAAAAATGCTTTGGATCCATGTAACAACTTGGGTTGAGTTACTAGTCTTGGATGCCCTGTTTGGAACAAATGCTCTAGATCCCTAGACAACTTGGGTAGAGACCAATCTAGTGATGGTTAGTGATGTCCAACCATGAGGTGGAATAATTGGTTGAGGGTTGAGGTGGTTTTTCCTCTGGAAGCCCTAGTTTTGTTTTGTTGGATGTGTTCCAAGAGATACCACATTCATGCTTGGAATATGACACGGGGGTGACTAGTTGAAAGAGAGATTTGGTTCAGCCTAGTCTATGGTCGGGTGGTTCATAGAAGTCCCATAAATTATTGCATTTTGCATATGTTAATAAGAGCTTCTTTCTTCTTGTATTTGATGGGTAAATATAGTTATTTACATGTGGTTTTATGGTTGTTATATCCTTGTTATTTATGTTGGTTATATGCTAGTTATGAGCGTATTTTGTGACAGTAATGATATATGGCTCTCATCATGTTTTGATTTGTAAATGAATGAACAATGAATATATTACCTAATAGATGATAATGAAACTAATTTGATAAGGCATCAATGCTTCTTAGCGATTCTCAAATAAGTATGAGACCCCTATGCTCAGATATGTTTTTATGACATGTAGAATGCATATTTGTGACATGTTTGACAAAATTCCTATCATGGCTAGTAGGGGTCCAATTAAGTATTTGTTCAAGTATTTACATTTGTATCATTATTTCGATGTTACTTTTTATTTATGTGAGTTTCATGAAGTTTTGGGTAGGGGCTTGAGTCATGGCCCTAAAAAGTGGCACAAAATCTGGGGTTGTTGGCTCTGAACTAGATGAAAATTCCCCTAGTCACTTTCATGTCCTTTGTGTGAGAGCAACTGGAGGGTCCCAGCTTAATGCATGCCCATGTCATGGGAGAGACTGAGGCTCAAGGGCATTGGAATGTCAAGTTGTGTCATGGGTTGAACAACTAGAAAGGTTGGTTGGATCCTGGAGGTTCTGTGACATGTGTAGAAGGTCAAATTGGTTGTGTTGTGTAAGTTCCACTTCCTTAGCTATACATGGGGGGTTGAATCAGATCATAGTATCCTCTCATCACATGTTTACACCAACGGACCAATTAACTTGGCTAAATGTGGGAGGAGGGTGTTACACATATGTGTGACTTCTATATATCATACACTTTCATATTTACAGGTATATAAAGAAGTTGTGCATGTATAGAAGCCTGCATATATGGAAGCCATCATTTGCATATGTCTAGCTTTTGTAAATTCCCATAGATAAGGAAGCATGCATATATGAAAAGATGGTTTCCAGATATCTATGACTTTCAAATATGTACGCTTCCATATCTATGTGCATATACAAAATTGTACATATACTAAAGTGATTAACTTTTATATTCTTTAAGCAATATTCTTTTAGTATATACTTGATAATTTATAACTAATACCTAGGATTTCATGTTTCTTCATTCCCTTTAAGAATTACCTTGTAGTATGTTCCAAGAGTGACATGTTTTTGCATACCCTTCAAGCATCCAAATTTCCGGGTGGAGGAAATGGTGCAACTATTGAGACATTTTTAACTCAACATTTTTCTTCCTTGTTGACAAAATAATGGTCACTGAGAAATAAAATTACCACCTTATCACATGAACCTTAGACAAACTTCATGAGTGACCAAATATTCAACCTAATTTTATGATAGTATGTGCCTATAAGTATTTAACCATCACCATTTTCCAACCCCAGTCATGGAAGAAGAATGATTATATGAAAAAAATGAGAATGTTGTCCCCACTCTCCTTATGGTACCCCTTCACTTTTGTAAAACCCCATTATAAATATGTCCAGATCAAATGATAAGCATGTCCCTTACGTTTACACACACCACAATCAATTGAAAAGATAATTCCATAATCACAATCAAAGCATAGCATTAATCATATAACAATTTTGGGTAGCTAGCCTCAATCAGAAATCTAGTATAATGTTGATTTATTCCCATGGAAATAACTATGGTTTTCTACCATAGTAGGTAAATCATCAATAGCCTTCGCAAGTTAATGTATGCAACATTTTCAAGTTAATGCATAATAATCACATGAATTAACAATATTAATTAAGATGCTTATTGAAGGAGCTGCGCAACCCTAGCCATCAATCACAGCAAGAAGCACGCAGCAGCTCGTAGCTACCCCTCAGCGGCCTCCTACTGCTGGGGCCTAAGCTCCATGGACGCATTAGAGGACGGAGAGCCTCTTTCAGATCAACAGTAAGAAAATGAAGGAACAACAAAAGCTTTTGCCTCCCTCATTTCTGCAATGGGCCCGACAAATAATAGACCACCAGCCACCAAGTTTGTTAAAATATTGGAAGATATTCCTGAAATATCACTCCCTCCCGCCCTTCCCCATAGAGCAGCACTTTCTCTGGCAGAGTGTGGATTAGTGGGGAAGTTCACTGGGTTATGGCCATCGCCCAAAACTGTGAAAAAATGAGTAGAAAGGAACTAGACTGTGTCAATAGATGGGAAAATCTCAATCAAGTTTTGTGTAAGAGGTTGCTTCACCTTCCACTTTGAAACCAAGGAGGATCACGATTTGATATTTAGGAATGGACCTTATTTTATAGATACTAGGGGTTTGTATCTAAACAGATGGATGCCGGATTTCAACCCTAAAATGGATGTTCCCAACGCCATCCCCGTTTGGGTCAGACTGCCACACCTTCCCCTTCATTATTGGGGGGATGATTCAGTCAAAGCAATAGGAAATGCAACTGGGAAATATATATATATATATATATATATATATATATATATATATATATATATATATATATATATATATATATATATGTGCGATCCAAAGGAAAATATGCATGCATGCGCCAAAATCTGTGTAGAAGTGGATCTTGGGAAAGGGCTACCAGAAGCCATCAAAATCAAAGTGGACCAGTTGACGCACATACAACAGCTGGATTATGAAAAAATTCCCTTCAAATGTAAGGTATGTCACGAATACAGTCATTTTGCAAATAGATGTACAAAAAAAAAAACAAAATGAAAATGAAAATAATGAAGACCCGAAAAACAAATGGGAACAGGTTAAAAGAAAGAAGACAGTCCACAAACAACAAAATCTAACTTCCTTGCAGCCTTCCACATCCTCTGATCTCCATCCTCCATCACCAAAAGTTAATAACCTTCTTGCTAGCCCTAACCGTTTTGAGCCTTTGGATCCTTCAGCCCCCCCATCCCCTGGACCAAGATCCAGATCCAGATCCAGATCCCCACAACATACCCCCAATCCCCCCTCATCCCCTCTGGTTTCAAACACTCATACCCCTCCCCCCCCAGTAGGAAGAATCCTAACCAGAAAGCAGTCAAAGGAAGTACCCCCAAATGTAGAATACCAAAAAAAATCAGGAAGAAAGACAAACAAAGAAATCATGGATGGAGTAGTAGCAAAGGAAATGGAATTAGGAACACAACAACCTATGCAAACCTTCCTAGGAAGGAGTACAAGAAACAATGAAAAAATCCAGCAAAGAGGGAAAAGAGCCATGCACCACCCAACAAGCAAATAATGATAGTGGTCTCCTGGAATTGCAGAGGAATGAGATCGTCCATCAAAGAAAATGCCACAAGAGACATTCTTGCAAAAGAAAACCCAGACATCCTTATGATTCAGGAGACAAAAACAAACAACCAAGAAACTAAAAATATCAAAAAAAAAATTAGAAATTATGAAGGGGAAGCAATACAGGCAATAGGAGCTTCAGGATGCATATGCACAATATGGAAAAAAGGAACTTGGGAACTAATAAAATACAAAAAAGATCAGTACTGGATCCAAACAGATCTAATGCAAATCAATACAAAAGAGAAGTACAATGTCATAAATATATATGCCCCAAATCACTACAAGGAAAAAGAGCAATGCTGGGACACCTTAAAAGAAGCACTAAAAGAAGTGCAAGCTAGGAAAATAATACTAGGAGGAAATTTAAATTTGGTAAGAAGAATAGAAGAAAAGTTTGGAGGAACATATCACACAGACCCATCCAGGGATATTATAGAAGAAATAATGGAATAACACAACTTGATAGATATCTCGCCAAACAACGGGAAATACACTTGAAGCAATAAAAGAGTGGGCAAAAGTAACATAAAAGAAAGGCTAGATAGAATTCTGATACAAGAAAATATAGCAGCAGTACACAGCTCCATAAAATAAAAATTTTTACATACCACAACATTTGACCATAAATCGGTGATAATAATCATGGGCAAAATGGAAAACCAGGGTCCGCTCCCATTTAGATACAACTCAATTTGGGACATCAATGGAGAAATCAGCGAGTTAGTCAAGGAAGCATGGGAGACAAGAGTAATAGGATCACCTCAGTATATTTCGGAAACAAAATTAAAAACTGCAAGAATCAAATTAAAGGAATGGGCAAGAGCAAATGAAATTAAAAAAAGAAAAAAGAGTTACAACAGAAAATGGACAACATGCAAACTGAAAAAGAAAAAAAGAAGAAAACAAGCAGGATTATCTAAGAGAGAAGGAAATCTTTTGAGAAATATATAGGGAAAACAGGAAAGAAGAAGAAGAGGCAAGATTGAAATCCAGAAGTTTGTGGCTCAAGGCAGGGGACAAAAACACATCATTTTTCCATAACACAATGAAGATAAGAAGAGCAAGAAACCAAATAGAAAAAAATTCAAGTCGAAAGCCAAGAGTTCAAAGGAGCGGAGGAACTAAAAAAAGCAACCTATCAGCTCTTTAAAAACTTACTTTCAGCCAACGAAGAAATGGCTAAAAGTGAATATTTCTTAAAGCACACAAATTCTTTTTTTAAAAGAACAAAATGCAGCAATGTGCAAGGATCCCATAAAAGAAGAGCTAGTGGCGGCCATATGGAGCCTGCATCTGGACAAAGCCCTAGGGCCAGATGGCTTCACAATAGCATTCTACAGATTTCATTGGTATACCATCAGAAAGAATTTCTTAAGAATGGTGAAGAATGTTTTCAAAAAAAAAAATAGGAGGCAACACCAAATCCTCCTATCTTTCTCTAATCCCAAAGGAAACAAACCCCTCAACTTTCAATAGGCTTCGCCCTATCTCTCACTGCAATTCATCATATAAGATGATAACAAAAATAATTGCAAATATAATCAAGGAAGTACTTCCAATAATCATATCTGAAAATCAAGGAGGATTTGTGCCCAACAGGTAAATCATAGATATTGTAATTATTGTACAGGAAGCAGTTCACTCCAGTATGCTAAGGAAAGAAAAAGGCCTCATAATCAAACTAGATATGGCAAATGCATTTGACAGGGTCAGTCATCCATATCTAATGGCTGTCCTCCAGAAACTTGGTTTCTCAAGAGAAATAGTGGAAGTTATACAGGCATGCATTTCTACTCCATGGATTGCCCCCCTCATAAATGGAAGGCCTAGTGAATTTTTTCAAAGCACAAGAGGCCTTAGGCAAGGTTGTCCTCTTTCCTATATATTATAATGGTGGAAACATTAAGCAGGGCTCTGGAAAATCGAAGAAAGGAAAGAAATATCACATGGATCAGAATAGCAAAAGGATTAAAAACAATAAACCACTCACTCTTTGTTGATGACACATTGCTGCTAGGAGGGGCATCAACAATAGTAGCAAGGAGGTTCAAGAAAGTTATGGATGATTTTTTACAGGTTTTAGGTGGGCTATTAAATAATACAAAATGCAAGATATATGGATGGAATACCCCTCCTAGAACTATGCAAATGATCTCACAATCTTAGCCATCCCTGTACAAGAAAAATGGACACACTTCTTCTATCTGGGACTCCCAATCTCAAAAGAGAACATGAAGACAAAAATATGGACTAAACAAATTGAAAAATAAAAAAACAAAATACAAAGATGGGGTATGATGTGGCTGAATATGGAAGGAAGGGTAATTCTAATCAAAGCACTCCTTGCAGCACTACCTATCTACCAATATGTCATAATCATGGCCCCAGCAAGTGCTCACAAACAAATGGAGCTAATCTTAAGAAGCTTTCTGTGGCGGGGGGGAAGCAAGAAAACAAAAAAATTAGCCTGGTCAGGTGGGAGAAAGTGGTACTACCTTATGAACAAGGAGGCATATCAATATGGATACCTAGGCTTATGAATGCAACATTAGGAATGAAAATAGTATGGAGACTAATTACAGGAAAATGGAGCTGGTGGAAAAAGACTCTTATAACAAAATATATGGATGGCACCAGGAAAAGACTGCTTAATGGAAATATCCCAATAAGACAATGTACCCAAGTATGGAAGCTGGTTAAAAAAACAATTCCACTAATGAGTAGATATATTTCCAAAATCCCAGGCAATGGAAAAACAATTTCAATTTGGGAGGACAGAATCATGGGAAAAGAACCACTACAGACTCTTCCAGAAATTGAAGACATACAAGAGTGGATGAAAGATAAAGGTTTCAATACTTTACACTCTATCTCTCTTTGGAATCAAAAGGAGTGGCAAGATTGGAAAATATTAGCAATTCCGACAGATCTAGAAGGGCAATGGAGCAAAATCAAGCAACTCTTGAACGGGGCAACGCCAATCCACTTTGATGAGGAAGATGCTTATCTCTGGGATCCAAGTGGTGGACACTACATAGTTAGGAATGGATATAAAATCCTTCAGGAACAACCAAATCAACAAGACTGGGATTCTTGGAAAATAGCATGGAAATCAGAAACTTTGCCTAAGATCAAAATGTTCATCTGGACTCTTTTAAAAGGGAGAATATTGACCAGTGACAACTTAAAAAAAAAGGGCTTTCAAGGCCCAACATGATGCTCGTTATGCATGCAGGCTGAAGAAAATACTTAGCACTTATTCCAAGAATGCACCTTTGTCAAAGAATGTTGGCAGCAGCTGATAAGTCCATTGGAAATAAGAACAAATTTTGAAAATCCCTTATTAGAGTTTCTTCAGACCCTTGAGAAGGCCTATCCATACACAACAAAGAAGAAAGTCACAATTCAGAGAATATGTGTTATCGGGAAATCTAGTGTCTATGCAGAGCTACTAGTCCCACTAAGATGGGTAGCTATCTTAGAAACAAACAGATTAAAGTCACTTGTTTT
Source organism: Pinus tabuliformis (assembly GCA_031772625.1). NCBI lineage: Eukaryota > Viridiplantae > Streptophyta > Pinopsida > Pinales > Pinaceae > Pinus > Pinus tabuliformis. The sequence goes on from CM062816.1 coordinate 60,143,153, forward strand.
TCCTTTACGAGAGAGAGATGGGAAAGAAGCAGAGAGTACCAACCTCAGTCTTCCGCTTGGCTCCTTGCTTGTTTCCTTTCCCCTTTGACAGAATCTCGCCACTGCTTCCTTACTTGTCCAGCTTCAAAGAGCACCTGTAGATTCACAGCAGCATAATACCATCAAAGCATAGAGATCTTTCACTGTAAACAATATAGGATCAGATATATATTGGCCATACAAATGCATATAACAAACATAATATTCAGAGATACACAAGAATATGGAGGAAAACTCAAATAGCTTTATTAGTAAAAGTCATAGAAGAGAGGATTACAACCACTTGGTCTGACCCAGCACCATCCTCCCAGCTTGAAAGCCCTCTTCACCTCACACAAAGCAAGATCACCCAATAATGTCTTCAAAGAGAAACCAGCAGCACCTCTTTGCAAATTACCAAATTCCAACCTCTGGATCTCTTGGATGAGGGATCCATTTATAGATATTTGCAAGGGGGTGAGTCAGCTTCTGGGATTTTGATTAGTGTCATCTCTCTGATAGTTCCTGGTTCCACATGGAGATTTTAGATCTCTTACTCATCCCTGGGTGAACTCAGAGAGGCAAGTGTCAAATGAGCAGTTTCTAGAAGATTCTCTGGGTTTCCACCTAGCAAACTGCTTGTGCCATTTGTCTGCTCTCGCTCATCGCACCCTATGAAAGGGATTTCCAGTATGCATCACACTTTTTGCATGTGGCAGGTGAGATGCATCACACCTTTAGCACTGGGCAGTTTGTATGGTCCTGCTTTGACCAGTTCTGAGTAGATTTTCATGGAAAACTTCTGGGAGGTGATGTAATCAGCTGACCTTGCTCCTTTAGGGTATGAAACAACACTTTTAGGGACTTAGAAGCCCTTGGTTTATGGACATATGTGATTGGGGTTGCAGTGCCCAAATATGTCTATAACAGTTGCCCCCTAAAGCATGAGGTCGTAAATCCTTTGATGTCGGGTGAAATGCTTTATAGTGAGGATCCGAGGTTTTTCGCACTGGAAGGTGACCTGTAATAAGATACAATACAATACATTATCTTCATAATATTTTCATGATCTGGCTGAGGCGGGCATTCCCATGCTTAGCTTGATAAATTCATTTTCATGTACATAGGACAAACAACCGTCTGTGTGAAGACTGATGATTCTAGTAGAGCCATCATCCCTTAGTTTGGATGATTATCTGTGCAGCAATGATGTACATTTGATGTCTTTATTTTCCTAATTATATCACAGCCCAGATGGATGAAACTAGATCCGGGGTCTTCAAAACTCATTCAATCTTCTCCCGAAAGTACAAGTCAATCTATGTGAATAGATGTCCTGATGTCGAACATGGAAAGACATCGCCTGATTACCAGCCAATGATGTAAGTTGTTAACAGACGCGAGAGGAATCACCGATAATGATGATGACCCTCAAGGTACTGCAGTACAATTCACGTGGTGTGAATACATGAGTTGATGTCGAACACCACGCAAAATCTTTCGGTCAAAGGCCATTAGTGTAAACCTATCGCCGGAAGTGAGAAACTTGCCATTGAGGCATGGAAGCTTCAAAGTACTGGAAGGGTTGTCCCTAGTGTGGGGCTGTAACAAGGGTCTTTTTCACCTCTAGTTATCTCACATTACAAGTCAATCCGGGAGCGTTTTGTTATTGTAAAGGATATCTCAATTTGAGGCTATTTGTCAGGATAATGCTTCGTAGTATAGATCTAAAGAATACAAGAGTAAATGGATGCTAAGCTATGCTAAATTACTTTTGCATAAAGAAATCACACACGCAGCAACTTCGTCGGTCGAGGGTATGGAATTAGTAACCTATCCCCCTAGAAACTGATGAAGGAGTATGGATCACGATCTGGGAGCATTATAGTGTCTGCTGTATCTCACAACAGCCTTGATCCTCCTCTCATGCCACTTCAATAAATGCAAGCAAAAAGGAACAGCAAGAAAACAGAATGGAACAGCAACTTCAGAAATGGAACAACAATAAAAGGAACGGCAGTAAATGGAATGGCAGTAAAGAAACTAAGTCTCGCGAGGTCAACACTTCCAATCCTTGGCACACACTTACATACAAAGGGAAAGCAATCGTTTATACAAGTTTGCAGCTTAATCAAATGGAACAGCAAATTATTAAAGACAGGAACCATCAGTCATATGTACATGATCTGCGATAATCACCAATAGTCCATTACCCCCAATCACCTATAGCTGAAATATTCTACTTATAAATTCTGTAATTGATGCAAACAACTTAGATCAACAGTATGCGAAGAATCCTGAAAGTATGATGTAAACTTGTTACAGAGATTTATAACAGGAAAGCTACAGATGAATAAGTATGAAACGACATGCAATCATAACAGATTATAAGAAACAAACCACACAAAGCAGAATTGTAATGGTACAATCAGCCAGTGTCCGTTGGAGCCGGGCCCGAAGCTTCCAATGGCGCACTGCCGTAAAATACTTCAGACGCAGGGAGAAATTAACACCAAAGATATTATATTAACGCATCACCAAGAGTACAAAACTAAGTCTCAGAGAGACTCAATAGTCTGAGTTCAACTGACAGTAAAATCCGTGAACAGAAAGTTAAAGATACAAAATAATTCCGACCCTTTAATCTTCAATGCTGCCCCCTTTTATACAATTAACGGCGGAGTTCACCAGACGACAAAACGATTGAACGTAGCGATCCCTCAGGATCAAAGATCCTGAGTGATCCGCTAAACTGTTAACGCCTTCCTTTACTCGGCCTGTATTTCCGAACTGGCAGTCCTTCATCTCGTTCCGGACTGATCTTCCTTGATTTACTCGACCTGGTCTGAACCTTATTTAGAATTGGAGGGACAGCCGTTATCTTCTCATCAAATTCTCGTTTTGCGTTGCGCCTTCCTGCTTTTACCTTTCCCTGCGTAGAGAAGACAACTATTAGTGATTGGATCATTTTGGACTCGTTCTCGTTGCGTTTTCCCTACTTTATAATAAAGAAAAGATTACAACTATTGCTTAAAACATCACTAAATTATTTATTAAAACATACCTTCCCAATGCTCTACACCTAGGTCGACTTCTTGGATAATGAGCTGATGTCGACAAGAAGTGACCCATCGTAGGAGGGCATTAATGGATCCCACATCTACGACATGGAACAGAGCAAATGATTTTGTAGAGGTGAAAATGATCTGATGATACAAGGTTCAGGGTGGCGGTCATGAAAGAATGAAGCGTGAAGGTATTGTAGCGGATGAGACACAAGCTGGGTAGGTGAATTCTCTGAGCGACTTCTCTTGAACATATTGGCGACACTGAAATGGATTGGTAGCATTAACCCCAAAAGTGGATGGTACGGTGGACCAATGGTGATATGACCGGTGAACGGAATAACCCAACCCGACTCAATCATGGTGATGGAGTGAAAGTGTCATGTTCAAGAGCGACCTGTTACCAATAAAGTTTCTTCAAGTTTTCTTCCCAATTTTCCCCAGTGGAGTCGCCATTTTGTTATCGGGAAATCTAGTGTCTATGTAGAGCTGCTAGTCCCACTAAGATGGGTAGCTATCTTAGAAACAAACAGATTAAAGTCACTTGTTTTTCCTTTACAAAAGAGAGATGGGAAAGAAGCAGAGAGTACCAACCTCAGTCTTCCGCTTGGCTCCTTGCTTGTTTCCTTTCCCCTTTGACAGAATCTCGCCATTACTTCCTTACTTTTCCAGCTTCAAAGAGCACCTGTAGATTCACAACAGCATAATACCATCAAAGCATAGAGATATTTCACTGTAAACAATATAGGATCAGATATATATTGGCCATACAAATGCATATAACAAACATAATATTCAGAGATACACAAGAATATGGAGGAAAACTCAAATAACTTTATTAGTAAAAGTCATAGAAGAGAGGATTACAACCACTTGGTCTGACCCAATGCCATCCTCCCAACTTGAAAGCCCTCTTCACCTCACACAAAGCAAGATCACCCAACAATGTCTTCAAAGAGAAACCAGCAGCACCTCTTTGCAAATTACCAAATTCCAACCTTTGGATCTCTTGGATGAGGGATCCATTTATAGATATTTGCAGGGGGTTGAGTCAGCTTCTGGGATTTTGATTAGTGTCATCTCTCTGATAGTTCCTGGTTCCACATGGAGATTTTAGATCTCTTACTCATCCCTGGGTGAACTCAGAGAGGCAAGTGTCAAATGAGCAGTTTCTAGAAGATTCTCTGGGTTTCCACCTAGCAAACTGCTTGTGCCATTTGTCTGCTCTCGCTCATCGCACCCTATGAAAGGGCTTTCCAGTATGCATCGCACCTTTAGCACTGGGTAGTCTGTATGGTCTTGCTTTGACCAGTTCTGAGTAGATTTTCATGGAAAACTACTGGGAGGTGATGTAATCAGCCTACCTTGCTCCTTTAGGGTATGAAACAACACTTTTAGGGACTTAGAAGCCCTTGGTTTATGGACATATGTGATTGGGGTTGCAGTGCCCAAATATGTCTATAACAATATGGAAGTGCATTCTTGTAGTTTTATGTTGGCAAATTTGGTTAACACGAAATAAGTGCATTTTCAAAAATTAAATTCCAAGGATAGGGAAGACCCTCTCAAAAACGTGGGGTTTAACTTCTGAAATCCTCAATGTCAAAGGAACAACCCTAACAAATTATAACACTCTTCAGCAAGAAGAGCGAGATTGGCTCAACAAAGCCATAATAAATAATAATGGACAAAAAGGACACATGAAGACAAACACAGGAAATATATGGAAAATAAGAATGAGTGAAGAGGAACTGACAAACTGGAGGAAAAATTAGAATAGATATTGTCTATACTTTGATGGGGCCTCAAAGCATAACCCGGGAAAGGGAGGGGCAGGGGGAATAATCCTAGATCCTGATGGGAAAGAAATTTTCACATATGAATGGGGATTGGGAGAAATCTCAAATAATAAGGCAAAAGCATACAACTTGCTGATGGGAACAAGAATAATAAAAAAAAGAGAAATTCAAAATCCTATCATAATAGGAGACTCAGCCATAATAATAAAGGCAATGGCAAGAAACAAAAACCCAAGCAATGAGTTCATGAACAGAATTCTTAGAAGAATCAAGAAGAACTTGGAAGGCTCTGGCAATGTAATCTTCAAACACGTCTTGAGAATTCACAATCAACAGGCGGATTATTTTGCAAACCAAGCAGTGGAAAAACATGAAGGGAATGCTCATGAAAACCAGGAAGAATATCATGACTCTGTTCCTTAATGAGTAGCAAAAAGCACAAGTATAAAGCTCACCAAAATCAAGGAAAAACCACAAGGATAAAAGCAATAAATCAAAAAACAACAGTTAAAAAGAAACAAAGGACACATCATTGCAGTAACAGACAGGAAATCATGGAAATGCAAAGGAAAATCCATGAAACTTCAGACTCTAGTATGAGAAACAACAAGAAGGAATATTGCAACCATGGTCACAAGAACCACGTTGCAAACTATTTCATCGAAGGCAGGGCTGGGAAAAGCACTATAAGAATAGAGGGTGCATTCACAAAAATCGCAGAAGCAATCTCAGTGAAGAAATCTTCACCTTCCATGTCAATATAGTGCCTCTTTGGTCTCAAAGCCCCTTCCTGCCTTATATAATAGCCCGTAGTGTTACCTCTGCTAAGTGTGCAGACTACATATTAAGTCCCCTCCCCTCATCTTACCCAGCTCGCTCACCCCATATCCCTTCAGTCCCTTCACTCCCTCCACTCAGCGACCCTTTGCAACGTAAAGCCTCTGTTATGTCCAGATTTCGGTCCTTTCTCTGAGACCTCATTTCTATCGAAATACAAAGGAATAACATGACTGAGTGTTTAATTCGAACTTCAAAAAAGCATACATTCGCATCTTTATCTATCACCGAGTCTGCTCCCCCAAGTCTTTCCCGTAGCGCTTTTCTCTCCTCTCTCTGATCTCCGATCAAATTTGGATCGTTGATCTGGTGCTTGATCCGACAGCTGTCAATTAGCTCACCCAACCAAACTTGTGCGACTCTCCCCCATCATTGATCTATACGCATTGGATCTGACGGTTCACATCGATATCGGGCCGACAACAAGCTCAGAGATTACCTGCCCGAAAAGTGGTTTTCTCTCTCTCCTCCGCCGCCACGTGTCGCCTGGTCAGTGGAATCAGGCGACCCCCCCTCTTTACCACTCACAATTTTTTCTCTGCCCGAAATACCATCTTCTTTTATAAACCCGCCTCTCCCCTTGGTTATCGTTCAGACTTTTTCGCGCCCGATGACCGTTGATTTTAATCATCGACGGCTGCAACGGTTCCTCCGGACTCCTCTTTCACCATCGCCCCTAGTTAATCTCCACCGCCCATCCCATGATTCCGAACTTTGCGACTTAATCTTAGCCATTATTAATCTGATAACCCCATTCGTTGATTCCAATGGTTCCCCTGTCTGACAAAATGAAATCGATCAACATCAGCAGAAGAAAAAGTACCTCAGGCAATACAAATTCAAGGAAGCACAACAAAACAAGGAGCAGAATGCAAAGCCAAAGGAAGAACAAGAAAACAACTCAAATGGAATCACAGTGGCATATTACAAAAACAATAGCACAAGCATTGAAGGAGAGAACTCGGTCAAATATGAAAAGAAGAACCAACCAACTCTGGAGCAAACAATCTATAAGCCATGAAAATCTGTCAGAGAATCCATGATATGTAAATTTCTCTTTCTAGCAGGTCAGTTTGTTAGGCAGTACACTAGAATACTCATAAAAATACATGAAGTCTTGAACACCAGCCTAGGAGAAGAGACTACGTTCCTATATCATGGCTTAGATGTTTATCATTTTGCAGTCGTTTGTAATAAGAGCTTGCTCCAACAAAGCTTTTAATAATATATCAACTACCCGACCTTGTTAAAAAAAAACAATATTAATTATATCATATTAGTGCACATATAATTAAATAAATAAAATCATTCAAAATCATAGTTTAAAACCAATAAGATAATTAAATGTTTGAGTTACAGTATTAGAGTACAAATCCATAAATTGAGTCATTGGTAAACAAATTCTCTCAAATAATATTAATATTAATGTTGCATTCCCATGTCAATAAATATGTTTCCTATTAGAGTAAATCATCAATAACTTTTACAAATTAATGTATCCAAAATTCCATTTTAACGTGATCTAACCATATTATGAATTTACAATATTAGTTACATCATATCAATGTATATATAATTTATACATGTAAACATTTAAATGAACCCATTCGAAATCATAGTTAAAAACAATAAGATGATTAAATCTTCGAGTTCCATTATCGAAGTACAAGTCGATAAGTGTCATATAAATAAAATTTCATTAAATAATAATAATATCTAGTTTTTCAAGCAGGTGGAAAACAAACGGGGCACTACATTTCCATGCAAAATATCGCCATGTGTAGGTAGGTAAGCATGATATATGAAAAACATTGTTGTCCACTAAGGAAATTAGGAATGTTGATGATTGCTTATTTCTGACCTAGACATGGTTATCAATGATTGGTTGCATAGGAACATGGTCACTATTATCCACACTAGTTGTTGGGTATGCCATCGACATGATTATATTGTCCCTTTTGAAAATTTGTGGGTAGAAGTTTTTCAGAGCCCCAATATTTGTAATTATTCTTGTTTATAGAGGATTTTATATTTGGGGTGGATCCATCCCTTTGTGAAGTCCATCCTAGTAGGGGAAATCTTAGTGCTTTGTGGGAATTTTTTTTTTTCCTCTAGAAATGAATTCCCATATTGGTACACTTGGAAAATGAGAAAATCGGTGACCAAATCTTGTGAGTCTTGGAAAAAAGGTCATTGGTGGTCCATTCCTCGTAATTAAAATACAATCTATGGTGTATGATGTCATTGTCATGAAATTGTATGATCTCATTAATGATGCTCATTTGTTGGAAACTAATAAACTTTCTTATTTTAATGGCATTCTACCTCAATCGTTATAATATTTAATGGTAAAAAGTATTACAATATTTTCTTTGTCTTCTATGTTTTAGTAGTGACTAAGTTGCCCACACCTTTTTTTGAATTCCTTTTTTAATTCTCTCGTTAATTTCCTTGGAGAGTATCTTATTGACATATTTATTTTAGTATTATTGAATGGAAAGCTTGACCATGAAAAACCTAGGGTTGGATTTTGGCAGTGGAAGTTAGGTTTTTTCCCGGTATATATTATTCATAGGGGCTTCGCTTATTAACCAATATTCTATTATGTTTATTTATTAAGAGGGTTTATTATGTTTATTTATTAAGAGGGTTTTTTAAATTGTGAAAAATAAAATCAATATATTACACATATAGAGAAGGAGATGTGAGGGAAGGGGAAATTATATGTATTGGGGTATAAAAGGAATATTTGGTAAAAGTAATGAATATCTATAAAAATAAAAATAAGGGTTATTTATATAATAAATAATAGGGGATACCTACAACATATAGTAAAAATAGGGTTATTTTAACATTGGATAGATGTATCAGGAGGATGGTTCAATAAAAAGGTTTGGGGAGGTATTAGAAATTTGGGGTATTCTTTGATATCCTATGAATAAATATGTTGTCAGAAGTTCACTTAATGAGTGAAGTTCTCGTAATATTATTCCAATATCATTTTTTTTTAATTTATAATGATAATTAACACCTTAATATCATGGATTAAGGTCCAATTTAATAAATTCTATCTCTAAAATATAATTAAAATTGAGATTGAAAAATTATATATCTAAAGTCCATACTTCAAAAATATGACATTTATTGATTTAGTGATCCTAGCAAGCAAGATTAATTTACCAAGAACATTGTAGAAACTTCAACCAATAGCTAGGTTTAAGGTGCACATAAATGATTAGCAAATGAGGTTATACATTTTCATGTTTATCTTGGTACCCCATCAAACACTTCTTTGAAGCATAGGAAAACCTTCACATAATATTTTAGAATATTCTTAGTAGTATGCGCAAACCAAAGGTTGAGATTTATCTCCAAAGTAGTAATGTGTTTTTTGCTCTTTTAATTAAACCAGTTAATTAAAAAATGTCATATGAAGTGAATTATGTTTTTTTTTGGCATGTGGTATTGATATATCATGGTATATTTCCTTGGTTAAGAATCTTTTTCCATGTTTTATTAAATATACATATGTTTAACTTATATATTATTTCTTTTTATAATTAATAATAATAAATTAAAATAAAGTTATAATTTAATTAGTTTTATGACCTATTTTAATTTTAGCAAGATGAGATATATCATGGAGTAAATGTACTTATTATGGATTGATTCATATAAGCCTTTATGAACCATCAAAATTTAGTGCAACACTTAACATACATATTATAAATAATATGGAAAGATGCAAAGGATCAATAAACATTATAAGTGTTGTTGACAATGGAATACTTAATATACTCGTGACTGAGCAATTCTTGAGAGATCTTGAATATACTCATCACTCAACAACAATAAGGAGATATTGGCATGCTCATTGTTCTTACACTCAAAAATACCTTGGAGTGTGGAGATCAAATATTGATTATCAAATATGTGCTCAAACATAGCATTTAGTATAGGGTCAAATTCTAACCATGCAAGTTGCCCAAAATCAACATAAAATACACTTTTGATCCACAAAATCCACTCTAAGAGACAACATGGTTTGGATATTTCTCAAGTTTAGGAATGTAATTAGTTATGAATTTCCTATGGGACTTCAGATATCACAATAATATCACAATTTAAAATATAAATCAAAAGCTAAGATAATGGATGCAATCCTCCAACAATAGCCTTGGCCGAATAGAATCCAAAATACATTAGTCATTCAAGCTACATGAATAATGAATATTTCAAAATAAAATTATTGCCAACTAATTTGTTTACTCAAATTGAGAGAATATCATACAAAATACCTCGTAATCAAATTCCAATATTTTTATTTCTAGAAAAGAGTAAACACTTTTTCGTTAGAGTGAAAAAGAAGTACATAGTGCAACATGTAACTAATAGATCTCCATGATTTTTTCCAAAAATAGACAAAAATGTCTTTAGAAGCTTTTAGAAACTGACATAGAAACTAGCAAAATCAAGCATCAGACTATAATGTCCCTTCCTAATTGTTTTCCCAAGGTGAGGAGAAACCATTTTTGGAAATTTTGTTATTTTTGGCTTAATGCAATTTTGATGGAAGAACTTAGGAGAAAGGGGATCAGTGTGCCTTTTAGTGGATTGTGGGGGCCACTCACCCACCCAAAATACGCACCCCTTGGAGGCAGCTCGATTTTCCTAAGTGGGGGATTGAAATATTTGACGGGACCCACGTGGGGCCCAAGGGAGCAATAATAAATAGAAGGAAGTGAGAAGAATTTGGGCCTTTTGATCATTTGAGAATTTCATTGTTGCTTTGGCTATTTAGCTAAGCTACAAAGTGTTGTTCAGCACAAGAACTTCCCAAGGAGTGAAGCTCATCCCTCTCTTCGGTGGACTTTGAGTGCCACCCTAGGAGGGATTCCATTGCCCACATCAAATTGTCATCTTGTGGAGGAGACTTTGCAGCAGTATAGTCATTCATACACCCAATTCGAACTGCAGATTGGAGGGATGGCATCATCCCCACTAAGGACTACGTAGTTACTAGAGGGGGACTCTTGGTTGGAGGTTTAGCCGGAGGATTTGGGAGCTAGGTTGCGAAGAGATTGTTGGGACTCCAATTTGGGGAGGTTTCCTAAATTTGTGGCAGCAAGTTATAGAAGTTACAGTTACAAGCATTGAGTTACAATATTGGAGGAGGGCCAATCCCCAAAGGGTCGAATTTGGAGGTTCAAAACCAGAGAAAAACCTTTCTGGGTTTTTGTTGGGTTTTTGACAAGGATCACAACCTTAAATTTACATAATTTTTTGTGCAGTGTTGAGGGGCCAAATCAAGGGGCCAAGTCAGCGAGCAGTGTAGAAAAACTGGGCCAATCCCCAAGGGGACGAATTTGGCAGGTCAAAACCAGGGAAAATCCTTTCTGGGTTTTTCTGGGTTTCTAGAGAGGAGCACATACCAAAGTTGCAGAAATTTATGTGTTGTTTTGAGGGGGTAAATCAGAGCTTGAAGTCAGCCAACAATGTAGTTTTGAGGGAACACTGCAATATTTTGGAGGCAACAAAGATTACAACAGCTAGGCACTATTGTATCATCCACCTAAGGCTTGTAGCTTGCCTTGTGCAAGCCCAGGTTCACTCCTTCCATCTTATATTGTACTCCAACAATTATAATTAATGAAAATTGGCCAATTTGGTGTTCCAGGCAAAATTTTTGTTTACATGTGTGTTTACTAAGTAAATTTTTGTGTTGTAATTGTTGCATGTATTTGTTATCTCTGTAAATTTCTACTTTGGAATATTACAGTGGTATCAAAGCATGATCCTGGCCAGCTGTGAAAAGGCTAGCAAGATCATGGAGGAGTTGTTGAGGCAGAACCAACAGATTCTAGAGGGGATGCAACGACTAATACATAACCAACAGATTCTAGAGGGGATGCAACGACTGATACATAACCAACACAAAAGCCAAGTACATACACGCGCATCCTAGCAATACAACACCCACATGTATGGTCAGTCTGACCATCCTACCATGCCTCATTCCTTGGATGAACAGGAGAAGGAGAAGTATAGTTCAAGGGTTGGACCATCATGTAGAGGTGGGAAGTTAGAGGATGATACCCGAAGGTGATTTTGTTGGTGGAGACCTGGTTTTAGACATCAGGAGACATATGAGGAGGCCGAACATGAGGTTGAGGGTACGCAGGGTTCTGAGGAGCACATAGATGCACACATCGTGACACAGGAGCCACCCTTGTGGGAGTTTCCTTTGGTAGACCCGATTGACACATTGGTGGAGACCGTTGGGCACACACCCATATTGACGAGGTGCCAATAGACACAAAGGTACCCATAGTTGTGACAAAGTTCTTAGACGATAGCTACATCCAACAACATGGAGAGCACCATGAGAAGCATGAGTTAGATGAGGATGTTATGCTTGAGGAGGTACCTATGGTGGGGCAACTTGAAACTCTGGTTGAGCACATGATGGAGGAGGATGGGAAGTGATATTTTGGGTTTGTTTTCAACAGGGAGCAGATAGATGCGTAGGCAACTAGCAAAGTTGCATTACTTACATTCAATAGCTTTCTTCAGGGTTATGTAGATGGGGCCTGCAGTACTATTAGGTTACCTCTGCACATTGGAGGGAGAGTGCCTAAGTTACCTAGACAGATTGTATATGTTGTCTGAGCCAGTGTGAGGAGGCGACATGAGTTGCGTAGGGAGCAACACTTGCATGATGGATTTGCTACGTACTCGGGGACTCTTGCATTTGATCCCTCTCATGGGGTTGGGTGGAAAGAGGTATTGAGTTGGTACCTGATAGGGCTAACTAGATTTTTGGATACATCCATGGTCGGGGGCATAGTTCAACATGGGTCATGGTTTTCCAGAGGGGCTCGAGGGTTGGATCATCATTGGGATCCAGGTGGGACTCCCCATCACTCCATGGATTGGGTTAGTCATGGTGTTAGTAGGATGGTGGATCCGGTGATTGGATTCACCCCCATTTTCATATTCCCATCAGAGTTGTGGATAGCACCAGTGATAGGTTGGGCTGACAGGGGCATAGGCAGATTTCATGAGTTGTCATTGCATGTTGGGTGTACATGGGATTGTATGATGATTAACCTACTTTGGCAGGGGTTGGTAGGAGGTGGCTTCGGTCAGCCACCAGATAGGGTATTGTATGGAGACGATGCTCTCTCACTAGGATATTGGACACAAGAGCTACTAAGGATAGGCTCAATAGTGTTATTCATGTTAGCATGTGAGGAGTTAGGCCACTTAGGTCTATCTGGGTAGATGAGGAGATATAGCTCACATCATGGAGTGCTTACCAGTAGAATGGTAGTAGAGATGGCGACCTTGACAGGATGCAAGATGATGCCTATGGACTCAGTCTTAGACCTTGATATCCAGGGGTGTATATGGGTATGCAATGGTGCACAACAGTGTGCGGAGGAGCATGAAGGTGTGCAATGGTGTGCAGGGTTGCATCGTGGTGTAGGAGGAGCAGTTCACATCTTAGTGCATTCCCTCATAGAGTGACAGACACATCGATACATGAGGGGTACCAGTTGATTCGGGATGATGCAGCAGCTTGTAGCAGGGTCCGAAAATGCATAGAGATGTGTGATTGGGTGCAGTTGTATTCCAGGAGACATGAGGATACATGGGCATATGCAGTAGTGTGCGGGGTTGCACTATGGACAGGGGGAGTGCTACTAGCAGGGATGTTCCTTGACGAGGATGTCAAGCATATCATTGGGGTGGAGATACCCAAGTTGGGAGAGTGGATCGGTCATGGGACGGCTCGAGAGAATCCACACGGGTTCTTGATCATACCCATTGGAACCCATGCATCTTCCACTCGTTGGCACCATAGACAGTTGAGGGGAGGCTTGTTGTGCTCAATCCAAACCCATAGTGTGGATAACAAGACTTAGGGGATTTTCTTGAGACGATGTTATGAGATTCAGTGCCTCAGGGGCACGATAGATATTCTACATTGGAGGAGCAGGGTCGATGTGCGAGTTGACAGCCACATGTTGGGAGATGAGGTGATATTTTGCAAGGGTGGCATATCGCTCATCACTGAGCCTACACCTGGGGATTTGGTCATGGGGGATACATGTGCCACTCTTTCCACAGGGCATGTTAGGATCATGCATGAGCAGAGGACAACATGTATGATTGAGGTAACTTTCCAGTGGGTGTTCGGGTTGCAGACATTGTATTGGCACATTATTGAGAGGGTGGATGGTAGACTTAGTGGTGATGGTTGGCAGGAGCTGGATGGATCCACATACATTGAGTCGATTGCGAGTATCAGAAACCCATCTATTAGCTGCATTCAAGGGATAGTTATTTGGCACATGTGGTTTCCAACGGTCATTAGTACTATGCAGTGGCAGGCACAAGGAAGTTTAGCATGCATAAGATTAGTTCATGATATATGGAGCATATATATTGATTGCATGTGGGGACTAGAAACGAGGTACGAATGGATTCCAACAGCTATTAGAGCTATGTCATAGTAGGTCTGGCAATTTTATTATTTTTGGCTTAATGCAATTTTGATGGAAGAACTTAGGAGAAAGGGGGTTGATGTGCCTTTTAGTGGATTGTGGGGGCTACTTACCCACCCAAAATATGCACCCCTTGGAGGCATCTCGATTTTCCTAAGTGGGGGATCGAAATATTTGATGGGACCCACGTGGGGCCCAAGGGAGCAATAATAAATAGAAGGAAGTGAGAAAAATTTGGGGCTTTTTGATCATTTGAGAAATTCATTGTTGTTTTGGTTGTTTAGCTAAGCTACAAATTGTTGTTCAGCACAAGAGCTTCCCAAGGAGTGAAGCTCATCCCTCTCTTCGGTGGACTTCGAGTGCCACCCTAGGAGGGCTTCCATTGCCCACATCAAATTGTCATCTTGTGGAGGAGAATTTGCAGTAGTATAGTCAGTCATACACCCAGTTCGAACCGCAGATTGGAGGGATGACGTCATCCCCACTCGGGACTACGTAGTCACTAGAGGGGGACTCTTGGTTGGAAGTTTAGCTGGAGGATTTGGGAGCTGGGTTGCGAAGATATTGTTGGGAATCTGATTTGGGGAGGTTTCCTGACTTTGTGGCAGCAAGTTATAGCATTTTTGGTTACAAGCAGTGAGTTAGAGTATTGGAGGAAGGCCAATCCCCAAGGGGTCAAATTTGGAGGATTGAAACCAAAGCAAACCCTTTTTGGGTTTTTCTGGGTTTTTGACAAGGATCACAACCCTAAATTTACAGATTTTTTTGGGTAATATTGAGGGTCCAAATCAAGGGGTCAAGTCAGCCAGCAGTGTAGAAAAACTCGACCAATCCCCAAAGGGTCGAATTTTGTAGGTCAAAACCAGGGAAAACCATTTTTGGGTTTTTAGAGAGGAGCACATCCCCAAAGTTGTAGAAATTTATGGGTTGTTTCAAGGGGATTAATCAAAGCTTGAAGTCAGCTAGCAGTGTAGTTTTGAGGGAACAACGCAATATTTTGGAGGCAACAAAGATTACAGCAGTTGGGCACTATTGTATTATCCACCTGAGGCTTGTATCTTTCCTTGTGCAAGCCCAAGTGCACTCCTTCCATCTTATATTGTACTCCAACAATTATAATTAATGAAAATTGGTCAATTTGGTGTTCTGGGCAAAATTTCCGTTTACATGTGTGTTTACCAGTAGATTTTTGTGTTGTAATTGTTGCATGTCTTTTTCATCTCTGTAAATTTCTACTTCGGAATATTACACAAACTCTATAAAGTCCTAATCTACATACAAAACAATAAGCAGTCTATCCATCTCCATTTTACTAATCATAAAAAATAGAAATAAAAGACTCCAACTGAAACTAAGCCTTGTCAAGAGAAAAATGACATAGTATAAGGAAATTAAGTCCGGTCATCAATAAGTTGATGCCCTAATGACATCCTTAGTTTTCCATCCCTTACAACTTCGTGACCACGCCTTTCTTGAAAGTGGATAAATCCAACTTGAGTTGTAAGTGCTTTCTTAGACAAAGAATCAACCTTCTGATTCCATTATCTATAAATATGCTTAAAATTGAGTTCCACAAAATTCCTTCTCAAACCTACTATTCTGTCCCTCCAATGTTTTAATTCTAGGCCATTCAATTTTGAAACACCATTTAACCAATTGATTACAACATTTGAGTCCCCATATATCTGTCATCTTTCAATTTTGAAGGAGGTTGCCGTTAAAAGGAGAATCGAGCATGCAATGATTTCTTCTTTTGTATTTTATCCTCTCCTCTATGCAACTAGAAGTATAGGTGTGAATCACCTTTACGACATATTATTGCCCCTCCTCCACAAATCCCTTCCTACTCGCTTCGTCAAAAAAATCCAACTAATTCATAATTTGAGAAAGGAGGCAGATTGATCTAACGACATGAGAGTATCTTCTCATTCTCAATAAATTCTGCAGCAAAATCAATAATCCCATAACAAATTATTGAAATTGCAAAAACAATATCCTCAAAAATGATTTTAATTCTAGCCTTTCATATGCCCTAGGCCACAAAAACTGGAAGGGCCTTCCAAATTCCTTTACCTTTAATCCACCGATAGATATTGCCTTCTAAACTACCTAAAGGACCAACATTCTTGATATTTAGAATATAACAAACATGATTCCACAGTCATTCCGAGAAAGGGCATTGAAAAAATAAATGGTGTGAAGATTCAGGCTCTTTAATGCAAAGCATACAAATATTCAGACCCGAGAAACCACATTTGATTAAATTGTTCCAAATTAAAATTTTATAATGCTAAATAGCAGAAGCACTTAAGCTTAGTGGGGATTGACCAGAAGCACTTAAGCTTAGTGGGGATTGACTAGTTCCATACTTTACTAGACCACCATTTCCTCTTGCCAACACTGAAAGAATCCCCTAAAAAATGATAAGTTGTCTTAGCAGTGATTTGGCATGTAGAGGAGTTTCCTCTCCAAACCAACTAATCCACTGAACTCGAGAGCAACAAACCTGATAAAACTAGTGAATGTGTGAAAGCACCCCACTCAAAATCCAGAGAATGACTTAAACCTAACTCATAAGCAAACATCCATATTTTTTCAAGAGAGTCTGATGAATCCCCTTTGAACACTTGAGCTAAGTTTATAATACCGCTTTCCTTTAGGTAATAAATCAACTAAGCTGACATAATGTAAAAAGAAGATCCACCAATAAAAGGGACCCTACCAAGAGGGATATTGTTTCCATTTCCCAGTTTCCAAGCAACATCCTTCCTAATGAAATGTAACACTTCCACTACACCCTTCCACATCTTTGAACTAGCACTTCGAGGCCCTGAACAATCTCCCCAAATGAATTCTACAAAACTTTTATTTTTTAAATACTTCGTTAAAACAGTTTGACTCCATAAGCCGATTATGTTGATGATTCTCTAGGCATTCTTCATTTTCAGAGCAATTCCAAACCACTCAAGGTTTTAGGCCCCATCCACCAACATTCTTCGGTAAAGTTAAAGACTCCCATCTAACAAGGTGAAAACTAACTAAAATTTTTGTTCCTATGCATAAGAAGTGAAATATTTTTTGACACAACTTAAAAAATATGTATTTTGGAACCTTAGATATTGAAATCCAATAAAAAAATACACTTTCTAAAATATATTTTATCAATGTCAATCTTCCCCAAAGATAACCACCTATGACCCAAGAGGTTTATCCTTTTAACTGCTCAGTTGAGAAGCCAGAGACCAGTCAACTATTTTGTAACAATTTATCTTAAGAAAAAAAACCAAGATAAGTCAACTATTTTGTAACAATTTATCTTAAGAAAAAAAACCAAGATAAGAAAAACATTGATCCAAACTTTCCTCTTTGAAAAGCAAGATAGTGATAATAGAATCTACTGATTTCTTTGGAACATTTAAATGATTAAAAAAAACTTTGAATCATTGATTGTCAAGCTAGAAGCAACACATAATACCTTAAAGATCTCCTTATATGAAATCCAGTATGAGGTCGAGTCAGTTCCAAAAATGAGGACATCGTCCACAAACAAATGATAAGAAATAAAGAGGGAAGATGAGACTTTAATCCCTGTAACATTTTTCTCCAGCTTGGCCTATGAAATCACACTACTTAATAATTCAAAAACCAAAAGAAATAGCAACGGGTATAGAGGGCATCCCTGACAAAATATGTACCGTGATACTTTACAGTACCCATAACAAATAATCAAATTCCAATATATGGATTCTTAAGTGAAGGCTAAGGACGCGAAAATATGGTTACATAAAAACAAAATGGTGGTGCTTTTGTTGTGCATGAAATGTTACATTATAAGTTTAATGGTAAATATTGATGGTGGGAGCTAATTTAATTTTACTTGTAAGTTAATTTTGGAGAAACTCCTTGAACTTCCAACTATTTTGGTGACAATATCTGACAATCGAACTGAGCAAGTCGTTCTTGTTCATATAATATGTGGATTTCATGAACAGTTAAAAATAAGTGTGGAAATAGTTTTATAAATTGGCCTGGGTTTCCCTCATCGATCCATTGTCTAGCTTATGCAATAAGTAACTGAATCTAAGCGAGTTGCTCTTTTATTTTATATTTCATATATATTATTGACGCTATTTATTTAATTTTTAAAATTTTTTTTTCAAACTAATAAAAATAATATCCATAGTTTTTACCCTCTTATTATAATTTTATATTTATATGTATTGATATTTATTTTATTTCTTCCATGATATTCAATGCTTCTCTTTATTAATGGTTTGTACACATATTATATCAGAAGATGAGGTTGATATATTATTGACTAGAATTCGAATTTAAATCATAGCTAGAATTTGAATGCCCAAATAAGTAATCAAAGAGATTTAGAACAGTTGGTGAAGGAGCGCGCTGTTAAGGCGCTCCGTATGCAAAGGTCACCGGTTCTAGTCTCGCCGATACCAAAAAATCCAGCATGGTTTCCGCTGGTGCGGCTCAGGCCGGGTGCGATCCCCGGGTGATTTTGACGGCTTAGATGCCCCTGAGTCGTGGCCTCTCAGCCACAGGGTAAGAGTGATTTTCAGGATTCACCCACTTATCAACAAAAAAAAAAAAAAAAAAAAATGCCCAAATAAGTACATTTATTGGGTTTCTTATAATGTGGGTATTATGGTTTATCTTTCAACATATGAATGTAGGGTAGTTTGTAACCAAACAAATATTCAATGGATCTGACAATTTTATCGCAGTGGATCACTGGAAGAAGAAGTGATTGTAATGAGTGCACAAGTGATTTATTGAATTAGGTATGGTTTTAACTGATATATTATAGTACATATATTAATTTGGAGATGTTTATAGATCATAATAAACATAATAATTTGGAAATATGATTAAACATTTTTTAAAGAGAATGATCTGCTCTAATGCTATGTAAAATGGGCAATAAATCAAAGCAGATCAAGAGAGAATATTTCTAAACACATGCACAATACTAATTTGAAAAAACCCCTTTTTTTGCAGATTTTTATCTACGCACTTTTGGTTATATTGATAGAAAACAACAATCCAAATGCTTTGTCAAATATACCTCCAATGAGATTGGAACTTGTTGATGGTGTTGGACTTGCCAACATTCAAGGGGATCTCCTTAGTATGAAGTCCCAACTAGACCTCACACCGTTTGGTGTAGGAGTCTCATCTGGTATGATGGCCTAGTTGCCATTATCTTAAAGATATGCCTTAGCTTTTGTTTGTCAGCACATGAGAGTGGTATGCTTAGTCTTCAAACAATGAGGTTCATGTGCCTAGTGAGTGCTTACTGTAACTTGTGTCTAAGTTCTTTCACTGCAAAGGGAGAGGGTGAGAGTGAGTCTCAAGTCGAAACGAAATAGTCCCAACTCTGTTAGAGACACACAACACATCAGGACATGTGCAGCTTCCGACGGAGTAGTCCACACGGATGCGATAGTCACAAACACAAAGTGAACAGATAACACGTACAACACCTAACGGAATAGTCCACGTGAGTGTGGCAGGTGTTATAACAAGTTTACAAGAATGAATTTGTCGAGTGTCTAGCGGAATATTCCACATGGGCGAGACAACGTTAACAACTGATACAACACATTTCCAATAGCATATGCACTAAAACAACTAAAATAGTTCAACTATCTTAATATAGGTTAAAGCAACATGCATTACAAGCATCCAAAGAATAGTCTTACAAACGAATACAATACATGTGTGAAAACGTGCTGGCGTGTCAACAATGTTCTAAATTAAGTGAAAGTTCCAAGACACATTTGTACACCATACATCACTAACCCCAATAACAACGTGTTGGATCCACTGCTCGCTCCTCAAAGAAAATGACTACAGACTCTCAAGGCTATGTGGGAGGAGCCAAGGTGAAAAGTCCTTTGCATGTACAAATTAGGGGTATATAGCCAAGGGTGAAACTAACCCTTGTGACTGTTTGACTTCCCTCATGACTGTTCGACTTACATGACTCTTCGAATTACATGACTCTTTGACTTCATCTGTGGGTCTCTTGGACTTCCATGTTACATTACATTGATTACACAGTTATGACCCAAAGTAGTGATGTGGCTGAGGTGACTCATGACACAACTCGACATGACATTGTTGGTATGCACATGTTGGTTGTGTTGTTCATGTCAAGTTGTTGTGCTGCTGAGTGATGAGTGTGCTCGTGGTGTACCATAGCTTCACCTCTGCATGGCAAAGTGTGCGAAGTCTTCAATGGTATTGGTGTTCGCTTGATGGTTCATGCATGTTCATGTGTCTCCTTCGCTTGCTACTTGGTATGCTTCATGTGTTCATCCAATCATGAGAAAGTCTTTTAGCATGTGCTCCTTGTTCATCCCATTCGTCGTCGCGCCATGTCTCATCCATGTACTTGTTTCTACAATCACTCATGACGAGACAATATAAAATCCAGAAATCCCCTAGTTTACCATGATGCATTGTCTTTTGTTTTCAGGTGCAGGTGACTGGGAGAGAGGACAAGGCTCTGAAACATCGCAGAGCACATGTTAGGCTGGGATGTGAGGCTCCGAGACACTGTCGGGAAAAATTGCATAGATGTCACTGAGAGGCTGCATTGAGCAGTCCAGGACTTCAATGACATCTGCGGGATCTGGATCAGCTGGGAGGCAGAACTGCGAATTTTTTTTGTGGAAGCCAGTGCGGGCAATAGGAGGCACTGACAGTGAAAACTGCACAAATTTTTAGAGGAGGCTGGGAGCGGGCTGCGAGAGCTTGCTGGCCAAAAATGCATAGAACTAGGAGGAAGTCATGTAGGACATGTCTATGCAGTTTCCGGGTTGAGCGGGGTGTTGGCCAGCTGGTGGACTATCCAAGAAAACTGCGTAATTTTCAGAGACAATGCAGTGACAGGCAGCAAGTACATGTCCCTCTTTTCTGCGCAATTTCTTTACTCAATGCAGGTAGTCAAGCTAACAACTTCTGCGCAATTTTTGGGAGTGAAGCCTGGGTCGCTGCCTAGTCAAATTCTCTGGTTGACCAGCGGGAGGCTTGATGAATAGGCTTTCGAGAAGCGCAGACTAAGATAGCTTCTTGGGAAACTTCTGTGGTGTTCTAGGTGACAATCAACCGAGTTGATTCCAGAATTGCATAGTGCCAGCTGCCTGGAGGGTATCCTCAAGCTCTATGCAGTTCTAGGCAATAATGCTTAGTCACTAAGGGTTGAGACTGCGTAGTGCAACTCAACGGGGGTCTGGCTGATGGAGGGTGGTCTGGTCGACATATTTTCATAAAAAATGGCTAAGTGTGTGGGCAAGTGAACTCGTGAATACATGACCTTGCAAACACACACTCAACATGACTCGACGATAAGATACATCAAACCAACAAGATAACATGTATGTGTGACTGACTGCGAGACTGTCTAATGGTGAAAGCGACAAGTGTGACACTTCAGATAGACCTTCAGATGACCATGTTGACACTTGCACGACAATGCTTACAACATCGTGTGTGAGTGTGATAGATGTTTACATAGCGAACACAACTCAAACACAAACCTTCAACATCACGAGAACAAGGTCGCAAGCATGACATAGTGATCAACATGCTGAAGACGACAATTGGTCAAACAAGCAAAAAGGAAGCAAGACATGTAGATGAAACACATGAAATGACTTTTTGGTGTTTGCACACAAGCATGTTACTGAAGACATGATGATATGAAAATGACAAGTAGTCTTGCAAATTCAACTAAGATATGTACTTAGAAAGGTTTTCTTTACTTACCATACTTACCCTCAAGATGATCATGCATATGACGGAGTTTGCATGCGGTCCTGACCTTTACCATCACTCAGTCTCTTGGTCCTTATCCTCAACTCCTTCGGGTTGATCTTAGCATTCCACCTTTTCCTGTAGTCATTGAGAGGTAGAGCAGTGCAACTTTAGCGGGCAGTGACTGTTGTCGGGATGAGGCCCTAGGAGGCCCATCTGCGTAGTTTCTGCCTGCAATCTCGACAGGAAAACTTGGATAACACTGCACATTTTTGAGGCACAGAACACTATTACGTGATTGGGGTCCTGGGAGGACACCTCTGTGTAGTTTCTGAATGCAAGGCAGCCAGATTGCACTATGCATTTTTGGAGAGCAATGTTGACTGCCTAACTGCTATGCGCATTTATGGAGAGCAGTGTTGGCTGCTTGATTGCTCTGCGCATTTATGGAGAGAAGTGTTGGCTGGGGTCTTTGTGCACTACAGAGTTTCAACAAGTAAGGGAGGAAATTTGATGGTTGCAGAAGCAAAGTGCATAGTTATGGGAAGCTGGATGAGGCTAAGCTGCTTGGAAAATTAGCTAAGTGTGAGATCGATGAAACATATGTAAACATTTATAAGACTTGACTGTGATCGCACACCAACAATTAGTGATACAATCGTAGACCATCCGGAATGTATAAACATACTCTACGTGATGCAACAACCTTCGCGACAAGAGTGCGTGTAGTGAGTGTGAAACATGTCTATGTGATGATAGAAACTCATGAGCACATGCTTTCCCTTGAAGCAAAACAACATCCCCTTTGCATGACAAACAACAACCCCTATGCCCAAAGATGAGACATGCTGCATAAATATGAGAACACGGACAAATCTCAAGATCAAGGAGGGGAGATTGAAATCATCAGCTTACCAACAAGGGACCAAGGATGATTAATAGCAGGATCCAAGGTAGGCTCCGAAAATTGCTTGCGAGCCAAAATTTTGGAGGGTGGTTTTAGCCACTACAATAGAACTGCATTGAACCTTGATGATGTGGGAAATGTAACAACCTCGGGTTAAAAGTTCACGTAATAAAAGTTAATAAAGGAAAATAAGACCACGTTCAAGGGACACTTCCAAGTTGAATGTTGGGCAGAATATCCTAGTGGGCATCACTTGTTGTGTTTATGGCTAAGGGGAAATTGGCAAAGGCAATGGCAAAGGCTTTGAAAAGGAAAAGTGGCATTAATTGGCATTTTATTTATGAAAATAAAGGAAATTAGGAGAAAATGAAGGTGAAAGGTCACAGGTTGCATGTGAGGAGGAAATTGAAGGAAAATAATGGAAATTTGAAGAAATTAGAGGCATTAAGAATAAAAATACATAAAAGCATTAGTTGGTAGCATTTTGTCAGTTCTATTTTGGAATTAGTCTTAGAGAGGAGAAGAGCACCAAGAGGAGAAGGAAAGAAAGCAAGCAAATGAAGGACAAGGAAAGCAAAGGAAGGACAAGGAAACCAAAGGAAGTAAGGATCAAGCAAGGAAAAACTGGATCAAGCAACTTCAACTGGAATACTGGCAGGTAACAGGTTGCATGTATGATTTCCTAGTTGTCTTTTACATGCATGGCATGTGAATGTTGGTATTTGGTTATTTTTTTGTCATTGACATAGATTTTGTCAGGTTCAACAATGGATTTTAGCCTTTCCATTCCATTTTCGGATAGCCATGGTGTGATGGGACTTTCCATTCCATTTCCGGATAGCCATGGTGTGATCGAAATTTTCCAAAAGATTTTGGATCCAAGTGAGGTAGTCTCAGGAAAATTACCAAATGCCTAGGAATCCCTTGACCAGTAATGGCAGGATACATGAAAAAGCTTGAGGGTAGAGATGGGAAAATTCCTTAAGGTATTGGAGAAAAAATTCTGAGGCATCCAAGCTTGGTTTGGTTTTATAATATCGACACTAGTTTCGGTGAGATCATGGTATGGTGAGGGTGGAGGTGGTTTAACTTCTGGATTCCCTTGCTTGTTTATGGATTGGTTTATCCCATGAGATCCCACATTCATGATTGGAATTTGGCATGGGGGTGATTGGTTGAAATAAATATTTGGTTCAACCAAAATATGGTTAGGTGGTACATGAAAGTTCCAAACCTGTTTGAATTATGCCTATGTTTAATAAGAGCTAAATTTCTCTTGCTTTTGATGAGTAAATGTAATTATTATTATGTGTCTTTAATGGATGTTCTCTCATTGTTATTTTCTGATTATATGTTGGTTATAAGCATGGTTATTTGACGGTTCTTAGTCATGACTCTTTCCATGGTTTTACTTGTAACTGAATGAATAATTAATGCAATACCTAATTGATGATATGATAGCTAATGTGAGAAGGAAATGATCCTTCTTATTAAACCTTAGACAAGTTTTTAGCTCCTTATGTTCAGACTTGCATTCATGACCTATAGGTTGTATGTTTACCAAATGTTTGAGAGAATGTCAGTGTCGGTTGGGGAAGGTCCAGTCAAGTCCTTGATCAAGTTTGTTACAAAAAGAATTGTCTTCATGTCTTTTATGAGTTCTGGAAGCTTCATGGAGTTCTGGGAAGTGACTAGGACCTGGCCTTGGAAAATAGACTTAAATCTCACAGTCGTTGAGATAGCACTAGCAGAAAAAGGTTACATTCATATGGAGGCAGGCTCATCAGTGTGACTACAGGGCTATAGTCACTGGCATGCCTTGTCAAGGGAGCGATTGGGGCTTTAGGTTAGTGAAATAGAGAGTCATCTCAGGAGTTGGACACCTATAGGGTTTGGGTTTCTCTTGGAGGTCTTGTATCACTTGAAGGAAGTCAGTAAGGTTTTAAGTGGTCACCTCCATTTCCTTAAGGTCATTTAGGAGGTTGAGTCTTATCATAGTGATCCTCAACTCATGTTTACCCCGAGGAAACTAGTGAAAGTGGGTAAATGTGGGAGGAGGTAGTTACAGGGTGGTATCAGAGCAAGTTGTGCTCTCTCTGGGTAAAGTATGATGTTGTCAAGGCTATGGTTGTCATGCATGGGGTCATGGTATACATTTGATATGGTCATGCATGATGTTTTTATGTTTTTATGATGTTGATGTGTTGATATGATTATGTGGATATGCTTATGATTATACAAGTACATGCTAATGTGGAATGATCTTGCAAATGAGATAAGCCTCCCATGAACACCAAAGAGGTATGGATTTGATTTTGGTTTATCTGACATGGTACACTTGTAGAAAGAAGAGACTCCAAGATGACAAGCAAAATGGTAGACTACAGTTCTTGTGACTCTCCCTACGGATCAGTTGGGCTGCAAGGAGAAGAGTATTCTCCTGGTATAGAAGATACATTGAGGAGCTTGAGGAAAAAGATCGGAAGTTGCAAAGAAGAAAATGACAAGTTGGTTAAGGCTTAGGAAAGACTTATGAGGGCTTACGAGAAGTAGGTAGATTTTAATGCAGCAATCCTTTAGAGCTTGTCAGAGTTTCAGAAACAAAGACAACTGAGAATCAGTCAAGAATAGGAAGAGAAAACTAATGGAGCCTACGGTAGTAGATCTCAGTCTGGATACAGGTTGGATAGAGGGGTTATAGTTAGAGGTGGAAAATCATTGGGTAAGAGCTTGTGCATTCGAGTTTAATGGTATGCCTACATTAGCACATTTCAATGTACTACCATTAGGATCGTATAGTATGCTTTTGGGTATGGATTACATGTATCTTCACAAGACCAAAGTAGATTGTTATGACAAGGCTATTGAGTGCATGGATGATAATGGGGAAAAGAGAATATTTCAGGGAAAGAAGAAGCCTACATCAGTGAGGATGGTGACAACTATGCAGGCTAAGCATAGTTTCAGGAAAGGGTGTGTAATGCTTGCAGTTCATATTTCCATTAACAAGGGTAAGGATGTTAAGGATGCAAAAATATTCAAGAGGTACCCTGTACTACAACAGTTTCAGGATGTGTTTCTTGTAGAGATTCCAAAGTTTCCTCCCCACAGGGAAGTGGAATTTTCTATTGAGTTGGTACCAGGGGCAGTGCCATCATCAAAGGCACCTTATAAAATAAGCACAGTAGAGTTATTAGATTGAAGTTGTAGCTGACGGAAATGATTAATAAGGGATACATTAGGCCAAGTGTATCACCTTGGGGTGCACCAATATTGTTCATAAATAAGGATGGTACTCTCAGGTTGTGCATTTATTACAGGCAACTAAACAAGGTGATGATCAAGAACAGGTACCCATTGACGAGGATTGATGACTTGTTTGATCAATTGAAGGGAGAAGCAGTGTTTTCGAAGATTGACTTGAGATCAATATACTATCAACTATGCATTAAAGAAGAGGACATCTATAAGATTGCCTTAAGGACCAGGTATGGGCATTATGAGTGTGTTGTAGTTCCATTCAGTTTGACTAATGCTCCAAATACTTTTATGTGTTTGATGAATAATGTGTTGTGTCCTTATCTGGACAAGTTTCTTATGTATTCATTGATGACATCCTGATATATTCTAAGAATGAGGAAGAGCATGTCGAGAATTTAGAAGTAGTGTTGAGGTTGCTAAGAGAGCATCAATTGTATGCCAAGCTTAGAAAGTGTAGTTTCTTTCATACAGAGGTGAATTACTTAGGACATGTTGTCTCCAAGGAAGGCATAGCAATAGATCCAAAAATGATAAGAGATGTCATGGAATGGGAAACTCCTAGCAATGTGGATGAAGTCAGATCATTCATGGGGTTAGAAAGTTACTATAGGAGGTTCATTAGGGACTTCTCACGCATTTCCTATCATATTACATAATTGTGAAGGAAAGGTAAGAAGTTCGAATGGAAAGAGGAGTGTGCATCCAGTTTTGAACAGTTAAAACAATTGTCGATGAATGCTCCAGTCTTATAGATTGCAGATCCAGATAAAGAGTTCATAGTGTGTACAAATGCTTACAAGAGAGGTCTTGGTGGATTCCTTATGTAGTAGGGATAGGTGATATGCTATGAGTCTAGGAAACTGAATGAGCATGAGAAGAACTGCGTGACTAATGATCTTGAGTGGTAGTTATTATTCATGCCTTGAAGATGTGGAGACATTATCTTCTTAGCAAGAGGTTTATGTTGATGAGTGATGACAGTGGGTTGAGATATCTGTTTGACCAACTGAATTTTGAATGTCAGGCAAGCTAGATGGTAGGCTACCCTTAGTGAATTTTACTTCAAGATCAGATACATCAAGGGTAAGGAGAATAAGGTTGCAGATGCTCTCAGCAGGAAAGTGTAGTAGAAACATATTGCAGCAGTGAGCTCATATGGGATAGATTTATAGGATCATATCTTACAGGTAGGATAATAGGATGACAGGTACATGGAACTAATGCACAGGTTACAATAGGGTACAAGTGATCAGGATGTGGACTATCGTCTCATGGCAGATGGCTTGGTGAGATTCAAGGACATGATCTATGTGTCAGATGACAGTGAACTCAAGAAGCTTATCTTGAGGGAGTTTCATGTAAAGCCATATTCAGGTCACCCGGGCTATCAGAAGACATTGAAAACATTCTACTACTGGGTGAATCTGAAGAAGGAAGTGGCAGAGTTCGTTGATCCAAGTGGATGTTGGTGGCCACCCACCTATCCCATTTGGACCCCCACAATCGTATCTTTCAGTTTTTCAGTTTCCTAAATTGTAGCACAGTTTACTATTTTTAGCAGTTTTTCGGGTCCTGAACTTCCGGAGTCGTTTTGAGGCCCTAAACGACGTTTTTTGGGAAATCTGGGGGCAACATGGGTCCATGGACCGATGTTTCCCCCTCAAAGTTGTAGTGCTCGGATAGATCTTTCTAACGAGCTATTATACGTGTCAAACGGAGATCGTATGCCAAAGTTACGACCTCCAGAAATTGATGTACCAATTTACCCAAACGGGGCCCACATTTTGGCATTTCATCTTCTAGGGTTAGGTTTTGGGATGTGAAGGGTTTTACATTGTTTCTAAACAATAAATAGGCCTTTGAGCCTCATTGTCACACAGTTCAGAGGCATGTAGCCACCACATCTCTTCTCAGAAATAAGCTACCATCGCCCTAGCTGTTTATTTCCATTTTCTGTTTGTAAGCATATCTCAATATTTTACATTAATGAAATGAAGTATTATTTCCGCTGCATCTTTGTGTTTATCATTATCTCTGTATTTTATTGCATCCCTGTTTAAATATGGATTAGTGGTATCATAGCGGTCTGCGTTTTTCTCAATTTTTCTTTGCATGTCCCCAACGAAGTCGGGATATAAGGAGTTAGGGCTTGAACTGGTCAAACCTTTGCAAGACCAGCCTCGCAAATCCCGACGACCTCCCATGGCAGATGAGAAGAAAGACAAGGGGGCAGGAGATCCTATCAAAATCTTGCTCGAAGAAGCCCTCGAGTGGCAAAGGAACACGATGATGGATAGCTTTGTGCAGATCCTTCAGCGGCTACCCAGAGGCGATGCATTGGCTTCCAACAGCTACTTTGCAAACGCCACACCGTTTAAGGTACAAGTTAATTTTGAAATCCCCATCTTCGAGGGTCAAATAGATGCAGATGCCGTAGATAAATGGTTAAATCTGCTAGATGGGTATTTTTCTGTTCATGAATTTTCAAGTCGGGAAAAGATTGTTTTCGCTCTTCTCAAAGCAGCCCCCCATGTCAAGGACTGGTGGGAAACCTACTGCGAGCAGAAGAATGAAAGTACGAGCTCACTATTTTCAGCCGCACCCACTTGGGATTCATTCTGGGATGCCGTCAAGGAGCAGTACTACCCTGTCAAAAGCTATGAGGACAAATACATCAAATGGACCACACTGTGGCAGGGACGGGACTAAGATGTGCCAAAGTTCACAAACATTTTTCATACCCTTCACACACAATTGGGTATCAAAGATTCTGGGCTGCATCTGGTACTCAAATACTGCAGCTGCCTACACAGATACATCCAGGAAGAGATGGAGTTCTTGAACATTTCCTCACTCGGCACGGCGTACCGATACGCTATCAAAATCGAGCAAAAATTCAAACAGAAGAAGCAAGACTTTGGATCTTCGAATCCGAAGACCAAAGGACAAAGCTAAGGCGGGGTGACCTAAGACAACCCATCGAAGCCACAAGAAAAGAACAACACCACGAAGTTGAAGAAGGACACAGGAAAGTGGTGTGAGTTCCACAAGAGCCCCACTCACAACACAAGTGAGTGTCAGACCAAGCAGTGGTTGGTGGCTCAGTTGAAGGCTTCCAAATCAGATGCATGTTCCGACCACGAGCTAGAACCCGACAAGAGGAATGGCAAAGGGAAGCAGATCATTGATGCAGAGCCCAGCGTTACTGTTGCCACTGCCAAGATCCAGAAGAATGAGCCCGAAGACCCAGAGGAGGGGGAACGTCTTTTCCACTCATAGATGTGGGTGAAGGGTTCGCCGCTGCAATTCATTGTCGACAATGGTATCCAAAAGAACCTCATTTCAGTAGAGGTCATGAAGCGGTTGGGCCTAATGACTACACCACACCCGTAGCCGTATAGTATTGGGTGGCTTCATGAAGGACGAGATCTCAAAGTTTGCCAGTAGTGCCGCCTTCCCTACAGCATCAAGCCCTTCACAGACGAGGTATTGTGTGATTTTACACCTCTGGATGTTTGTGATGTATTATTAGGCCAACCATACTTGTGGAGGCGACATGCTGTGTATGAGTCAAGGCCTCGCGCTGTCATTATTTCTTTGGATAATTCATTATACAGGATACTAGAGGTAGCCCCACCTACTACCATCTCTTTGATCACTGCCAAGAAAGGCAGCAAGCTCATCTCCCAGACTAGGAAATTCATTTTCTGTCTAATTCACTCCCAAAGTATGGGGAAGGTCATCACCACATCCATGACCCCCGCGAAGTGTTCCTCCACGCAGCAACAACAGCAAAGGAATACGGTCATGACAGAACACAGGAACAACTTCTCCTCACCCACAGGGGTACCACACAAGCTTCAGGTGGGCAACAAAATCTGGTTGCATCTACAGAAAGAACACCTTACAAGAGCCCATCAAAAACTCCGACCACGCCGACATGGTCCTTACACCATTACTAAGGCTGTGGGAAATAATGCTTTGGAGCACAGTATTCCTCCATTCCTTCACTTGCACCAAGTATTCAATGTGTACTGCCCTCAACCATGCTTCCCACCATTATTGGACACATCTGAGATTGCAGAACAGCTTACCAGGGACCAAGTTCAACAGATGGAGGAACTCAATGCAATGGGGACCATTGCTTCCTAAGGGGGGAGGAATTATCTAGGTGGATGTTGGTGGCCACCCACCTATCCCATTTGGACCCCCATAATTGTATCTTTCAGTTTTTCAGTTTCCTAAATTGTAGCACAATTTACTATTTTTAGCAGTTTTTCGAGTCTTGAACTTCCAGAATCTTTTGAGGCCCTAAACGATGTTTTTTTTTGGAAATTTGTTGTAGTGCTCGGATAGATCTTTCTAACGAGCTATTATACGTGTCAAATGGAGATCGTATGCCAAAGTTACGACCCTGGGAAATTGATGTACCAATTTACCCAAACGAGGCCCACAATTTGGCATTTCATCTTCTAGGGTTAGATTTTGGGATGTGAAGAGTTTTACATTGTTTCTCAATAATAAATAGGCCTTCGAGCCTCATTGTAACATAGTTCATAGGCATTTAGCCACCACATCTCTTCTCAGAGATAAGCTACCATCGCCTTAGCTGTTTATTTCCATTTTCTGTTTGTAAGCATATCTCAGTATTTTACATTAATGAAATGAAGTATTATTTCCACTGCATCTTTGTGTTTATGGTTATCTCTGTAATTTATTGCGTTCCTGTTTAAATCAGATCATTCGTGGCTATATGTTTGGATTATTAACAGGTAAAAGAAAAGCGTAAGCATCCAGGTGGATTGCTTCAACCTATTTTGATTACAGAATGGAAATGGGAGGTCATTTCCATGGACTTCATTACAGGTCTTATGAGGACATCGAGGTAGCATGATTCTATCATGGTTGTGGTAGACAGGTTGAGGAAGGTAGCTCACTTCATTCCAGTGAAGATTACTTATTCAGCCAGTGAGGTAGCACAAGTCTTCATCTGGGATATTGTGAGATTGCATGGTGTTCTGAAGAAGAATGTGTTGGAAAAGGATGCTAATTTCACTTCCAAGTTTTGGAAGGAGTTGTTTGCAAGATTAGTGATAGGGTTGGCCTTTAGTATAGCTTATCATCCATATACAAATGGAGAAACAGAGAGGGTCAACAGGATACTAGAGGATATGCTAAGGATGTATGTGACACATCAACGAAGGAGATAGGAGTACCTTCCATTGGTTGAGTTTTCTTACAACAACGGTTATCAAGAGTCATTGAGGATGAGTTTGTTTGAGGCACTGTATGGGAAGAGTTGTCATACTCCTATTAGATGGAGTAATCCAGTGAACATGGTACTTATTGGACCTGTCATGTTGGCAAACATGGAACAAGAAATACAAGTTATAAAGAAGAATCTAAAGGAAAAACAGGATAGGCATAAGAGTTATGCAAACCAACATAGGGCATTTAAGGAGTTTTATGTTAAGGAGCATGTGTATTTTTGCATCAAGCCCAAGAATATCTCCTTGAGGATTGGATCATGTGAAAAGTTGGCACCATGGTATTGCAGGCCTTTTGAGATCCTTGAGAGGATTGGACTAGTGGCCTACAGACTTGCACTGCCTCCAACAATGAAATTCCATGATGTTTTCCATGTTTAATTGCTTAAAATATATGTAAAGGATGTTGATCATGTTATTGATTGGTTTGTATTGCAGGTGGAACTAGAAGGAGAATTCCAGCTAGAACCTTAGTGCATATTGCAGCGGAAACAACTCATGCTCCAGAATAGAGCAATTGAGCAAGTTAAGGTGTAGTGGAAGCACTTTGGGCCCAATGAAGCTACATGGGAGATGGTTGATTAGATGTGGGCTATGTATCCATCACTGATTTTTGATTGAGGCAAACAAATTTTGGTATATGTACATATTTATGTATGGTATTTGTTGTAAATACTACAATGAGGTGTGTTATAAAGGTTCAATAAGCGATATGGTTGTCATGTTGTCATGTTTGTCATGATGGTTTTTCTTTGAGTAGGTTGTTCATTGTAAATACTGCAATGAGATGGGTTATAAGGCTCCATGGGTAGTATGTTTTGATTTTCAACGGTTTTGTTTGTCGTAGGTGTCATAGGACACCGAGGACGATGTTCCCTAAGAGGGAGGGGTCTGTAACAACCCCGAGTTAAAATTTCATGTAATAAAAGTTAAGAAAGGAAAAATAATACCACGGTTAAGGGACACTTATTCCAAGTTGAATGTTGGGTAGAATATCCTAGTGGGAATCACTTGTTGTGTTTACGGCTAAGGAGAAATTGGCAAAGGTAATAGAAAATGATTTGAAAAGGAAAAGTGGCATTAATTGGCATTTTATTTATGAAAATAAAGGAAATTAGGAGAAAAGGAAGGTGAAAGGTCACAGGTGGCATGTGAGGAGGAAATTGAAGGAAAATAATGGAAAAATGAAGAAATTAGAGGCATCAAGAATAAAAAGACATCAAAGCATTAGTTGGTAGCCTTTTTTCAGTTCAGTTTTGGAATTAGTCTCAGAGAGGAGAATAGAACCAACAAGAGAAAGAAAGAAAGCAAGCAAAGGAAGGACAAGGAAAGAAAACGAAGCAAGGATCAAGCAAGTAAAAATTGGATGAAGCAGCTTCAGCTGGAATACTTGCAGGTAACATG
The DNA here is from genome assembly GCA_031772625.1 of Pinus tabuliformis. Lineage (NCBI taxonomy): Eukaryota > Viridiplantae > Streptophyta > Pinopsida > Pinales > Pinaceae > Pinus > Pinus tabuliformis. The sequence continues at coordinate 60,176,000 of CM062816.1, forward strand.
TTGCATGTATGATTTCCTAGCTTGTTTTTACATGCATGGTATGTGCATGTTGGTATTTTGTTCTTTTGATATCATTGGCATGGATTTTTCTAGGTTAAACAGTGGATTTTAGCCTTGCCTTTCCATTTCTAGATAACCATGGTGTGATGGGACTTCTCTAGGTTTGAGCTTTGGATGACAGAAGATTTTGGATCCGGGTGAGGCGGTCTCAGGAAAATTCCCAAAGGCCTAGGAATCTGGTGAATGGTAATGGAACGATATGCACTAAAGCCTATGGGTGGAGACAAGAAAATTCCTCAAGGTATTAGAGAAGAAATTATGAGGCATCCAAGCTCGGTTTGGATTTATGATCTTGGCACCGGTTTAGGTGAGATCACGGTATGGTGAGGGTGGAGGTGATTTATCCTATGGATTCCCTTGGTTTTTAATGGCTTGGTTTATCCCATGAGATTCCACATTCATGCTTGGAATATGGCATGGGGGTGATTGGTTGAAAGAAAGATTTGGTTCAACCAATCTATGGTCAGGTGTTACATGGAAGCCCCAAACCTGGTTGGTGTTTTCCCATGTTTAATAAGAGCTAAATTTCTCTTGATTTTGATGAGTAAATGTAATTGTTATTATGTGGATTAATGGTTGTTCTCTAATTGTTATTTATATTATTATATGTTGGTTATAAGTATGGTTATTTGACTGTTCTTAGTCATGGATCTTTCCATTTTTTTACTTGTAACTGAATGAATAATGAATGCATGACCTAATTGATGTTATGAAAGCTAATGTGAGAAGGAAATGATCCTTCTTGTTAAACCTCAAACAAGTTTTCATCTCCTTATGTTCAGACTTGCAGTCACAACCTGTAAGTTGTATTTTTACCAAGTGTTTTTGGGTGCCAAATACATATGTATTCTTGCTACCTTCATCATCACATGGGATTTTCCTTCGTTAGTCATCATCCTCATGAGGCCAAAATCGAATACAAGGGCATTAATTTTGTCATCCAACAGAGTGTTAGTAGGTTTGATGTCTCTATGAAAAATAATAGGCTAGACATTGTCGTTGATCCAAAAATTAATTTGAAGGTTTCATTGATTAATTTGCATGTTTTTTTATGTCCTTTTAGGAAACATATAAAAATTGCAAAAGTACACAAACATACGGTAATTTGCAAAAATTTTACAACAATAAGAGGAGAGAAAAGCAACATAATACAAGAGAGAATTGATAGCGGAGTTCACCCATCTTGGGCTACGTCTCTGGGTCTACATTACAATGGCGACCACTTTATTAAAATGATTAAATGTTCATTACATCAGTTTATAAGCTTCAAATCAAAAATACAACACTTCCACGTTGCTTAGAATGCTAAAACAAACCCATCTAGGCTCTTCTTAAGCTCAAAAAGGCTTAAAAATGAGAAAAATATGCCCTCCTCTCCAAACTGCTGCAAAAATTCTCCTCAGTAGCTCTCGACCCTGCAAAATTTTCAACAACCTAGCCTCTGGCACAATGGTGGCCCGTTGTTCTAGGAGCCCAGAGGTCATGGATTCGATCTGGCAGAATAGGCATGATTTGTGTTAAATTTGTTTTATATTAAAAAAAAATTAATGTGTCATTAGCCCTTTGGATCCCCCACTCTTATCTGTCGTATGACCACAAAGGGCCATGGGTCATAAGACATAGGCCACACTCCATTTTCTCTTCCTGTTGCTAGTCATATGCAAGTAATAAAACCGTGGGTCATGGGCCGGAGGCCACATGCCCACCGTCCACTTGTGTGGTGGTCATGTGGTATAATGAGATCGGGGTCTCGGTCTCACCTAACGCCTCTGCCTCCATTGACGTGTAGGTCACATGTAACCAATAAATTGAATGTCTAGGCAGGTCGGGCACACCTGCTGGCCTGACCCTTTCCCCAACCATAGAACCCTTTCACACTAAATATAAATGGGCCACCTACATTTAGAAAAATACATGTGTGGTGCACTGGTAGGTTGTTGGTTTCACTAGTTGGAGGTCGATAGTTCAATTCTTGTGGAGGATGTCGGTCGACTTAACAAATTTTTGGCACCAAATCTAGGGCCATTTGGTGGCCTCTCATAGGGCCATGTGGCACCCTCTGATTGGCCCACATGGTGACCTAAGTTGGTCCACCAAAACAACCATATGCCTAGTCGACAAATGATGTCAACGCCACTTGCCCTCACATGATTGGTCCACCTACCATCCATACAACCCAATCAAACCTATCGTGTCAATGTACAAACTACAACGTCAACATTTGTACCCTGCACAGTCAACACTGCAAGTTGTCTTTTTTTTAGAATTTGGCCAAAAATTCAGAACGTGATAACTTGCTCATAAGGTGTCAGATTGAGGTGATTCAAGCATCATTGGAATCAACGCAATGAGCTCCAAAAACTTTCTGCTAGTTTCAGAAGAATATGAGCACTTTTATTTTTGAGCATTTTCCGGATCCCCTAGATCACTCCTCCCCACTAGAAGCTCTTGGACCACCAAAATTATATTTTTACTCAACAAGTAAGTGAGGGTATAACTCCCTCACTTTTCTGATATCTATCCACCTTTCTTTACTTGGATTGTTACCTTTGAGCCCCACACAAATGTACTCCACATTGCCTTTGCATGAAGTTCTTATTCTCTTGTTAAGAATAGTGTCTTCCTGCAACTCATTCAAATATTCAGGTGAAAAATATTCTATAGATGGAATCTAAACATTTTATTATTAATCATCGATCATAGGAGGCTCATACAATCTAAAGTTTTCCACATTCACAACATAATAAATTTGCATGTAAGGTGGAAAATCTAATATGAAAGCGTTGTTACCAATCTCCTCCAAGATTTTTAAAGGACCATATCTGATTGATTTGAGATTTTTACCTTCACCTTGCAATCTTTCCTTGTTGATGTGCAACCAAACTTGATATCCCACTAGGAAATCATGATCAACTTGTTGCTTATCATGTCTTTCTTTATACTTGGCTTGGATTTTCTCCAGCTGTTCCTATACCCTTTGATGCACTAATTGGATTTTTTCAATAAAATTCTTGGCTTTGTCCACATCATTATGTCCATCTAGTGCAATATATTTGCCAAAGATAAAATCCAAAGGAGACTTTAGCAAATAACCCAAACAATCTTCAAATGGAGATACTTATGTAGATGAATTCTTGGCATGAATGTAGGCATGCTATATGTAAGGCAAATGTTCATCCCAAAGCTTAGGATGGTTACCACAATATCCCTGAAGGAGATGCACTATTGTTCTATTCACTACTTATGTCTGGTCATTAGTTTGTGGATGAAATGTTGTGCTCTTATTCATCTTTGTGTCCATGAGTTCCCATAAACTTGACTGAAATTTCCCGATAAATAGAGAATCTTGATCAGAAATAATATAAAGGTGACCCAAAGTGAACCCATACATTTTGGAAGAACATATGTGCAGTTTGTTTAGATGTGACCCATTTCTTACAAGGAATCAACATGCACATTTGCTAAATCTATCCATTATAACATATAAATAATCATGACCTTTCCTGGACATAGGTAGCCCCCTACAAAATCCATAGAAAACCCTTCCCGAGGATGAGAAGCGATAGGAAGTGGAGTGTATAAACCCAATTTCCTATTACTTGGCTTACTAGTAGCACACATAGAACATCGTTTTACATATCTTGATACAGTTTCATTCATATGAGGCCAATAATAATACCGATGTAGTTGACCAACTATTTTGCCTACGCCAAAGTGACTAGAAATAAGAGAAGAATGGGCTTCCCTTATGACATTAACTCTTTCACCCTGTGGAATACACAACTTTCCAAAAGGATATAACAACTTATTACGAACATGATAATCCAACTCTTCACAATGATTGCCTTGACTCAAAGTTGCATAAACATATTTAAAATCTTCATCTTGAGCATATTGTTTAATATAACTTTCATGCATGATTGAGTTATGCTTAAGAATGATAGATGCATTAACAATAGGCCTTAATGACATATCTACAACTTTGTTGTAAATAATTTTATTATACCGGATGACCAAATGGAATTGCTGCAGAAATCCCATTCAGCTGAAATGTCTAGATTGGTTTTTTATTCAAGATATTGAAAAGGTTGATGGTCAGTATGAATAATCGTTTCTTTACCCATCAAATAATGCTTCGACTTCTTCAAATTTTGTAACAAAGAATACAACTCTTTATCATAAGTCGGATAGATGCATTGGAAAAGGTCTTAGAATGATAACATATTGTCTTACCATGTTGCATCAACACTACGCCCATAACATATGCACTTGCATCGATTTGAATTTCAAATGGTTGCTTGAGATATGAAAGTGTTAGAACTGGTGTTGTACTAATTTTCTCTTTCAAAGTGTCAAAAGATTTCTACTACTTGCCTCCCCACTGAAAGACCTGCTTCAAACTTGTCAAAGCATGTAATGGTGTTGCAATAGATGAGAAGTTAGCAATAAATTTTCTCCAATATTGAGTTGCTCCCTAAAATCTCCTAACTTCTATAACATTATTGGGTTTAGGTCAATTCACAATAACATCTACTTTGGAGGGATCAATATTTAATTCACCACCTCCTACAATATGACCTAAGTAAACCAAAGAGGCTTTCCCAAATTCACATTTAGACATCAAATATAACTTTTCTTTTTTCGAGACACCTAGAACTTGCTTTACATGCTTGACATGCTCTTCACGAGTCTTACTAAAAATCAGAATATCATCTAAGTAGACTATGAAAAAATCATCAAGGAATGGTCGCAATACATCATTCATAACTCTCATGAATGTAGCAGGTGCATTACAAAGCCCAAACGACCTAACTAACTTTTCAAATAATCATTGTTTTTTCTTAAAAGCAATTTTTCAAAAATCATCTTTAACAATCCTTACCTAATGATAACCGCTTCTCAAGTCTAACTTAGTAAAATAAACAACATCCTTTAACTGATTTAGAAAATCATCAAGGTGAGGAAGAGGATAATGATTTTTTACTGTGATCTTGTTCAAAGCTAGGAAATCTACACACATGCGCCATGTACCATATTTTGTTGGAACCAAAACAATAGGAGAACCACGCGGAGATGTACAAGGTCTGATGACCCCTTTTTCAAGCAGCTCTTGTATTTGCTTCTTGATCTCTGCATTCTCCAAAACTGATATTATATACATTCCAATACTTAGAAGTGGTGCATCCTGCTACAATTGTATCTTGTGTTGGATTCCTCTTTTTGGAGGTAACACTTGAAGTTCCTAAAACATCTTGTCATAAGTATGAACAACTTCAACCAATTCATGATTGAGTTTAGAATCACATCTTAAGAAAGCTTCAGATTCAACAATATATTTAGCTTTTATCATCAACAACACAAAATTCTTACTAATATTCACAAGCATTTTCATTTGTCAAGCACTAACAAGAGATAATTTCATCTTCTTATGATTTTCTGTAACAATATACTCAACTCCATATTTGAAAAGATGATACTTGTTCTCATGATGATAAAATATGGCTTTTCGGTCATATAAATATGGCCTCTATTGGGTGCGACTTTTTGATGTTTATTTTAGTCATATAACCTATATTTTTCCTCTATTTTCCTTCCATGTCTCTCATACATCATCCATATTTTCTTGAAATTTGAATCTTGACAAAGTATGGCATTAAAATTATTTTTTTAGCAGAAATTACAAGACGTTGCAACTTCCCCATAATAGCTCCAAGCTTCGAGCGTGTGCAGGACATCTGGGCGAATTTTGAGATATATGAAATGATCCTCAATGTCCAAGTATGGATAAATTCCTATCTTCCTTCAAAAAAGAGCCTCACATGTGTCCGATCACTGCTGGTCAAACTAGGCCACTTGTTCAGAAAATATGTTGTTTTTGGCAATAAATTAGGACATTTTTTATCTTAAGGTATTTTCTTCATATTTCATGGATCTACAGGTTTAATTCGACCTATTAGCACTTATGTAGGATCTCAGAAACTGATTTGAGATTTTTTAGTAGTTTTGCTTATTAAACCTCTTTTATAAGTATGTAGCACTTGAAGTAAGAGACATGTTTTTTTGGGAAGAATGTTACTTGACTGAAGTTAATATATTTGGAGCTTTTGAATACCTTCATTGTGTTATGTGGATTATGTTGATGCTGGTAAAAAAGCTTTCTTAATTGATTTTCATTCAAGTGTGCAAGCGAAGCATGCAGGTCCCCCATTGCCAAGCATGTACACTTAGTCTTTAAAATGTCTGCTATGGTCTTTTAATTTTGTTGTAGTTTCTTGTATGCTTTAGTTTATGTTATTTGAATAATATTGATTTTTGCTAAGCCTGATAGTATGTCATGTAATGACCTCTTGTAAAAGAGCTTAATGTTCTTTCATCTACAACAATTAAGAATTATCGATTCGTTCATTTTTGCAATTCATTTATATAGAAAAAACACTTGATAATTTGATAATTTTTTTATGCTATTGGAAACATTATGAATCCATCTCCTATAAGGGAGCTTAAAGTTCACTTGCTTACAACATTTAAGATCTCAAAATAGTCTACAAGCATTTCCAAGTACAAGTGTGTTAAAAAATTGCAATTTAAGCCAGTTTAGGGAGTCTCTAAGCCATATATTTTGGTGTGCATCCAAGTTCACGAATTCTGGATTGATAATTAAATTTATGATCTGATTTATAGCCCTAAATTGGACCAACATTTTTGGCGATGTTGCCGGGGAAGCACATTTAGAGACTAGAAGCTTAGTTAATTCATTTAGATTTCCTTTAAAAACAAAAACAACAAACTTTTTTTTAGTTTTTAGTATAGTTATGTTTCTTTATGCCTAGAAAAAGGGATGAAAAGGGTAGATAAAAAAAAGCACAACCCTCCAACTACTCAACCATTGTTGGGAGAAAGTCCATATACATCTAAACTAACTACACCTATCACTATAGGACCAACTTTGGAAGAGTTAGAGTAAATACAATGTTTAGGGCAAAGGTTAACTCTCATTGAGAAACAAACTTTGTTGGCCTATGAAGTAAAAAGGAAGCAAGCACAAGTAGGAACATCTAAAGTAGTGCTAGAAGGAGTGCTTGAAGATATCATAGTTTCCTTGGATTCTTGGGAGTATTCAGTAGATGTTACAGATTCATTTGGGCATATCAACCCCAACTTACATGTCGATGTTATTAGAGTTCATCAACCCCTAATATAGTTGTTGCATACCCTAAAGAGATTAATCATCAGAATACCTTACTCCCAAAGAAGTTCCATCACAGAAAGCATCCAAAAAGTACTCCTAAAGAGATCAGTGTAGGAAGCCTTCTATCAGGCTGCAATGCATTGCAGGGGCTACACTAACTGGGTGCTATGCATTGCACTTAGTCCCTCTTTAGCCTGTGATGAGCGAACTTGGGCAATTTTCCATGAGGGTTTGAAGATTCCTTATCCACTGGAAGCCTCTAGAAGTTTCTCAAGTGCCACCTGCCCTTTGAGTTCGCCCTTGGATGAAAAAAGGAATTAGGAAACATCAACCTCCTATCTCCCTCTTTCATGGAACCAATTTCTAAAAATAGAAAGGCATTCATCATCATCATTGATGACCCAACCTCCTTCACTCATCTATAAATAGATCACTCATCCAAGAGATCTAGAGGCTGAAAAATATTGAGCTGCAAGGAGATGTCAGTGGTATGAGACTAGGATTGAGTACAAGTATCGTGATATTGTTGGAATGTCTTGCTTTTCATGAGGTGAAGAAGGATTGAATTGGAAGGATGATGCTGGATCGAACTCGCATTGGTTGTAATATTTCTTATTATCAATATAGCTTTCGAGATTTTTCCCCTTATGTTTGTGTTAATGTTAAATGCATTTGTGTGCATATCATGCTTTCCGTGCCATTTATGAACAATAGATCATTATGCTTTAACGAGTTTTTGTTTCTGTAATTTGTGCAGGTACTTTTCAAGCGATTTAAGTACGGGAAGGAGCAGTGAAATCAGTCAAGGGAGATAAGGAACAAGCAGAAGTTACAAGTAGGTTCTCTGTCCCTTATCTTATCTATTATTTATAGGAAAAATTAAGATTGCTTTGATTGTTGTTTCTATATCAGCTTATAGATCTAGAGGGTTAGGTATTTGTAGAAAAACTAAATATTCCCGAAAAAAAATTGGGGACTCCACTGGGGATCGTTTTCCCTTTTTAGTAACTAAGTAGCCTCTTAGAACATCCTAATATATTGTACTTGCTGTCAATTATTGAATTCAATTCGAATCTATTGAAAATTGAATCTAATTTGAGCCAAAAACACCTTCAAAATTGCTCACCGTAATCATCGCATTGTCCTTAACTGAGACCTGCGATGCATTGCAGTTCCCGAATGGGTACAGAGCGATTCAGTGCACTGTTTATCACCACAACCTGCACTGATCTCTTGAAGATCAGTTTTCCCATCTAGGAACTGAAGTTTTTGTCAATTTTCATCTTTGATTGAATTGCTTGTTGAACATGAATGATGTCTCATCTCTGAAACCAACCTTCATCTCTTTAATTCGGCCCTGTTTAGACTAGGATTGGTGAATGTTTTTATGTATTTATTGTATCATTTGCAATCCATTTTCAGAAAGTAGTTTTTGATCGATTGTTGTTTCGATAGAAAAGTGTCGTAAAGTCCTCATTTTCTTCGAAAAGTGAAGTGTCATAAAATCCTCCTTCATAGCTAATCGATTGATCTATTTTGTGCATTTGATTTGATTTTCATTCAAAGTGTCGAAAAGCTTCATTTCTTCAAAATTGAAAGTGTCGTTCAATCTTCCTTTCTCTCTTAGAAGAAAATTGTCATAAATCACCATTTTTTATGAAAAAGTTCTGAATCATTTGTGCATTAGTTTTTCTTATTGCATCATTCACATTAAGAGAAACTGAAAATAAATACATGCATTTGCATTTTAGAGTTTCAGTTTGTGTGCTAAAAGGAATGGTTTAGGGAATTGCATTAGTTTGTGCTCTTTGTTGTTTGCTCAAAAGTACTTCTATGCTCTATCCCTTATAGTTTGGATTTTCATTGTTGAAATTAAATGAAAAGAGTGCTCATCATTCTAGTTGCATTCTTAGGAATTTCAGAACACATGTCGCAGTGAACCTTCAAAGGCAAGTTTCTAAGCAAGATCAACTTAAAATAAACATCAATTAATCTAACAATGCTTTGGAAATTAATGAAAACATATAGAGGTCTAGGCTAGAGATGTGTTCGGGCGTATTTAAACCTAGTGGCTGTCATTTTCATTGAAGGTTGGGTGATTCCTCCTCTTTGATTCGATAAGTGCGAGTATGGACTTATGCTCCCTGTACCATCACGTATATAGTGGGAGACCCCAATAGGTTGAAATCCTTTATCCCTAGGAAGCCAAGTCTACCACCTTACCAATCGCAATGCACTGAACACAGCATTCGAGAAGATTGACTGCCGTACATAAAGTCCTTGGTAATTCCTCTTTCATTTATCACCAAGGTGTATATTGTAGTTTTGTGATTTGTTTGATAAACCCTCTTGTCTAGAGTCTCCCCAGTAGTCACTTTCATTCCTTTTTTACTCTTTAAAAGTAAAAGGATCATCTGAGCACTTTTCCTTTCAGGCTCATTAAAAATCGAAGGCGACTAGAGTCATCTTTTGCTTTTTCTTAACTCTTTAAAACTAAAAAAGCGAAGTTGTGTCCCAGTGTCGTTAAAATTAATTGACCACGAATAACATCCTTATTCCTTAGTTGAGTTTAAGTTGATAAAGTAATCCACAATCATGGAAGAAAGTCAACCCAAACCCCGTCGTTCGTGGAGAACAGCGAGTCAACTGCCTTTGCCTCCCGAAGTGACACCAATTCGGACAAAGTGGTCTCGTTTAACTGAGTCTAGTACATCAAGAACTCCTAGTTCTTCATCTGGGTTGTTTGAAACATTTGTTTCAACAGCTTCAGAGACTCCAGTTACTCCAATTATTTCTGGTACATCCATTCTTAAAGAGGAAGTTTCACAGTTACCTGAGGACATTAGCATTGATCCTAGTGTAACAGTAACCGATGTTGTCTAATAACAAGTTGATCCTAAATGAAATTGTTCAACCAGGAAATTCTTCTGAACTTGAAATAGCTCCATCAGGAGTTGGTCTGGAATCTATCCCAGTTCAAATAGAAGTTACATCTGAACCAGAAGTTGTTCAGGAACCTCCCTTTGAAACTATTGTTCATTTACCTGAACATCTGGACTTCGAATTTCAACATTCAGAAGTTGTTACCCCTCCGACATCAGTCACTGTAGAAACTACACTTTCATCAAAACCAGAAATATTTTACGGACCTGACGGTCAACCTCTTCCACCAGATTTGATTGCCATAGAAGAAATAGTAGAGGATTCCACACCTGGCACCCCATTTCACTTTGGAACTGGGATTAATCTTTATCCTACTACACTTGATTACTTTGCTTCATTTAATCCTGCTTCCTTGCAAGTTCCCGTTGAATCTTTAGGACAACTTTTGGGCCAGTTAACTATGGCTGAACAACCGTCAACATCCAAGACTATATCATTTGATGCAGCTGCAGCAGAATCTTTTGTTGTCACTCCCTCGATGTTTTCTACCACACCTAAGTCGCACCTATATGGTGAATCGTCCGTTCCGGTTGGTTACCAATCATTGTCTGGAACCCACTCAGGGGTTGCTTCTGCACCATGGTCAACACCCATGTACTCGTCCGGAATTCTACCTGGTTTTTCTCAAATGGGAACTCAACACTCTGATCCTGCACATCAGTATCAATTTGGGAAATCTAGTCATCAAAGACCGGTGTATCCATTAAATACTGGATTGCCACCATATGGAGAGCAATATGCTTATTCATCATTTCCTCCCTTTTCCGGGGGACAACCATATGGTAATTTCCCACAGTATTCAAGTCAAACTGGAATTAGAGTTTGTCAATGGAAACCAATAATGCCAAATCAACCAAGGCTTGTGTATCCAACACAACCAATGCAAACTGTGTCGAATATTCCTACTACACCTGTTGTTACTACTGTGCCACAATCACAAGCTCAATCTGTTGTATCCCAATCGGTACAAATTGATCCTTCTTCCTTAAAACCACAAGTTTCAAGTCAAGAGGTTCAAGTTTCTCAAGTTGTTATACAACAACCACTTGTTTTTGCAGCCCAACAACAACCTCAAGTTAGTATACCTTTATCCGGAATGACCCCGGTATACACTGGTATAGTTGATCCATAGCTTGATCAATCTTTCATTACTGGGCAACAACAGTTCGTTCAACAACCATGGCTGTCGCAATTCCAACAACCTCAATTCCAACAGTCCCAATCCCAGTTTGGACTTGGTTCACAAGCTCAAACTGGTTTTGGTCAATATCAAGCTTACCAAGGACCTGGGCAACAAGGCTTTGTAGGTTGTGGACAATCACAATTTCAATTTGGTTATCAACAACCAATTTATACTGGTTTTGTCCAACAACCTTACTAAGGTTACCAAATGCAGATGCCCTATGCTGGTATGCAAAGACCTATTGCATAGGCGATTCCATCTTATCCTGGGTATGCTCCACCTGACTTGAATCGACAATTTCCATTCATAGCAACTTTAGAATTACCAGATTTAAATCGGCTCACTAATGATCCAATTGCATATGCGCTTTGGTGGCCGGTGATTCCTCATAAGTTACCATCTGATATTCCAAAGTTTAATGGAAATCCAGGAGAAGACCCATCGAATCATGTTATGACCTTTCATTTATGGTGTTCATCCAATACTTTGAATGATGATTCGATCAGACTTCGTCTTTTCCAAAGAACGCTTACTGGTCCAACTACTAAATGGTATATTGAATTACCAAGAGCTTCTTTCGATAACTTCACCATTCTAGCCACTACCTTTTTGACCCACTTCCAATTACCTATCAGGTATGAGACCGGATCATAACTCTTGACCAACTTTAAATAGACTACCTCCACCCATATATCAGATCATATTCATGAGTGGCGGTGTCATCGTCGAATGGTTAAGACATATGTTCCCGATCAACTTTTAGCTGAGTGGTTCATAAAGTCCTTGTTGCCATCAATCACTGAGGATGTGGCAAAAGGAGGAGTTGTCACAGAAGAGCAAGTTATCACTCGTGCCCAATATTTGGATTTGATTTACACACAATCAGGCACGCTCTATGATAAAATTCCCGATGCACCTAGACTAGCCTTCACTGTTCCACCACCTCCAAAATCGAGTAGGGACTCTCATGTCGGTGATAGCGTGATCGGTTCTTCAAGCACACAGACGGCAAGAGGACCATCTGGTCAAACTCTTGCTATTTCCAATCAAAATGCAAATCCATCAGAAAACACTCTTGCCTCGGAGATTAATGTCGTGTCATCTGACAAAGGCAAAAATCCAAAGCAACTAGGAGGTAAGAAAAAGGGAAAGAATAACAAAAAGAAACAGGAAAATTCCACTCCTGAGAAATCATCTGAATCCCCTACTGTGGCTAGGAAACCTCGTTATCCATGTCTGATATGTAATGACGAGCATTATACAAGAGATTGTCCACATCGCTCTGAGGTCTCTAAACTTCTAAAGACTTCAAATACCTCAGCAGTGTTGACAGATCCGTTTCCAACCCCAGAGACACATTTGGTTGCAACTGATAATGCTTCCACATCCCAAGTACTCATGTTGTCTATCACAAATCTGCAAAACGATGTTTTGGTGTCAACAAGGAATAAAGATTATGGAAATCCTCGTCGTTAAATAACTAGGCTACTGATCAACCTAGTACTTCGACCTCAACTTCACCAGAAGTTGTTCCACCAATTGTACCTGAATTAATAATAAAGCCACCAAAGGGAGTTGTACACAAATCAACATTCAATCCTCGTGCTCAAGCAGCTCAAAATTATAATATAGTGGAAGATCTGGCTCAATCACCTTCCACTATGTCGACACTTGAAGTATTGCAAAACTGTCCCTCCCAGAAACAAGCTTTATTGTCAGCAATAGGTGGAATAGATCCTACAAATTCAAATCTTATGGTTTTTAACCATGTGGGATATACGCCACAGTTACTGATGCAATTAGCTTTCCTAATACAAGTAAAATCTCTCAATAAAAATGTTCACCGAACTATTATTGATGAGGGGGTGTCTACTTGCATTATGTCCATGAGCTGCTGGAAAACTCTTGGTTCACCGCCCTTGTCACGATCACCAACTACATTAAAAGCTTTTGATGGAAGAACATACACTCCGTATGGGATTTTGAGTAACCTGCAAGTTGAACTAGGGGGAAAAACAGTAAATGTTGAGGTCGAGGTTGTTGACAGACTCCTTGATTACAACATTTTACTAGGAAGACCTTGGGTATATGCTATGGTTGCCATTGTTTCCACATACTTTCGAACGATTGGATTTCCCTTCAAGGGTGGAATCACAGTCATTGATTAGCTAGCCTTCTTTTCCAATAGTTCACAGGCTACAGGAAGCATTCCATTGATACACGAAAACTCACCATCGCTTCAAAATGTTGGAGTTGGTCTCCTAAAATATCCTTCCCTGATGGGCACTTTTACCCTCCCATCACCATCTGGCTTCGCGGAAGTGGCAAGAGTGCAGACCCACAACATGATTTCTTCTGCATCATCTAATTTTAAGAAGAAATCCAACTAATTTGAAAGTGATGATTATAGCGAGGCAATGCCACTGAGCCCCATTGAATCGTTATAGCATTCAATCTATTGGGCTTGTGCGGCAAACCCTAATCCGCACTCAACAATTTCATGGGTAGATAGGTCTTTAGAATATGGCACCTCTTTAGATCCTTTTTCGCGTATACATTCTATGGATGAAGGAATTGTCCAATCAATGATGATAGGAGAGATGTCGTGGGAAGATTATCATCATCGTTCCCACCTTCGAGATGACAATGAAGATTATTCAAATGAACTCAATCACCCATCAATCATTGATTTCTTGTCAAATTCTATAAATACTGTAGATTCTGAGCGTAATCTGTCTAACATAGAAGAAACAATTTCTATAAACATTTCGACCAAGCCTAACATTGTAGAAAATATTCATGTCGGAAAATCTTGTTCTCCATTAGAACTAGATAATTATTGTGCTCTTTTTCACGAATTTTGAGATGTCTTTGCATGGTCTTATGAGGAGATTCCAGGCATTGAATCAAGCATTGTTGAACATGAGATTAAAATGTACCCTGATGTCAAACCAGTACGATAGCGGCTTCGACCTGTTCATCCTAAGAAAGTCGCTACCATTAAAGCAGAGGTTGAAAAACTTTTGCGTGCTGGCTTCATTTTTTTGGGTCCCTATAATACTAGTGATTACCCCATTACTATTGTAGTTATACCCCTTATTTATATTGTTGTGCCCCTATTACCCCCATATTATTATTTCTGTGCCCCATAGAATCCCTCTATTGTTATTTTTGTGGCTTTATATTATTATTGTTAGGTCGGCTGGATTATATTGTGACTCCTTAGACTCCTATATATAGAAAGGAGGTTTTGTCATTTGTATCATCCAAGAATTGTTCATTTATGTAATGTAAAGGAGGTTGCCCCCTCGAAGAGGCTGAATTCTAAGGCGTGGATCTATCTTTTCTATCTTTTCTTGAGCTGGTTTCATAACATTTGGTATCAGAGCTTTGGATTCTAGGGTTTCGCTGCTCCAAACAGGTCATCGTGGCATTTTCGCTATAACTTTTTTCTGTGATGTTTCAGAAGTCGCAAAAAAAAACCCATTTGAGAAGAATTGACGTTAAACCTTGGGTCCAAATTTCAGAGTTTTTCGCGCGATATTTTCGGAGATATGATCTGAGGAAGTTGGTCTTTTTGCAGACTCCTGAATTACATTCAAAACAGGTGACCTGGGGAAAATCGTCATAACTTTCTCTCTGAGGATCGGATTGAAATTTCGTAAAAAGGTACAGAAAGAGGACGGACTGTAGTTTCTTGTGGGTGTTGTTTAGATCCAAAGGTCGAAACAGTGACTCGTGGCACGTCGTACAAGTTAGCTCTACTGAACTAGTCTATAATCAAGTCACTGTGGGAGATTTCACATAACTCTTCCTTGGAGAATCCAATTTGGGTCAGACTTGTGGCATTGGAAAGAGGACACAGAGAGCTACTACAAGTCACAATTTCAGAACTAGATGACTGGAAAGTACAGAGATACATCAGAGGCAATATCGAGCTCCTACAAAGTGAAAAAAGGTGTGTAGATTTTTTTAAATTTTTGCTTAAGCTTGGTTTGAAAATTTATTTTGAAGGAATTCAAAGGGCATAGTAGAGCATTATTATCGGTAACTGATGCCCCGAGGAAAGAAAATGCAAACACCTAGTAAGGAACCTGAAAGCTCTAGCATGACTCATGAAGAAGAGGAAGAAATGCTACATGATATATCAAAATTACAAGAACAAGTGCAACAAATGTCACGCTCACAAAAGTTAACAGATGCTAAGATAAATGGCGTGGAAGCTAAGATGAATGGCATGGAAGCTAAGATGGACAATTTGAAGATAGATTTGAACACAAATTTGAAGACAGGCATGGCAGATTTGAAGACAGATTTGACTAATTTTCTACAAGAAATACTTACTAATGGTGAAAAGGTAGTAAAGGAAACTCATGATGAGAACAAAAGAAATGTTAATCATGATTCCATAGACGCTAATGTTGGATCGAAGAATCACCATATTCCAAAAATCGATATGAGGAAGTTTGATGGCAAGGATCCCGCCACATGGATATTACAGATGGAGCAATTCTTCGATCTCAATAATGTGCAAAACACACAAAAGGTACGTATGGCAACTTTATATTTGGAACCAAATCAGTTTGTATGGTATCAATGGCTTTGTTCTCGTAAACAATTTATCACTTGGGCAATTTTTACGGAAGAATTGATAGCACATTATGAGGATACAAAAAGCAACACTTTTTTTAGCCAATTGATAAGTCTCAAACAAAAGGGTTCAATAATGGAGCACATTGAGGAGTTCCAAAAATTGAACATAAGGGTAAAAGATATTCCAGAGGAGCATAGGATTGATGTGTTCATAGGGTCTTTAAAGGATAATATCCAACATGATGTGCGCCTTTGGGAACCTGATTCATTAGAGAAGGCATTCAGGTTAGCAAGAAAAATGGAAAGCAAAATTATGGCAACTAGGAAGCATACCATTCACAACTATAAAGACGGAAGTGTTGTTGCCCATAGTCTTCCACAACCTACAAGGTTGACACCACAACAATTGGAAGAAAAAAGAGCAAAAGGGCTTTGTTACAATTGTGATAGCAAATACACAAAAGGTCATAAGTGTGCTGAGAAGAAATTATTCTACATAGATTGTGAAGAGGAAGAAGAAAAGGAGCAAGAAAGGTCAAAAGAAGAGGATATATTCCAGGAACAAAGCCTAGATGAAGAACAAATAAATCCGACCATATCTTGTAATGCATTGGCGGGAATTACCACTCCTCAAACCATCAAGATAGAAGGACAAATCAAGAAGAAAAAGGTAATAGTGTTGATTGATTCAGGAAGCACCCACAATTTTATTCATTGTAGGGTAGCAAAAGAATTGAATTGCTTCCTATATCCAGCACCAGAGTGTCAAGTGATGATTGCAAATGGAGGAACAATAAATTGTTCTGGAAAGTGCCATAATATCAAGCTATCCATGGGAGAATATGTATTGACTAGCCCAATGCTTTCCATTCCAATGGGAGGTGCTGATGTTGTACTAGGAGTCCAATGGCTACAATCCTTGGGTACAATAGCTTTTAATTTTCAAGAACTTTTCATGAAATTTTCTGTGGAAGGAAAGGAAGTTGAATTAAGGGGTATTGCAGGGAAACCAGGAAAGATAATCAGCTCTAATGGCATGACAAAGCTTCTAAAAAAGGAGCAAAGAGGTGTAATTGCACAATTATGTTCGCTAGATGTTTCCACATTGGAATCATCTATTTCTCCAGATCTCCAAAAAGTCCTGGACAATCATTCCAAGGTATTTGAGACTCCCAAAGGTCTCCCACCTATGCGTGATCATGATCATGCTATTCATCTGATTCCAGGAAGTGTTCCTCCAAACATCAGGCCGTACAGATATCCCTATGTCCAAAAAAGTGAAATTGAACGTATGGTTGCAGAAATGCTAGAGGCTGGTATAATTCAACCGAGTCAAAGTTCTTTCTCAGCTCCAGTAGTATTGGTGCACAAGAAGGATGGATCATGGCGCATGTGTCCAGATTATAGGGAGCTCAACAAGCTCACTATTAAAGATAAGTTCCCATTCCTGTCATTGATGAATTACTGGATGAATTGCATGGATCAATTTACTTCACCAAGTTGGATCTTCGTTCGGGATATCATCAAATCAGAATGAAGATTGAAGACATTCCGAAAACGGCATTTAGAACTCATGAGGGTCATTATGAATTTTTGGTCATGCCTTTTGGCCTTACCAATGCACCTTCAACATTTCAAGGTTTGATGAATTCAATTTTCAAACCATTCCTTAGAAAATTTGTGTTAGTATTTTTTGATGATATACTAATCTACAGCAAGTCTTGGAAGGATCATGTTGAACATGTTGACAGGGTGCTACAACTATTGGAGGAGAAACAATTATATGCAAAAAGATCCAAATGTTTCTTTGGAGTCCAGGAGGTGGAATATTTGGGTCATATTGTATCTCATGAAGGAGTTAAGGTAGACCCTAGCAAAATTAAAGCCATTAAGGAATGGAAAATCCCCACATCCATAAAGCATCTGCGAGGATTTCTTGGGTTGACAGGGTATTATCGCAAGTTTGTTAAGAATTATGGGAGAATAGCAGCACCTCTAACAACATTATTGAAGAAAGATTCATTTTCATGGACTCCGGAAGCAACAAAGGCCTTTGAACATCTTAAAGAGGCAATGTGCCAAGCACCGGTCTTAGCTACACCGGACTTCACAAAAACCTTTATTGTGGAATGTGATGCTTCAGGAAATGGAATTGGTGCTGTTCTAATGCAAGATGAAAGACCCATTGCTTTTGAAAGTCGTCCAATCAAGGGAAAGTTTTTAAGCAAAGCTATTTATGAGAAGGAAATGTTGGCAATACTCCATGCACTTAAGAAATGGCGACCCTACCTAATGGGAAGACACTTCAAGGTAAAAACGGATCATGATAGCCTTAAATACTTTTTAGAACAAAGATTATCCTCTGAAGAGCAACAAAAGTGGGTCACAAAGATGTTGGGTTATGACTTTGAAATCATCTACAAAAAAGGGAAGCAAAATGTGGTGGCAGATGCACTCTCAAGAAAGGATGAGGATGTGGAAGCATTGTTGTGTGCCATTTCTATTATCCAACCAGATTGGATAAACGAAGCAAAGGAGGAATGGAAGAATGACGAAGAAGTGTGGGCACTTATTCGAAAGCTACAACAAGATTCCAGTACTTCTGATACATTTAGCTGGCAAAATGATTCGTTATGGTACAAAGATCGCTTATACCTCTGTAAGAATTCCCAGCTAAAACAAAAGATTCTTATGGAATTGCACACTTCTCCCTTAGGAGGGCACTCAGGATTTTTAAAAACTTACCACAGGGTTAAGAAGGAATTTTTTTGGGATGGCCTTAAATCAGATATTCAAAAGTTTGTGGCGGAATGTTTGGTTTGCCAACAAAATAAAGTTGAAACAATTAAGACACCGGGTCTATTACAACCTTTATCCATTCCAAGCCAACGTTGGGAGGAGGTTTCAATGGATTTTATCACAGGTTTACCCAAGTCTGAGGGAAAGAGTGTCATCATGGTGGTAGTTGACAGACTTACCAAGTATGCACACTTTTGTGCATTATCACATCCATTTAAAGCCAGTACAGTTTCTACTGCATTTATGGAAACAGTTCAAAAGCTACATGGAAACCCAAAGATTATTGTAAGTGACAGAGATCCCATTTTCACTGGAAATTTTTGGACAGAATTATTTTCTTGTCTTGGTACTCAGTTAGCTCATAGCTCATCTTATCATCCTCAATCTGATGGGAAAACTGAGATAGTAAACAAATGTTTGGAAGGATATCTTCGTTGCTTTGTATCTGATAAACAGACACAATGGGTCAAATGGTTGCCTCTGGCTGAATGGTGGTATAACACTTCCTTCCATACAGCAACAAAAATGACCCCATTTATGGCACTTTATGGGTATCAACCACCATCCATCACATCATATTTAAGAGAAAATTCTAAGGTTCAAGCAGTGGAACATCACATCGAACATCAACAACAAGTCCTCCAACTCTTAAAGGATAACCTCGTGTTGGCACAAAATAGAATGAAACAACAGGCAGATCAACATCGCAGTGAAAGAAGTTTTGATGTAGGTGATTGGGTATTCCTACGGCTACAACCATATAAGCAAATGTCCCTAAAGCAAGCTAAGAAGGATAATAAATTATCACCAAAGTATTATGGTCCGTACAAGGTGTTGCAAAAGATTGGTACTATGGCATACAAATTGGAGCTTCCTGCAGCTTCTCGATTGCACCCAGTTTTCCATGTTTCATGTTTAAAGAAGGTTATAGGCGACAAGCTCCCAGTTCAAACAATATTGCCAGAACTTGACGAGGAAGGAAAAATTATATTGGAACCGGAAGCAGTCACAGAAACAAGAACTCGACAGCTACGAAATCGATCAATTTCAGAGTATCTTATCAAGTGGAAGAACTTATCCGCTGAAGATTCCACATGGGAGGATGAGAATTTTATGCAGAAGTATCCAGAACTACTCAAGCGTTGAGGACAACACTTTTTTGAAGGAGAGGGGCATGTTGGGTCCCTATAATACTAGTGATTACCCCATTACTATTGTAGTTATACCCCTTATTTATATTTTTGTGCCCCTATTACCCCCATATTGTTATTTCTGTGCCCCATAGAATCCCTCTATTGTTATTTTTGTGGCTTTATATTATTATTGTTAGGTCGGCTGGATTATATTGTGACTCCTTAGACTCCTATATATAGAAAGGAGGTTTTGTCATTTGTATCATCCAAGAATTGTTCATTTATGTAATGTAAAGGAGGTTTCCCCCTCGAAGAGGCTGAATTCTAAGGCGTGGATCTATCTTTTCTATCTTTTCTTGAGCTGGTTTCATAACACATTTTCCCTATACCTCTTACTGATTGGGTATCTAATATTGTTCCAGTGATGAAAAAACAAGGGACAATTCGAGTGTGCGTCGATTATAGGGATGTAAACCAAGCATGTCCAAAGGACAACTATCCTACACCTTTTATCGACCAGATTATTGACGAATGTGCCGGATGTGAAATCTTTTCATTCATGGATGGATTTTCTGGCTACAATCAAATCAATATCCGCCCACAGGACCAATCAAAAACTACCTTTATATGTCCGTGGGGCACATTCGCATATCGAAAGCTACCCTTTGGTTTGAAAAATGTAGGGGCTACATTTCAGAGGGCGATGAATTATGCCTTCCATGACATCAAACACATTTTTCAACCTTATCTTGATGATTTGCCTACTCATTCGCGAAAACAGACTGATCACCTTCAACATTTGAGAGCAATATTTTTACGTTGTCAACACTACAAAATAAGACTCAATCCACACAAATGTGTGTTTTGTGTTGGCTCTGGTCGATTGCTCAGATTCATAGTTTCGAAAGATGGAATTCGACTCCATCCCATAAATGTTCAGGGAATTCTTGACATGCCTCCACCTTCAAATTTGTTATAAATACAAAGACTTCAAGGGAAGGCAAATTTTCTGAGGAGATTCATTCCAAACTATGCTGAATTAGCTAAAGGTTACACACATCTATTGAAGAAAGGGGTACCCTTCCATTGGGAATAAGTTGTGCAAGCTTCTTTTGATGCTCTCAAAGATTCCTTGATTAAAGCATCATTAATGTATGCCCCAAACTATCAAAAATACTTTTACCTGTATCTCGCTACTGCAGATACAACCATTGGTATAGTTTTACTTCAAGAGGAAAGTGGAAACGAACATCCTATATATTATTTGAGTCACAATCTCAATGATACAGAAAGTAAATATTCATATGTTGAAAAGTTAGCCTTGGCAGTCGTTCAAGCTGTGCAGATATTTCGTCATTACATCCTCCTTTGCAAAACTACCATTGTATCAGATTGCAACCCTATGACATACATCTTGTCACGTCAATTGCTGGGGGGAAAATATTCTAAATGGATAGTTATCTTGCAGGAGTTTGATTTGGAGTTCATCAAATCCAAATCAAAGAAATCTCTCGTCTTTGCTGAGCTACTTTGCGATCTTCCCTCGTCCTCCAATGATTTAACATCAGAAGCATCAATCTTGGATGAGTCTCTGTTTCTGATTTTGTCAAGTGATCCATGATATGGAGATATACTAGTCTATCTCCAGACCCAAGCTTTTTGGCCTAATACCTCTCGCTCTAAACAATGACGTAATTGATACCAAGCCAAAGATTATCTGATCATTAGTGATACACTTTATCGTCGTGGTGTCGATACGATATTTCGTAGGTGCCTTACTCATGAGGAGGCTGAGAAAGCTTTGAATGAATTTCATTCAGGTGCTTGTGGGGGGAATTTATCTGGTTACGCAACTGCTCAAAAAATTCTACGAGCTAGTTACTTTTGGCCATCTATATTTAAAGATTTTATTCTTGCTGTTAGAAGGTGCCATGCTTGTTAGATTCTTGATTGTAAAACCAGATTACCACCTGCACCACTACATCCAGTCGTTGTTGTTGGCCCATTAGCAAAATGGGGCATTGATTTTATGACATGTAACCCCACCTCGGTCGGGGGGCATGGGTATATTATAGTCGCTGTTGACTTTTTTAACAAATGGTCCAAGGCGATGCCTACATTGAACAACAGTGGTGAAACAGTTGCTCTTTTTTTTTTAACCATGCAGTCTCCAAGTTTGGTGTGCCACAAGCTATAGTTATAGATCATGGGTCGCATTTTCGCAATCACATGATGATTGAATTAACTACCAAATTAGGACTGTCACATGATAGTTCTACTCCATACTACCCGCAAGCTAACGGACAAGTTGAGGCAATCAACAAAATCCTTAAGCGCATGTTGCAAAGAATGGTTGGAGTCCATAAAAGGAATTGGCATTTAATCTTGTACTCAGCTCTGTGGGCATATCGGACCTCGGTGAGAAATGCGACTGGATTTACACCTTTTCAGTTGGTGTATGGTTTGGAAGCAGTCTTACCAATCCAATGTGAAATCTCATCCCTCAAACTCGCAATTGACTTGCTACTCGATACTTCTGAAGTAGAAGCACGTTTCTTGGAATTAATCCATCTGGATGAAATCCATCGTGATGTCGCATTGGCTAATGAAGCACATAAGAAATGCATCAAGGCACAAAATCACAAGAATGTTAAGCCTCGTGTATTCTCAGAAGGTGACCTAGTCTTTCTTTACGATTAGGATTCTGACAAACTAGGAGCAGGGAAGTTGAACCATTATGGATGGGCCCTTATATTGTTAAACGTGTGTTGACAAAAGGAGCCTACGAGTTAGTCGATTATGATGGGATTCCATTGTCGCAGCCCCGAAACGGGTTGTATCTTAAACGTTACTATGCTTAATTAAGTGTAGTAAAACTCATTGTACATATGCTTTGATTGCATTTTTGTGTGTTAGTTTTCTTTTAGAGTTTTGATTTGGTTAGGTAATCCACTTCACATTTGTTGCAGATGTCGAACTTTTCGGAACCATTTGTTGGGTATGCCGACAGAGCTAGTCGTAGTACGCAGAACCTATCTTCTACAACATGGGCCATTTTCACTCCAAGCGGTGAGTTAGTGAGTTTCAGAGGGATATGTATTGGTTGATCAAAAAACAATATCGCTGAGTATAGCACATTGATTGAACTCCTCTCTGATGCCATTTCACATGGCATACACCGAATCATTGTTAGGCTAGATTCACAACTTGTCATACTACAACTTACTAGCGTCTATTCCATCCGAAACCCAGCAATTCATCGCATGTTCCTTAGAGTTCGAATTTTGGAAAGACATTTTGAATTTATTCAATATCAACATATTCCCAGAAATTTAAACACATTGACTGACTCTCTAGCAAACTATGTGTTAAATAGACATTTGCAACATATGTAAAGAAAGCATTTTCAAATCACATCATCATTTGAACAGGATTTCATCACTTAACCACAATAAGACTCTGAAAGTCAAATAGATAGTTGTATATAAGTTTTTACAAATAGTTTGTGTCCAAGACAAAATCGGTCATCTGACCCAAAAAACTCAAAAATGAATGCAGAAAATATCTCAATAGACTAGTGCTGCTGATGATAACAGGTCACAGCCTGTGCTATCATATGCAAGAGTCTCATCCAACGACTCGGCACGCCAATGGTATGGCGCTGCAATCTCATGGGTAACTCCTCAAGCCGGACATCCGGAATACCGAGGGTTAAACCCTCTAAGTGATCCTGCAGCTGAGCCAAGGTCTCTGCTATGTCCAAATATCTAAGAACTGCCCTCCCAACAGCTCTTTGAACTGGTCCACCTGCCTCCCGTTGGCGTACCACAGGTCGAACGGATCCAACATCTGCATACATATACAAGTTTATTTAGTCTTGGTAACAATAAAAAAACACAAAAAAAGTAAAAACTTTAAAAAGAAAAGTGTGGTCGAATCAATTTACCAATAGCGCTCCACTGTGCCCCAACTGGCAATACCAGATCTGGATCACCACAGAAGTCCATCCCAGCGTATGGATATTCCATGAAGACCATCTCCTGATGGTCAAACCACTCAAAGAAAGTGGAGGAAAATGAGATCAATGACTGGCCAACATGCCTAGCCATAAGATCTACCCACCTCTACATCCGTGGGTCTCTAGGTCCAAGTACTCCCAAAGAAATGTGTTGTGGCTGCATAAGCGGGATTCTCTCCAAGGCGAAGGAAATCAAGATAGACCCATAACCAAATTTTTTTGTCTTCCTAGTCTTCACCTTGGTCAGTTGTTCTCTCATAGATGGAAGAATTGCCTCGCACCAATTGAATACCTTTGGTTCCAGGCATTCTAAGGCATACTGCATATAAGATCTGTTTGCCAAATGTAAAGCCACACTGCCAGCCAGTCTGGCAAGGGTAAAAAGGATTGTTCTCAAAGGTAGATCACTAACATCTTGGATATGAATCTTTCCATCTCTGCTGGGTTGAGATCCTTCCTGACAAAACTGACGAATATAATCTCTCACTGATTCACCTCCTCTGGTGAATCCTGATAATGAAATGGGGGCACCCCGCCTCGATAAACCCATCAGAAAGTAAACATCCTCGATGGTAAAGGGGATCACTTTGCCCCTAATGTGAAAAACCTGGTCAGTGGGATCCCAAGCACGAACAAGATACTATAGTAGTTCAATTTGTTGCCGCATGCTAGATAAGCGAAAGTATTTCAGCAACCCATAGTTCCTTAAGGCATCAACTGTGCCCTGATCATTTAAGGCAATCATGTCTTGTTCTTCGTGTTCTCGTTCTCTCCATGTAATGACCATTTTGATCCGATGAATGTCTGAAACACAACCATTAGACAAATTAGGATCCAACTTGTGCAAAAAATAGTTAAAAATTTGGGAGAAAATAACTGTTTAATTTTGGTTTTTGCACCCATCGCACCTCCCCTTTAGAGACAGTGCTATGCATTGCATGCTTCCTTTTAGGTGCATGAAATGCATCGCACTTTTCGACAGAAGAAGGGTGCGATGATCTCTGCATTCTCCAAAAATGACATTCTATCTATTCCAATACTCAGAAGTGGTGCATCCTGCTACAATTGTATCTTGTGTTGGATTCCTCTTTTTGGAGGTAACACTTGAAGTTCCTAAAACATATTTTCATAAGTATTAACAACTTCAACCAATTCATGCTTGAGTTTAGAATCACATCTTAAGAAAGCTTAAGATTCAACAATATCTTTAGCTTTTATCATCAAAAACACAAATTTCTTACTAACATTCACAAACCTTTTCATTTTTCTTGCACTAACAAGAGATAATTTCATCTTCTTATGATTTTCTCTAACAATATACTCGACTCCATATTTGAAAAGATGATACTTGTTCTCATGACAATAAAATATGGCTTTTCGGTCATATAAATATAGCCTCTGTTGGGTGCCACTTCTTGATGTTTATTTTAGTCATATAACCTATATTTTTCCTCTATTTTCCTTCCATGCGTCTCATACATCATCCATATTTGCTTAAAATTTGAATTTTGACAAAGTATGGCATTAAAATTGTTTTTTTAGCAGAAATTACAGGATGTTGCAACTTCCCCATAATAGCACCAAGCTTCGAGCGTGTGCAGGACATCTGGGTGAATTTCGAGATATGTGTGATGATCCTCAATGTCCAAGTATGGATAAATTCCTATCTTCCTTCAACACAAAATTCTTACTAATATTCACAAGCATTTTCATTCGTCAAGCACTAACAAGAGATAATTTCATCTTCTTATGATTTTCTGTAACAATATACTCAACTCCATATTTGAAAAGATGATACTTGTTCTCATGATGATAAAATATGGCTTTTCGGTCATATAAATATGGCCTCTGTTGGGTGCGACTTTTTGGTGTTTATTTTAGTCATATAACCTATATTTTTCCTCTATTTTCCTTCCATGTCTCTCATACATCATCCATATTTTCTTGAAATTTGAATCTTGACAAAGTATGGCATTAAAATTATTTTTTTAGCAGAAATTACAAGACGTTGCAACTTCCCCATAATAGCTCCAAGCTTCGAGCGTGTGCAGGACATCTGGGCGAATTTTGAGATATGTGAAATGATCCTCAATGTCCAAGTATGGATAAATTCCTATCTTCCTTCAAAAAAGAGCCTCACATGTGTCTGATCACTGCTGGTCAAACTAGGCCACTTGTTCAGAAAATATGTTGTTTTTGGCAATAAATCAGGACAATTTTTTATCTTAAGGTATTTTCTTCATATTTCATGGATCTAAAGGTTTAATTCGACCTATTAGCACTTATGTAGGATCTCAGAAACTGATTTGAGATTTTTTAGTAGTTTTGCTTATTAAACCTCTTTTATAAGTATGTAGCACTTGAAGTAAGAGACATGTTTTTTTGGGAAGAATGTTACTTGACTGAAGTTAATATATTTGGAGCTTTTGAATACCTTCATTGTGTTGTGTGGATTATGTTGATGCTGGTAAAAAAGCTTTCTTAATTGATTTTCATTCAAGTGTGCAAGCGAAGCATGCAGGTCCCCCATTGCCAAGCATGTACACTTAGTCTTTAAAATGTCTGCTATGGTCTTTTAATTTTGTTGTAGTTTCTTGTATGCTTTAGTTTATGCTATTTGAATAATATTGATTGTTGCTAAGCCTGATAGTATGTCATGTAATGACCTCTTGTAAAAGAGCTTAATGTTCTTTCATTTACAACAATTAAGAATTATCGATTCGTTCATTTTTGCAATTCATTTATATAGAAAAAGCACTTGATAATTTGATAATTTTTTTATGCTATTGGAAACATTATGAATCCATCTCCTATAAGGGAGCTTAAAGTTCACTTGCTTACAACATTTAAGATCTCAAAATAGTCTACAAGCATTTCCAAGTACAAGTGTGTTAAAAAATTGCAATTTAAGCCAGTTTAGGGAGTCTCTAAACCATATATTTTGGCGTGCTTCCAAGTTCACGAATTCCAAATTGATAATTAAATTTATGATCTGATTTATACCCCTAAATTGGACCAACATTTTTGGCGATGTTGCCGGGAAGCACATTTAGAGACTAGAAGCTTAGTTAATTCATTTAGATTTCCTTTAAAAACAAAAACAACAAAAACAAATTTTAGTTTTTAGTATAGTTATGTTTCTTTATGCATAGACAAAGGGATGAAAAGGGTAGATACAAAAAGAAAAACCCCCCAACTACTCAACCATTGCTGGGAGAAAGTCCATCTACATCTGAACTAACTACACCAATCGCTATAGGACCAACTTTGGAAGAGTTAGCATAAATACAATGTTCAGGGCAAAGGTTAACTCTTATTGAGAAAGAAACTTTGTTGGCCTATGAAGTAAAAAGGAAGCAAGCACAAGAAGGAACATCTAAAGTAGTGCCAGAAGGAGTGCTTGAAGATATAAAAGTTTCCTTGGATTCTTGGGAGTATTCAATAGATGTTACAGATTCATTTGGGCATATCAACCCCAACTTACAGGTCGATGTTATTAGAGTTCATCAACCCCTAATACAATTATTGCATACTCTAAAGAGATTAATCATCAGAATACGTTACTCCCAAAGAAGTTCCATCACAGAAAGCATCCAAAAAGTACTCCTAAAGAGATCAACGCAGGAAGCCTTCTATCAGGCTGCAATCCATTGCAGGGGCTACACTGACTGGGTGTTATGCATTGCACTTAGTCCCTCTTTAGCCTGCGATGAGTGAACTTGGGCAATCTTCCATGAGGGTTTGAAGATTCCTTATCCACTGGAAGCCTCTAGAAGTTTCTCAAGTGCCACCTACCCTCTGAGTTCGCCCTTGGATGACAAAAGGAATTAGGAAACATCAACCTCCTATCTCCCTCTTTCATGGAACCAATTTCTAAAAATAGAAAGGCATCCATCATCATCATTGATGACCCAACCTCCTTCACTCATCTATAAATATATCATTCATCCAAGAGATCTAGAGGTTGAAAAATATTGAGTTGCAAGGAGATGTTGGTGGTATGAGACTAGGATTGAGTACAAGTATTGTGATATTGTTGGAATGTCTTGCTTTTCATGAGGTGAAGAAGGATTGAATTGGAAGGATGACGTTGGATCGAACTCGCATTAGTTGTAATCTTTATTCTTATCAATAAAGTTTTTGAGATTTTTACCCTTATGTTTGTGTTAATGTTAAATGCATTCATGTATATATCATGCTTTCCATTCCGTGCTATTTATGAACAATAGATCATTATGCTTTGACATGTTTTTGTTTCTGTAAGTTGTGCAGGTACTTCTCAAGCGATTTAAGTACAGGAAGGAGCAACAAAATTAGTCAAGGGAGATAAGGAACAAGCAGGAAGTTACAAGTAGGTTCTCTGTCCCTTATATTATCTTTGTTTATAGGAAAAATGAAGATTGCTTTGACTGTTGTTTCTAGATCAGCTACTAGATCTAGAGGGTTAGGCGTTTGTAGAAACACTACATATTTCCGAAACAGTAGATTTCTCAGTTCTTCAACCAAAGTCAAATCTAGGAGGACACCCATTAATTCTTGGAAGACCTTGGTTGGCCACAACTGATGCCTTCATTGGTTGTAGATCAGGAAGCATGATTATTTCACATAGAAATGAAATAAAACATATATCACTTTATCCTCCTGCTCAATCACCTTCTTTATTATCATGGCCTGATGAAATAGAACAAAAAAGGAAGAAGTAACTCAACCTATCTTAAGTATTGATCAAGCTCTTAATTTAAGGGAGGAGAGTAATGAAGATTTGATAGATTATTTCATTTTGGAAACATATATTTCGGAATAATTGAGAACCATGCAATACATTTTTGTGGGTCATATTTTACAACAAAATTTTCAAGAAAATTGTACAATCAATTATCTACAAAGATCATTTAATATTATTTTTCCCATTAATTCAACCATAAATTCTCAAATCAAAACGATCGAAATCAGTCCTGGGAAATGTTTGAACATTGGTATAAATTTGGAACAATCACAAGAAGAACAATTGATTGCAATCATAAAAAGCATTCAAAGACTTTTTCTTGGGAATACACTGATATGCAAGGCACCCATCTTGAAATATGCACTCACCATATTTACACATATGATAATGTAAAACCTATAAGGAAACCTCAACAAAGAATGAATCCAATGTTAAAGGAGATAGTTAAAGAAAAATTGCAAAAATGATCAAAGATAGGATTTATCTATCCTATCTCCAATTGTCAATGAGTTTCTCCTTTAGTTGTGGTACCAAAGAAGAATGGAAAATTAAGAGTCTGTGTAGATTCAAAATGCTCCAATGCGCGGTCCACTTCACACAGCCCAACTTGGCCTAGATTTTGGCAAAGACTCTGGATTTTGTGGGGCAGAGCGCGAAGTGGACCACATAGTGGAGCATTTTGAATCTACCGCGCGGTGTCGTAAGGGCTTCGGGGTGGGTCGAAGCCCCTCCTTTTTGTAAAAGCAAGCGATTTTTGTAAGGGAATAGGGGTTTTTGGGCCATAGTTGCTTGTTTTAGGGAGTCCATGGTATTTGGACCATGGTATTTTGATGATGTAACCCTTTGATGTAATAGTATATATAGGGTAAAATAGAAAGAAGAGAGCAATCAAATCGAATTGATCCATATCAGTGTTATGGCAACATTATTGCGATTTGTAATTTGAAAGGGAAGGCGAGGCTCTGCAGCTGAGTGCGTAGAGGCCTGAGTCTGCAACTGAGTGCGCATACAACCTATAGCTTAGTGCACAGGCTAGGTGTTTGATGTGTATATTTTCTTATTATCTATTGTAGAGTAGCAATTATTACAATTGAATTTTTCTTCAGCAAAATTATAATTTATGGTTTTATATGACATGTTAAGTGATTAATATAATGTGACAAAGTGATTTGTAAATGCTAATAATTAGATCACATAATAATACCACATCTCCTAATCCTTTAAGGCTGCAAAAACCTGGTTTTGTGTCCTCCCATAGTCACTTCAGATGACACTATGATCCGCTTGTAGGTCATTTCCAAAAGGGCCAGTAATCGAGGGTTTTTTTGTTGCGCAGTATAGATCGAACCTGGGTCAGCCCAAACCAAGCCAACAATCATTTTCCATTACCATTCATAGATCAAGTCTTAGATTCACCAACTGGGAAAACAATTTTCTCCTTTTTAGATGGATTTAGTGTGTTATATACCTAGGGGGGATAATATGGGGTACAAAGGGAGGTACCCAAGGTAATAATGTAATAATGGGATGGGCCATAATAATAAATAAGGTGGTTAACCCATATCATGTAAGGGACCACAAGTAGTTAGTAATAATGTAATGGGCCCATGGTATTAGTTTGATGGTATGAGGAAACCATGGTAATGACCCATGGTATTGTATGTATGAGGCCTATATAGAGGCTAGAAACTCCACATGGAGAGGCGTCAAGGAATATTGTATGAACATGCATATGGCTTATGGAGTGCTCTCTTTCCTTAAGGAGTGAATGTATGGTGTTGCCCTACCTGAAGGGTTTAACTAATAAAGTGAATCATTTCTATCTATATTCAGATCTTGTTATTTCTTGGGATTATTTGTGTTCTCATATATTTTCAGATCAGATATATAAAAAGTGGTATCAAAGCACTTTCTTGGGCAAAAGTGGAGGATTTTTTTTTTTTTGTAGGATTTCTAGGGCGAACAGTTTGCAGATCAGATATGTATGTTTTGAAACAAAATATGTAAAATGTAATTGTATATCTGAATTTTTTGTGAAAAAAATACCCGATTTCAAAAAAAAAATCGACCGAATCGGAGTCCGGATGAAGGAGATATTGCTGATTTAAAAAATAGTGGTGTTGCAAACAATTTTTCGGGGCAGCGAGTTTTCGGTGCAGATATAGACGTGCTGGTGTAAGATCTGAAAAATCTAATTGCAGATCTGAATTCTTTGTTAAAAAATACCCGATTCAAAAAAAAAATCAGTCGAATCAGAGTCCGGATGAGGGAGATATCGCTGATTTAAAATCAACTCTTTTTTCAGAAATTTTGGTGACGGCAGGAGAGTTGCAGCGCAGATCTGAAATTCCAATGCCTGGATCAAGATTTCTATCACATGGACAGATGCAGAATGGTTGTTCCATTTCCAAAAATAGGTCATAATAGGGATTCTGAGCAATATTGACGGAATTGTGGCCATTTCAAATTTTTGCCAAATTTTTTTGTGATGGCGGGCCTAGATCAGAGGAATGTGTATAAATTTGATGGCTCTCATCCAGCCATATAGCTTGCACAAATGGAGAAATATTTCAGATTGAATTACATCATGGATGATGAGACTCAGCTGAGTGTGGGAAAAATGTACTTGGACCACGAAAGATGGCAATGGTGGCAGTGTCATAAAAAATGCCATCCAAGGACAACTACTTGGCAGATGTTTGCAAAAACTATTCGTGACCACTTTGATCGTAAATCTAATCTTGTGGATAAGCTCACACAGACAGACACACAACCTAGCAAAGATTTTATTTTTACAGGAAAGAAGGAAACCAAGCAACCTAAAGGGTTATTTTCTGCTGGTATCTCCTTATTGCAGGTTCATGGATTGATTCAGAAAGAGAAGATCATTGTTTCTATAAATCCTAGTTGCAAGCATAATTTTATCAATGTTAATTTGGCAAAAAAATTGCAAGTTCCAGCAAAACACATTGAAAACACATAGGTGGATGATGAGGATGTTCAAGTGTATAGGGATTTGAAGATTTCTATGGATAAGTATGTGTTGCATGGTGATTTTTATACTTCAGAGATGGATAATATGGATGTTGTTTTGGGATACCCATGGATGGAATCGGTGGGTACTATAAATATTAACGTGCAGAAGAAATTCCTGAAGCTCTGGTATAAAAAGAAGAAAATTACATTACAGGATATTTCCATTAATAAACAGGTAGAGTCCAAGGAGGCTGAATCAGAAGATTTTCTAGGGACTGACATATCAGATGATGAGCCAGTGATGATTGACAATCAAACACAAACAGAGACTAAAGCATAAAAGGTTACAGGTGTTGATACATCAGATGAGGGTTCAGTGGTTGAAGTAATATTGGAAGATAAGACACCACAGTAGGCACCACAACATAACAGTCAGGCTCCAGTAAGGGGTGAATTAAAGAAAAAGAAACAGTGGGTTAAAACTTCAACATATCATCACCCACATCACCCCACAAGACAACAACCAATAAGATGGCAACCAATTAGCCACAAGGACAACAACCCCCGCAGGACAGATAGAGAGGAGCGAAGATCCACCTACTACACATCAACACAGAAGAGCTACCATGGTCAACTTCCATCTCAAGCGAGCGAGGCACCAGCAAGATCGAGGGTTCACCTTTCTCTTAGATGGCTAGATGCACATGCATGGTACCAGTGGACTACTCTTTTGAGTAGATCTTATTATTTGTGTTCTTCCTATGTTTTGGGAACGAAACATGCTAGCGCAATTCTTGGGATCGGTGAGTCCCGACTGAAGGAGGACACTGGGGGAAAGTTACGCACAGTTCTCAGAGGTAAGGAAATCTTGGGTCTCTATGCATTGCGGGGTTCCAATAGGTATGGAGGAAGATTGATGACTAATCTTGCGAAATGTGCAGTTCAGGTCAGGCTTAGAGAAGCTACTGCGCAATTCTGGGGAGGAAGGCAGTCTACTCAGCTCTGGAATTACGCAGTGCAACTACCACGGGGGACAATGAATTTGCATTGTGTAGTTCCAGACAATAGGGTTTCATCATTGATGGCTGAGTATACGTAGTGCGCTATTTAGTCGGGGTCCAGTGAACAAGAGTTGTTCGGTTGGGAGGATTTTTTGAAAAATGACTATGTGTGGGAGGCATGTGAACATATGAGGAACTAGAAATTGTGATCACACACTTAGCATACTTCGATGACACGACAACATAGACCACCAGAACGAAAAGAAAAAGCATTACCCTCTGTGAGACGTCTAGAACAAAAAGCGACAAGTGTGACACTTGAGATAGACCCTAGGATGACCATGATGACACTTGTGCAGCAATGCTTAAATTTTTTTGTATGAGTGCGACTGATGTTTAAATTGTTAGGAAAACTTGAACACACAAAGAAAAACCTTCGAACTCACCAAAAAAGGACCGCAAGCGTGATAAAACATTCCAACATGCCAAAAGACGACAATTGATCAAACAAGGAGAAGGGGTGAAAAGACTGAGGAAACTCATGAAATGAGCTTGAGTGCTTGCAACAATAAAGGGAAAGAGCAAGGAATAATCTGAAATTTGAATGCAAGCCAAAATTTTTGAGGGTTTTGCAGCTGCTACAAGACATCCAAAGACCTTTTTTAAATGAAAATGATTCTCATATGTTGAAAAAAGAAATTGTCAACATTAAAAAGAAATTTTATTGCTTGAATTACCACTCTCTGTTGACATAATTTTTACTTCCTTCTTGATGCCCTGTTTTAGGAAACTTTGTGCCATGATGTAGATTCTTATTATGCCTATCTTTGAATAGAAGATATCCATGTATCTTAGGCAATCCTTTTGCTTCTTTTGAGACTGATATTTGTGACCAATATTGACAATTTTACTTTATTTCTCCTTGTTTTTGGAAGATTTTTCTACCACTTTTTGATGCTTAGGGATAGGTATGAATGATCTTGTCATTGAAATGATGGGCTATGAAACAAAAATAATGTTGAAGGTAATCAAAGGGAATATTTACAAGATCATTAATTTCAAATGAAGGAATCTGTCAAAAGTAAAGCATTTAAAAGAAATTTCTTTTACATATTTTTCAATTGCTTCCTTGGACGTTATTTGCCATGTTTTTGTAATTGATTTGATTGGAGAAGCTACTTCATGTCTGAAATAATATCTTCTAACTGATTTTGGATTTGGAGATGTTGTCATTGTCTTTCCATGAACTTTTTCTTACAGTTGTAGATCTCATAAATTTCTTGAAGTGTTTTCAGATTCCACTGCTAGAGTAGGCTACAGGTCCCTTTGCTAAAGATGTTTCTAAGGCAAGATTTCAGGTCCCTCTTGTTAGAGTAGGTTAATTTATTAATCGAGGGTCTTTGAAATATTAGTTTGATGTCTTGGAGGAGGTCAAATTCATAAACATTATCACTGTGATAAGTTTGACCTTGTACTGTCTAGAAAGTCATTTTGAGCCTGGTCATCACCTTGATCATTAAAGTCCAACCATGGGAAAGGGTGTCTAAGTATTCTTGTTATGATGATTTTTGAGTTAGGGTACTAAGAGTTGGTTAGGATGTCTACTTGGTCATGTGTCTACAGTCAAAAGAATGATGTTAAATAAATATAGTCATTAATATCCCAATATTTTCACTCTATTCTCATCCCCTTTTTCCCTCCTTCTCATCCCCTTATTCCCTTGTTATCTTAAATTCCCCTATTCCTAAGCATTCACATCATCCCCATTTTATCCTAAGTATAAGTTCCTAGGCCTAAATTTCCCTTGCCTAAACATCATTTTGAATGATGATTAATCCCTGCCCATATCCATTATATATCAATAATTCATCATACCACATCATTTCCCTAGATTATGCTATGCCCCCAAACTCCAAATGATTTCTTTTCAAGTGTTTTCATATGGAGCGTTGATCAAACATCAAGCCAAATTAAGCCAGTAGAATTTTGAATTGCTTTCAAAATAATTACAGAAGGCTTCCATTTTCATTATCTTTTATCATAGGTAGATGAATTGGTTCTTCATGCTGGAAATTTGAGGATTGGTCGAGTATTGAAGGTAGATTTCATATAAATTCAAAAATTGTGTTGCACTCTTACTATGCAGAAGCTGTCGAGGTCGTGCGGTGTTTCGCTGGGTGTTCAAGCTATGTGCAGTTCATTCTCATAGTTGTCATAGGTAGCAATAAGTGGTATTTCATGTTTGTTCATTGTGTTTACATTTTGATTGATTGTTGTCGAGCTTTGTCACATTCTCAGGTTAAAAATTGTTGTGCAAACTCTATTCATCCACCAAGCTTGTAGTCGTATTTTCAAGTTTTCATTCTTGTTTCATAAGTGGGAATTGTAGTCATTTTGTGATGCTCAAAGTTCTAAGTAAGCTATAAAGTGGATTTAAGTTTCCCACTCACCTTCAACATCAGAAATCCTACCCTGTCACCATTTCCTGATACATTTGTTTAAGCAAAATCACGTTGTAACTATTGCCCAGTCTCGTACCCTCCGACCTATACATGTAGCCTCTTTCAAGGATTCAATTTGACCTAACAGGTATCAGGGTCAAATGGCCCCTGCTGTCAGCAAGAAATGTGGGGATCTAGTGCGCACTGAGCCCAACACCATTAACCTAATAAATTATTCACCTGCTATAAGGGTAGCTTTTCAAAACATAGGTTGTATCCCTTTTTGCGAAAAGGTCCAAAAGATAGGTCACAATATGAGGCTCACCAATATGTTTTCTCTCAATTTTCATGATGACAAATTTAAGCTAGGAAACCTAGAGATTTTAGTGACTGAAAAGTTCATTGTTGATGCCACTAATCTCCCTACAGTAGGGGAAAAATGGTTTAAAGGGGATGAACTAGAAATCCTACCTTTCAAACAGTTTGTTAAGCCAGAATTCTTGGATACGTTTTCTACAAATTTTCCCACTATATACCTTCAGGAGCAGTATATTGAACTTTGGAAAGTCATCCAGAGGTACTTCACCTGTGAAGGCAAATTTGGTAGGGTCTATCAATATCATTTAAGGTTGTGGAATTTTACAAAGATAAAACCCATGAATTTACCTTATTTCTTACTCAAAAGCTTAGAGAGAATGGCAACCAAAGTTCAAATTCAGAAAGACAATCATGCTTCTAGTTTATTTCATTTTTCTCTTATCAAAATTTTAGTCAAATTTGCAGTTGAAAAGAAGAAAATGTGCTGGTTGGATTTCCTTTCCAATATTAATTTGTTGCCTTAAGTTGGGTCCTCATTAGTGAAAATGGAAGAGGAAGAACATCAATTGCAGGGAATACCTAAGAAAGAAGTCATCCACCCATTCAATGAGAAAAAATCAGTAAAAAATGAGGATGATAAGCCAAGAAAGGAACTCATAAGCAAGCTTAGTAAGAAGGCTAAGAAACAAAGCATAAAGGATAAGAAGACAACTGAAGAAGAAAAAGTGCAGGTGGCATCAACACAGTCTACCAAGCTTAAGGTAAAGGTTGAAGATACAATCCAGGAGGAGTTTGTAATGAGACCCAGGACAAGGTCAAGGGTAAAAAAGAGTGAGGAAGAGGCAACCCCTCAAGTAGTGGTAGAAATTTTTGAAGATAGACAGGGAGACAAGCAAGAAGATAAGAGAGAAGAAGAAGTGAAAGGAGTTGAAACAATGCAGCCATAGCAGAAGGAAGATATAGCACAATCTGAACAAGGTGTTATACAATATGAAGAAGAGGACCCCAAGATGGTCAAAATGAAAGAAGCCCTTTCTAAATACCAAATGAAGATAGCATTTCTTGAAAAGAAAAATAGAGATTTGAAGCAAATATGTAAACCAACAATTGGAAATACTGAAACATGTCCTAAATACCTTGCCAAAGACAAAAGGAAACATGTCTCATTTTCTAAACAGTCTAAGGAGATTGAAATGGAATCCAGTGGACCCTCAACAAGAGAATCCAAATCAAAATTCAGTTATGTACAACAGTTGAAGAAGGTGGCTCAAGCACCTAGAAATCCACCTTTTAATCAGTGGAAAGAGTATCAAAGATGCTTGGAAGAGCTGGAAGAGAGTCAAGAACAAGTGAA
Source organism: Pinus tabuliformis (assembly GCA_031772625.1). Classification (NCBI taxonomy): domain Eukaryota; kingdom Viridiplantae; phylum Streptophyta; class Pinopsida; order Pinales; family Pinaceae; genus Pinus; species Pinus tabuliformis. Next base: position 60,212,734 of record CM062816.1, read on the forward strand.
GAGGTTCAGACAAGAAAATCAGAGTTACAAGAGGTATGTGCAGCATATCCTTGAGAATTGTGACAATGAAGTTCGTGAGGCATCCAAGGCCCTTGACAGGGGTAAGCATTTTGTAAAATGGTCCATTCCAATGAGGAGGCAGTGTAAAAATTTGTATGTCAAGAATTTGGTGTTGGGTGCAAAGTTAAGGAGCATGAAGCAGAGTTTACATAAGGCATGGGGATTAGTAAATAAGTATAAAGAAGAAGTTAGAGCATCTTCTCCTGAAAGGGTGCCTAAAATGAGGTCTAATATTATGATTGAAGCTAATCCTACTCTATCATCACCCATTGAAAATAATGACCCCACTCCTCTAGCCTCAAATACACAAGCCTCCAACACCAAGGCTTCAAGCATGAGAAAGAGGAGGTAATGAGGCCTCACTTCAAGTTTAAAATTTATTTTAATTTCAAAGGGTTGTTGATGTTTTTTTATTAAAAAAAGTAGTATGAATTTCGTTTTTTGGAGTGGAATTTATTAGCATAGTGGCATTTTGTTAAGTCTGGTGGGCATTAAACAAGAAGTTTTGAAAATTCGGAAGGTAGGGGCTATGCAAGTGTTGCACAACTGTTGTGCAGACCATGCCCACACTCTTTCACGTGCAGTGAAAGGAAGCCACTTGTCAGGGTTTAAAGGGGTCGACATGAAGTAGATGTGGCAGCTAGATCAAGCCTTCAATTATCAGTCACGTACTAGTTTTCAAAGAAAAAAATGGTCGTTGCGCAGCTGCTACGCTGTGTTTGCACAGTCAACATTTCTTTTGAGCTTTTGCTATTTTCATTTGTTTCATGAAGATATGATCTTCAGAGGATAAACTTGTTTTATTTAGACATTTAGTTTTTTATTTAGTTGAAGTCATCAGGCTTTATGTTTTTTTTCATCAAAGGAGGAAAAAGACTTGGAACAACAAAAAGCTTTCCTCTTTTCAAGTTTTGTTATGATCCACAGTTGGATCAACCATGCAACAAATCTAGACTTTATTCATATTATGTATATGCCTATTTAAACTAGTGAATACAATATGAAATGGTTGTTGTTAGTTTAACATTATTGTGGACTAGTATTCGATTTTATGTGATTGTGATCAATTTCATGTTTGGGATGCTTATGACTTGAGGGTTATCAATTAATTGTCTGCAAGGATACTTATGGTATGATACTTTGGAGTTCTTTTTATGTATTTCTCAGTTATTCAATCAGTTTCTTCTTTACAATTTCTTTTGCATAAGTATAGTGATCTCAATTGTGTTGGAATTCAATTTATACAGTTCTAAACAATTGTTATCCATATTTCTATTGCAAATTAAATATTACATACCTGTGTATGTTGTTATTTCTTCTCAATTTATTTCTGATCTATAAGCAACATTGTTGTGTACAAGGAAAGGATTTGTGTTTTTGTTCTCTCCTCTATACTACAACTTATCTTTCTCCAAAGTTTATGATTGAACAACCTTTATGGGTGATATTGATTTTACTTGCATAAGTAAAATTGGTAGCAAGTTGAATTGATCACATATTTCCATTCTCTTCAACCATTCACACTTCAACCAAAGTTTTCAAATTCCTTTTTAGATCTAGTATCTGTATTCCATATAGTCGAAACCTTTAGTTTTCATAAGTTGAGGGAGCCCCCTCCGGTTGAAGAAGACCAGTCTTTCAACCCAAAGAGGTTTGTGGTTACCTCTGAGCTTTCTCCTTTCAACCTCGAGAAAACTATAGAGTTCTAACACCTATGAAACTTTAATGTCTTCAAAAGATAGTATTGCTAGGTACAAATTCAGGTTCCTCTATTTGATCATATTGGTCCCTCTGAAACTGAGAAGTTACTCAAAATCTAGTGCATAACTGTAAAAATAATTTCAAGAAGGAAAAAATCAAACTAAAAAATTGTGCACCTTCCCCCTCAAATTAGGAATTGACTTGTCCTCAAGTCATGTTTGCAAGTGAAAATGTTTTATTGGCTTCCAACAAACTTGAAATTATTCAGATGAAAATCTAAGAAGTAAATAGTAGATATTTTTTTGAATTCTCATTGGCCAATTTTACTTGGTTTTCCAATGAGAATTCAGGTTTACATTGTTCCAGTTTCCAGGTTTTCACAATTAAACCTTTTTTTTTTTAATTCAAGAGGGAGGTAAGGTAGACACAAGATTAAGTTTTTCCAGTACCTCCATCTCATTTTTTGTAAAATTTGAATTCTTCCATTAACCAAAAATGAGACTTCTTCTTCATAAATTTTCTTGACCTTGACTGAGCCATTCTCATAAATTTCTTTAATCTAATATGGACCAATCCAATAGGTTATAAATTTGGCTTGAATGTATTTGAATTTAGAATCAAATAATAAGGTTTGGTCACCTACTTTGAATTATTTCTTCTTGATGAATTTATCATGCCAAGTTGTTGTCTATTGTTGAGTCAGAAAAGTATGTTGTACTGCTGCTTATCTCATTTCATCTAATTGATTTAACTACATCACCCTTTCTTTTTGTGCTTCATCTAGATCCATTCCTAAATCAACTACCAACTTGTAAGTATGAAATTGAAACTCAATGGGGAGTAATAATTTCTTACCATATACTGGCTGATAAGGAGTGAAACCTTTTGTATTTTTCTAAGTGATTCTATATTCCCATAAAGACATTTCTATGCATTCGAAATGTCTTGGTCATGATTGCTTCCAAATTTTTATTAGTAGACTCCACTTGGCCATTTTCTTATGGATGATAGGGTGTAGACTTCTGATGCTTGATCTTGTATTTTTATGTTATGTCTTGCACTAGTTAGAAGTAAATTGTATTCCTTGATCAGTAACAATTTCTCTGGGAACTCCAAATCTTACAAAAATTAAAGGAGAAAGTTAACAATTGTTTGTTATGTAACTCTTGGTAATGCTTTTTCTTCCACCCATTTTGTCACATGGTTAGTACATACCAGTATATACTTCTTTCCATTTGATGGTGGATTGATAGGACCAATGAAATCAAGTGCTGATTTCTCAAATGGCTCTATCAAAACTTGTGGCTTTAGTGGCATTTTATCAAATGGCACTGGTATGCCCATCCTTTGAAAATTGTCGCAACTTTTGACATATTTTTTGGAATCTTTAAAAATGGATGGCCAATAATACCCCAAATTGAGTATTTTGTATGTTGTTCTCTTATCTGCAAAATGTCCACCACAAGGTTTGCCATGACAAGCTTTTAAAATTTCTAATATTTCATCTTGTCTTACACATCTTCTAATAATATGATCATAACCATTATAGAAAACATCTCCATTAAGCCATGTGTATCTAGCACTTTCTTTAATCACTTTTTTTTTCTCTTTTGATGTAAAATGTGGAAGTAACTTTACTGTTGATAAATAGTTAGCTATATCAACATACCATGGAGTTATAACTGATATTACAAATAAATTTTCATCGAGAAAATTATTTGAATTCACCCTTTGACTAATGAAGTGGTTTTCTTAAAATAATGTTTACTATATTTAGGAGTATGTTATAATTATTTGTTTATTTATATTCATTTATATATCCTTGGTCATGTTATTTTTATATAATTATACATATAATTAAAAATTTGAGTTAAAATTAAATTATTTTAAGATTAATTAAAATAAGTTTTTTCAATTTATTTATATTATTTCTTCACCTTTTTCCTCACCAAGTCAAATTTAGTCGTTTTCCTTATAGCCTTTAGAAGGTCTATCTCCATATTTAAATTGCCACTATGATCTGATTCTTCATCTTGTCATGATGATGAACCACATAGGTTGGTTCGAAACACGTCGACCTAAATCTTCCAATGTGATTTCTTCCGAAAATGTTTCAAATATTCAAAATTATTTGAGACAAGAATGATATCACCAAGAGTATATAATCGAGATAGAAAATATGCCACTTGATTTTCCCTTGCAGGTCTATCTAGGACAATAATGTTGAATTCCTGCATCAATAAAACCACCTTGGAATTCTGCCATTAGTAATGTTTTTATTCACCAAATATCTGCTTACAGAATAATCTGTATGGATGAAGACTTCATAACCTGTGATGTAATGACGAAATTTATTCACAACATGAACTTCTACCAACATTTTTTCTCAGTAACTATGTAGTTCAACTCTGCAGGGGTTAGATTTTTGCTAATAAAATAAATAGCATAACTCATATGATTCTCTTTCTGACCCAGATATGCCCTTATTCCAGTTTCTGATGCATCAGTAGAGATGTGGAATGGTAAAGCCCAATTAGGTCCTCTAAAAATAGGTGTTGTGGATAGTTTGTCTTTGAGATTTTCAAATGTTTTTTGACAATTATCCTCCCAATAAAATTGTATATCTTTTGCAAGTAATTTGAATAAAGGCAAAGTTATTTTACTGAAATTTTCAATGAACCTTTTATAATATCCTACATATCAAGAAAACCTCTTACTTCCTTTTGATTTGTAGGTTCTGATAAATTGACAATGATTTGTATTTTACTAGGATCAATTGTTATCCCTGAAGATGAAACATGATGACCCAACACTATTCATTCTGTCAACATCACAAAGATTTTTTCATTACTAAGAGATAAGTTTGTTTCCATGCACCTTTTTAAAACATTTTCCATTTTGTTCAAAGAATCATCAAAAGTGTTTCCATATGCAGAGAAAGAATCCCTATAAACCTCTACACATTCATGTATTAAATCATCAAAAATATCTAGAAATTCTCTTTGAAAAATAGTTGGTGCATTACACAATCCAAAGGGGAACTCATTGTAAGAAAATTTACCCCAGGGACAGGTAAAAGTAGTTTTGTCCTGGTCTTCTAATGCTATTTTAATTTGATTGTAGCCACTATGTTATATACCTAGGGGGGATAATATGGGGTACAAAGGGAGGTACCCAAGGTAATAATGTAATAATGGGATGGGCCATAGTAATAAATAAGGTGGTTAACCAATATCATGTAAGGGACCACAAGTAGTTAGTAATAATGTAATGGGCCCATGGTATTAGTTCGATGGTATGAGGGAACCATGGTAATGACCCATGGTATTGTATGTATGAGGCCTATATAGAGGCTAGAGACTCCACATGGAGAGGTGTCAAGGAATATTGTATGAACAGGCATATGGCTTGTGGAGTGCTCTCCTTCCTTAAGGAGTGAATGTATGGTGTTGCCCTACCTGAAGGGTTTAACCAATAAAGTGAATCATTTCTATCTATATTCAGATCTTGTTATTTCTTGGGTTTATTTGTGTTCTCATATATTTTCAGATCAGATATATAACAAGTGGTATTAGAGCTATAACAAGTGGTATCAGAGCCAAGTTTCTGATACCACTTATTATAGATCTGATCTGAAAATATATGATAGTAAGAATAATCACCAAAAATAACAAGATCAAAATAGATAGAAATACTTCTTTATTGATAAAACCCTTCAGGTAGGGCAACACCATACATTCACTCCTTAAGAAAGGAGAGCACTCCACAATCCATATGCATGTTCATACAATATTCCTTGACACCTCTCCAAGTGGAGTCTCTAGCCTCTATATAGGCCTCATACATATAATATCATGGGTCATTACCATGGTTCCCTCATACCATCGAACTAATACCATGGGCCCATTACATTATTACTAACTACTTGTGGTCCCTTACATGATATGGGTTAACCACCTTATTTATTACTTTGGCCCATCCCATTATTACATTATTACCTTGGGTACCTCCCTTTGTACCCCATATTATCCCCCCCAGATATATAACATGCCTTGCCTCTAAAAACTGCACAGACCTTCCTCCCAATGTCCCACCTTGTAGTAGCCATTGATGGTCTCAACTACGCAATCTTGTCTCCTGGTGGCCTCTGTGCAATTTTTCCCTGTAGTAAAGATTGTGCTCAGGAGTTCCTCAGCCACGCCTAAGCTGCACTCTACGTAGTCTCGGTGACCAATATCCCTTCCTGTCACTTGGAATTGCACAATGTGCAATTTTTGTACCCTCTTTCCCAGCTTGTCACTTGTCTCGGGCACAGTTCATGGATAAAAATGCATCATCTTAGACTAGGAGTTTTTGTATTTGATGTCATCCCGCCATGAGTGAATTGTAGGAACAAGTACACTATTATATCAGGGTGAGACGATGAAGAAGATGAGAAAGGGGAAAATATGCTAGAAGAATCACTTACAACTACATTGTCAAATAAGCTAATCAAAAACAAGCAAATGGATCTCTTTAAGTTTTTCAGTTTCCTTAATTGTAGCACAATTTACTATTTTTAGCAGTTTTCCAAGTCCTGAACTTCCGGAGCTATTTTGAGGCCCCAAACGAAGTATTTTTGGAAAATCGAGGCCAACCTTGGCTTTTGACTATTGTTGGCCATTTAAAAGTTGTTGTCCTCGGATAGATATTTCTAACGAGTTATTGTGCACATCAAATGGAGATCATATGCCAAAGTTTCGACCCCGAGAAGTTGATGTACCAATTTACCCAAACGGGGCCCATAGTTTTGCCGCTTCATCTCCTAGGAATAGGTTTTTTGATGTTTAGGGTTTTCCATTGTTTCTATTCATGATTTTTCCAACCAGGAAAATATTACTTTTTCACTTCTCAAAGTCGCCCCCCACGTCAAGGACTGGTGTGAAACCCACTATGAGAAGAAGGACGAAAGTACACCCTCACTATTTTCTGCCGCACCCACTTGGAATTCATTTAGGGATGCCATCAAGGAGAAGTAATACCTTTTCGAGAGCTATGAGGATAAATACATAAATTGGACAACACTGTAGCAGGGAAGGGACCAAGATGTGCCAAAGTTTACAATTGTTTTTCATACCCTTCGAACGAAGTTGGGTATCAAGGATTATGAGAAACATTTGGTACTCAAGTACCATGACTACCTACACAGGTACATCCAGGATGAGATGGATTTCCTGGACTTCTCCTCACTTGGCACAGCATACCGATACGCTGTCAAGATTGAGCATAATTTTAAACAAAAAAAGAGAGAATTTGGATATGCGAATCTGAAGTAAGGGAAAGGCACCCCCAAATTGGCAGAGCAAAGGGAAAATCCAAGGCGGGGCAACCCAGGATAACCCGCTGAAGCCACAAGGCAAGAAAAACTCCCCGAGTTCAAATAATGACATGGGAAACTGGTGTGAGTTCCATAAGAGCTCCACTCACAACACAAGTGAGTATCGAGCCAAGCAATCACTGGTGGCCGAGCTAAATGCTTTCGAGTTAGACGCATGTTCCAAATTTGAATTAGAACCCGACAAGGGGAATGACAAAGGGAATCAGATCATTGACGTAGATCCCAGTGTCACTATGGCAACCACCAAAATCCACAAGATTGAGCCTAAAGATATAGAGGATGGGGAACACATATTCCACTCAAACATGTGGTTGAAGGGTTATCCGATGTAGTTCATTGTCGACAGGGGAGCCAAAATAACCTCATTTTAGAAGAGGTGGTGAAGCAGTTGCGCCTACCGGCTACAACACATCTACAACCGTACACCATCAGGTTCCTTCACCAAGGATAATATCTTTGTGTCAGCTAGTAGTTCCACTGACCCTACAACATCAATCCATTCACAGATGAGGTATTGTGTGATGTTACTCCTCTTGAATTTTGTGATGTATTATTATGAGAACCATACTTGTGGAAGCCTCATGTTGTATATGAGTCTAGACCCCATTCTATTATTATTTCTTTGGGTATTAAGTTATACAGGATACCTGAGGTAGCCCTGCCTACTACCATCTCTTTTATCTCTACTAAGAAATGAAGTAAGATCATCTCCTAGATTGGGAAATTTGTTTTCTTTTTGATTCACTCTCAAAGCAAGGGAAATATCGTAGCCACATCCACAACCCCCAGGAAGGGTTCCTCCACGCAACAGAAGCAACTGGATACGGTTGTGGAAGAATACAAGGACGTCTTCTTCTCACCCATAGGGGTATCCTTGCAATGTTAGGTCAAGCATTCAATCGATCTAAATCCGGGAGAACCTATACCCAATGGGCCAATATATCTTTGCTCCATTCTAGAAAATGAAAAGATCAAGCCGCAAATCCAGGAGTTGGTGCAATAAGGGCACATCCAACCAAGTTCCTCACCTTGTGGGAGCCCGATTATATTTGTACAAAAGAAGGATGGGACCTGGAGGCTCTACATTGATTATCAAGCACTAAACAAGATCACTTGAAGGGGCCAAGTATTTCAGCAGCATCAATCTGAAGTCTGGCTATCACCAGGTTCCAATAGAGCCCACAATTATATGGAAGACCGCCTTCAAATCCAACGAAGGCCTTTTTGAATGGTTGGATATGCCCTCCAGGTTGACAAATGCCCCTGCTAATTTTATGAGGCTAATGGATGACATCTTGTGGCCCTTTACCAACTTATTCGTGGTTTTTTTTTTGGATGACATCCCCATCTTCAGCAAGAGTTGGGAAGAACACTTGCAACACATTCGGCAGGTCATTCAAACCCTTCAACAACATAAACTATGTGCCTAATTGGAGAAATGCACCTTTGGCGTGAGCCAGGTCCAATATTTAGGTTACATCATAGATGATGTGGCGTGCAAGTGGATCCGACTAAGATCTAAGTCATTTGGGATTGGCCAGCCCCAACCACTCTAATGGACCTTTGCATTTTTTTGGGCCTTGCAATTTTTTATTAGAGTTTCGTGTTTGGATTCTCCCATATCACTTGGCCTTTGAGTCATATTACTAAGGGCGGGGTGAAAGAAAATTTTTCCTGGTCTAAATCCCAACAGAAGGCGTTCAGTGAGTGGAAGCACTGACTTTACTCTGCACCAGTACTCACACTTCCAGACCTACAGCAACCATTTGAAATTGAGAAAAATGCCTCAGACTATGCTATTGGTGTAGTCCTCACCCAACACGAGCATCCAGTGGTCTATCATAGTAAGACACTTTCTGATACAATTCAGAAGTGCCCCACCTATGATAAAGAGATGTATTCCATCATGCAGGCATTTCGACAATGGAAGCATTACATTCTGGGGAAGTAGACAGTCATCCATATCGATGACCGACCTCTTCAGTTTATACAAACACAAGGGAAGTTGAAGAACAATCACATCAGAAGTGTTATACATATCTGCAACAATTCCACTTGAACATTAAATAAAAAAGTGCAGCACCAATAATGTTTCATACTGCCTCAACCGACCCCCAGTTGCGGCACTCACTATTGTTCTCAACTCTTGTGACCACGAGACCTCTCGATGGTCGTAACTATAAAAAATTGATCCAACATTCATCTCCACAAACTAGATGCTAGTTGATTGAAAGAAAGTTCTTGATTTCCACCTCCAGGATGCATTATTATGCTACCGGGGCCACCTTTTTGTTCCTTCAAGCGAGAATGCCAAGTTGATTTGGGAGGCACACTACAGTTGGATCACATGAAACTTTGATGTGGAAAAACCTGTAGCTATACTATAAAATTACTTTTATTGGCCCAAACTACGATTGGATTTTGTGAAATATATCAGATCCTACACTACATGTGTCATTGCCAAAACAACCATCAAGAAGCAAGGCCCGCACGCTCCTTTGCCTACTCCCAGCTAGCTATGGGAGTCCATCTCCATGGACTATATGTCTGGCCTCCCTTCTACCAAGCATGGTAATTACTGTGTATTTGTGGTCATGGACAGATTTTCTAAGATGGCTATATTGGTGGCGTGCAAGAAGAGTATCATAGCAGAGGAAACTGCCAAACTCTTATTTGAACGAGTATGGGTACATTTTTGGATCCCGCAGACCATTATATTGGATCAGGATAGCATGTTCCTGAGCACATTTTGGTCAAGCCTATGGACATTATTGGACACCAAGCTCACCAAGTTGAGTGACTTCCATCCCCAGACTGATGACCAAATAGAGGTCGTCAATTCGATGATAGTGCACATACTCCGCATGTACAACTCCAAGCATCCACGAACCTGGGATGAGAGTCTTCCCTATGTGCAACACAGTTATAATAGAGCTCTCCATAGCTTGACCTATCGTAGTCCCTTTCAAGTCGGTCTAGGATTTCAACCATTGTGTTTGATTGATGTTGCCATGCCTCATGCGACTACACAGACAGAATCCACACATGTATTGTCCGAGGCTGATAAAGCGACCAGATTTATTGAACGCATCCAACACATCTGCCAGCAGGTTCATGACATCTTGGAGAAGTCAAATGCCAAGTACAAGAAGCGACATGATCAACATCAGGTGCCACACAAGTTTCAGGTGGGCAACAAAGTTTGGTTGCATTTGCAGAAAGAACGCCTTACTAGAGCCCATCAGAAGATCTGACCACTCTGATATGGTCCTTACACCATTACCAAGGCTATGGGAGACAATTCTTTTGATCTCAGCATTCCCCCAATCCTTGGCATCCACCTAGTGTTCAATGTGGATTGCCTTCGACCATACTTTCCACCATTACTAGACACATCAGACATCGCAGAATAACCCACACCAATAGAGTTAAACCCAGATGGCATGGAATGGGCCACAACTGATCGGATTATGGACACACAGGTCAAGAATACTCACCAACAGAAGATTCAATTATATTGGGTTGTCAAATCTGGCAAACTCCTGCACCAAGGCAAGTGGCTCACAAGGGACCAAGTTCAGCAGAAGTTTCCCCATCTCATGGAGGCACTCAATGGAATGGGGACCATTTCTTCCTAAGGGGATAGGACTAATCTAGTTGGATATTAGTGGCCACCCTTATACTCTTCTTGGACCCCCACCACTGTCTCTTTCAGTTTCCTTAATTGTAGCACAATTTACTATTTTTGGTAGTGTTTCGGGTCATGAACTTTCGGAGTCGTTTTGAGGCCCTAAACGATGTTTTTTGGGAAAATTAAGGCCAACGTGGGTCATATACAAATGTTTGCCCCTTGAAAGTTGTATTCCTCAGATAGATCTTTCTAACGAGGTTTTGTGCGCATAAAACAGAGATCGTATGCCAAAATTCCGACCCTGGGAAGTTGATGTACCAATTTACCCAAACGGGGCCCATAGTTTTGCCACTTCATCTTCTAGGGTTAGGTTTTTGGATGTTTATGGTTTTTCATTGTTTCACAATAATAAATAGGCCTATTGTACTTGAGTACCAAATATTTCTCATAATTGTACCCAAGGATTGTAGCCATTGGACTCCTAGTACAACATTAGCACCACCCATTGGGCTATTAAATACATATTCTCCCATGGATAGCTTGATATTATGGAACTTTCAAAAGAAATTTATGGTTCCTCCACTTGCAACCATCATTTGACACTCTGGTTAGGAAGCAATTCAATTCCTTAGCTATCTTACAATGAATAAAATTATGGGTGTTGCCTGAATCAATCAACACTATTACCTTTTTCTTCTTGACATGCCCTTCTATCTTGACAGTTTGAGGAGTGGTAATTCCAGCCAATGAATTACAAGATATAGTCAGATTCATTTCTTCTTTATCTAAGCTTTTTTAGTGGTGTATATCCTCTTCTTTTGATGTTTCTTGTTCCTTTTCTTCCTCCTCTTCACAATCTATGTAAAATAATTTCTTCTCAACACAGTTATGACCTTTAGTGTATTTGCTATCACAACAGTAACAAAGCCCTTTTGCTCTTTTTTCTTCCAATTGTTGTGGTGTCAACCTTGTAGGTTGTGGAAGGCTAGGGGCAACAACACTTCCATCTTTATAATTGTGAGTGGTATGCTTCCTTGTTGCCATAATTTTCCTTTCCATTTTCTTGCCAACCTAAATGTCTTCTCCAATGAATCAGGTTCCCAAAGGCGAACCTCATGTTGGATGTTATCATTTAAACTCCCTATGAACACATCAATCCTATGCTCCTCTGGAATATCTTTTACCCTTACATTCAATTTTTGGAAGTCCTAAATGTGTTGCATCATTAAACCCTTTTGTTTGAGATTTATCAATTGGCTAAAAAAAGTGTTGCTTTTGTATCCTCATAATGTGTTATCATTTCTTCCATAAAAATTTCCAAAGTGACAATTTTTTTATGAGAGAAAATCCATCGATACCACACAAACTGATTTGGTTCCAAATATAAAGTTGCAATGCGTACCTTTAGTGTGTTTTTCACATTATGGAGATCGAAATATTGCTCCATCTGTAGTATCCATGTGATGGGATCCTTTCCATCAAACTTTCTCATATCGATCTTTGGAACATGGTGGGTCTTTGATTCAACGTTATAGTCTATGAAATCATGATTACCATTTATTTTGTTCTCATCATGAGTTTCCTTTAATACTCTTTCACCATTAGTAAGCATTTCTTGTAGAAACTTTGTCAAATCTTCCATCTCAGCTTTCACACCTTTCTTTAAAACATCCATCTTAGCTTCCACGCCATCCATCTTAGCTTCCACGTCATTCATCTTAGCTTCTATGCCTTTCTTTAAACCATCCATCTTAGCTTCCACGCCCTTTTCTAAACTGTCCATCTTAGCTTCTACGTCTTTCTTTAAACCATCCATCTTAGCTTTTGTTACTTTTTGTGAGAGTGAATTTTGTTGCACTTGGTCTTGTAATTTTGATATATCATGTTGCATTTCTTCCTCTTCTTCATGAGTCATGCTAGAACTTAGGTTGCTTACTAGGTGTTTCCATTTTATTTCTTCGGGGCATCAATTAATGATAATAATGCTTCATTATGCCCTTTGAATTCCTTCAAACTAATTTTTCAAACCAATCTTATGCAAAATTTTTAAAAAACTACACACCTTTTTTCACTTTATAGGAGCTCGATATTGAATCTGTTGTATCTCTGTGATTTCGGATCTCCAAGGTCTGAAATATATTCCTGATGTAGCCCTCTAAGTCCTCTTTCTAACCCAGCAAGTCTGATGAATACCATATTCTCCAAGAAAGAGTTATGCCAAATCGTCCATGATGACCTGATTATATACTGTTTCAGTAGAGCGAACTTGTACGAAGTTCCATGTGTCACTATTTCGACCTTAGGATCAGAAATCGATACATGGAAAACTACAGGCCGTCATATTTCTGTAACTTACAAAATTTCAATCTAATTCTTCGAAAAAAAGTTATGACGATTTTTCCTAGGTCACCTATTTGAGATATAATTCGGGATCCTGTAAAAACCCTAACTTCCTTAGATCATATCTTTGAAGCTATAGCGATAAAAGACCTGAAATTTGGACCCAAGGTTCAAAAATATTGTGCCTCAAATGGTTTTTTTTTTGTAGCTTGAAACGTCACAGAAAAAACCTTATAGCAAAAATTCCACGATGACCTGTTTGGAGCAACGAAACCCTAGAATCCAAAGCTCTGATACCAAATGTTATGCAACCAACTCACAAAATAGAAGAAAGGAGAAATAAATGACTTCAAAATCAGCCTCTTTGAGGGAGAAACCTCCTTTACATTACACAAATGAATAATACTTGGATGATACAAATGACAAAACCTCCTTTCTATATATAGGAGTCTAAGAAGTCGCAATATAACCAAAGTTGAATAACAGTAATAATATAAGGGTACAAAAATAACAATAGTGGGCTTCTATGGGGCACAATAATAGAAATATGGGGACAATACGGGCACAACAATAATAATAAGGGCTACAATGACAATAGTAATGGGGAAATCACTAGTATTATAGTGACCTAACAGTTTACCAATGTTTTTCATGCCCTTCGCATGAAGTCTGTTGAAAATAGCAACAAGAAATGGTAAAAATAGAAATGTTATAAATAGCATTGCTATAGATAGCATTTCAGGTACCAATGTGGAAATAGAAACAAGGAATGTTAAAAATAGAAATGCTAAAAATAACATTGTTATAGATAGCATTTCAAGATATATTCCAATTTTAATTAGTCCTTGAATTAAAATTGAGAATTAAAATTCGAATTTAGTCTCACTAGCTGTTTGAAAAATAATTAATTAATTCATCTTGAGTTAATTAGTTGGAGAAAATCAAACATGAAGTCTATTTGAAGTCATGCAACAGTTATTCCTTTGATTGAGGAAGTTATCCCTTAATTAAGGAGATAAGGATTAGTTGTATTTGAGTTGTAATTAGTTAGCTCAGTTAACTGAGTTAAGTCTAGTTAAATTAGTTCCAAACAGTTTGTGGAACTAATTGTGAGTTTAGTCAGTTAATGCATGCATGCAAGCAACTAGTGTTCTCCAGATAAATGAATATTCTCTCATAAATAACTCATGCATGTCAGTTCAGACAAAGACCCAATTGAGATTAAAGGAAGGGACAATGTACTATCAATTGGAGGAAGTTTCCTATATAGGAAACTCATCCTTGTAGAAGGAATTATCTCCCTCAGGATTGCGCAGTTATTTCAGAGGTTAGTGAGCAGTGTGAGAGGATTATTCACACAGGTTGCATCTAGAGGACCCAGGAACAATTGGGCAAGGAAATAGGAGGCTTGGAGGACTGAAGGAAGGCATATGTGTTGTCTATTCTGTCTATGAGCAACAGTGAGGGATTGTACTGAGAGCTGGATAGCTTGTGAGCTAAATCTTTGTGTAATCTCGTGATATTTCCACTTGTATGATAATACATATAGTGGGGTTTTTAGATGAGGCTTTCCCCAGAGTATTCTTCTATGTTTCATGTGTATGATTTCTTCTTCTCTCTTATATGTGTTCTATTTGTTGGCATTATGATTCTGGTATGGCTTTATGATACATATGTTGTACTTGATGGCAACCCACTCATCTCAGATGATAAATTATAGTGCAGAAAAGTTCACGCACTTATATGCAGAGAAAAGCTTATTCTATGTAGAGAAAAGTTCACGCACTTATATGCAGAGAAAATTTTATTTCATGTAGAGAAAAGTTCACGCACTTTTATGCAGAGAAAAGTTTATTTCATGTAGAGAAAAGTTTATTTCATGTAGAGAAAAAGTTCACGCACTTTCATGTTGGAGAACTTACCTTTGCTCCATGGTAGTTAGTCCTTGGTATTTGAACCTATGGTTTTGGACCATGGTACCTCATCAAAAGTGTGTATATGTTGGAGAACTTACATTTGGTCCATGGTGGTTAGTCCTTGGTATTATTGAGCCCCATGTTTTTGGGCCCCTTGTATTGGTTATCTATGGTATTGATCCATGATTTTAGGAAGAAGCTTGCCTATATAAAGCAAAGGAGATCACTTGGCTAATTCATTCTTGCAAATCGAATATCTTAAGATCTGAAATATTGGGTTATTGTTTTAAAAGTTTGATCTATGAAAGGGAAGTTGAAAGCGAATCTGTGAAGGGTGATCTCTCGAGCGCTGCAGCTGCGGCAGTGCGGAGGCGCCACAGAAGGCGCAGTGCGGAGGCGCCACAAAAGGCGCAGTGCGGAGACGCCACAGAGGCGCCACAGAAGGCGCAGTGCGGAGGCGCCACAGAAGGCGCAGTGCGGAGGCGCCACAGAAGACGCAGTGCGGAGACGCCACAGAAGGCGCAGTGCGGAGGCTCCACAGAAGGCGCAGTGCAGAGGCGCCATAGAAGGCGCAGTGCAGAGGCGCCACAGAAGGCGCAGTGCGGAGACGCCACAGAGGCGCCACAGAAGGCGCAGTGCGGAGACGCCACAGAGGCGCCACAGAAGGCGCAGTGCGGAGGCGCCACAGAAGGCGCAGTGCGGAGACGCCACAGAGGCGCCACAGAAGGCGCAGTGCGGAGACGCCACAGAGGCGCCACAGAAGGCGCAGTGCGGAGGCGCCACAGAAGGCGCAGTGCGGAGACGCCACAGAGGTGCCATAGAAGGCGCAGTGCGGAGACGCCAAAGAAGGCGCAGTGCGGAGGCGCCATAGAAGACGCAGTGCGGAGACGCCACAGAGGCGCCACAGAAGGCGCAGTGCGGAGGCGCCACAGAAGGCGCAGTGCGGAGGCGCCACAGAAGGTGCAGGTGCGGTGGTCGCGGCGCCACAGAAGGCGCAGGTGCGGAGGTAGTACAGATATCCGCAGATCTATACCAGTGAAGTTGCGATCCCTGCTTAAAATTTGTTTTAACTGCCTTTGACTATTCTGCAGGGTTTTGGGTGCATAACTGATGTTTGATTACTGGTATTGAGTTCAGATAACAACATGATTAATGACTTATCTTTATGTACTAGATCTGGTTGATAACTCTCATAATATCATTGTATATGTATGGATCTGGTGATTGGGTGATTCAGAAGGTTGTTTGATTATGAGCTTCAATGTTGTTGTTGGATCCAGTTTGAAAATTTATGAAAAGTGGTCCTTGAAAGAAAAGAAGTAGGGGGTTGTAGCTCCCTTCCAGGAGAGACTGGAAAATGAGAGAGAGTTGTAGCTCTCTGCAGGTTGCAGCCTGCGTACTGGTAAAGGACTGCACCAGTACAAAATCATTGTAACAGGAGTTTCTAATTTGAAAGAAGATAGAGACATATTGCAGTAGGTGGTTTTCACCCACATTGGGTTTCCACCTTATATCTGGTGTTCTTTGGTGTGAATATATGTTTTTCTTGTTCATGCTCATTATTTTATGCTACTAATATGCAAAAATAATTCAAAGTGTAAATAAGGAAGATTTGTTAAAAGAACTTGATAATACTGATTCACCCCCCCCTCTCAGTATTATTTTCAACAATTGGTATCAGAGCAGGTCCTTCAAAGAAGCTTGATCGCTTGAAGGTAGATCATTCATCATGAGCAACTACGAGAGAGAAGCATCAATCAGGCCACCAATTTTTGATGGGACGAACTTCAATTATTGGAAGATAAGAGTTACTGCCTATCTTCAATCTCTTGGTACAGAAGTTTGGGATATCATAGAGACAGGCTACACTTTTCCTTCAGCTACTCCTACAGATTCGGTCGAGAAGAAGAAATATGAAACAAATGCGAAAGCAGTCAATACTCTATTGGGATGCTTATCCCAATCGGAATTCGTGAAGGTAATGCACTATAAATCCACAAAAGAAATATGGGACAAAATTGTCACGAGCTATGAAGGAGACAAACAGGTAAAGCGTGCTAAACTTCAAACTTTCAGGATTCAGTATGAGAATCTCAGAATGTATAATGATGAAAGTGTGGCTAACTATTTCCTTAGGGTAGATGAAATTGTTAACTGCATGAAAAACTTGGGTCAAGAAATAAAAGAGGCTATTGTGGTTGAAAAAGTCCTAAGATCCTTGTCCCCCAAGTTTGAATCTAAAGTGTCCGCTATAGAGGAAAAAGCAAATCTACAAACTCTCACCATGTCTCAACTACATGGAATTCTAACTACTTATGAAATGAGAAAGGGAGGTCCATCAGACAGAAGAGAAGCGGCTTTCAAGGCTTCAGGAAAAGGAGATTACTATGAAGCAAGTCACGTGCCAGAAGAAGAAGAAGAAGAATCAAATTTTGTCAGAAATCTTCAAAGGGGTTCTGGAAGGTTCAGAGGTAAGTTACCTTTTAAATGTTTTTCTTGTGGAAGAGTAGGTCATTATGCTGCAAAATGTCCTTATAAGGATAAAGGAAAGGAACCTGTTAGATGGAACAAGAAACAGAGTGCAAACAAGAAAAGTTACTACACTCATGAAGATAGTGATGGTCTATCGATTAGTGATGAAGATGAACAAGGTAATGACTATAAACTGTTAATGGCATTTGAAGATGATGATTATATGGATTCTATAGATGTGGATAGCCTTTTTGAAGAAATTACTAGACTCAAGAGATGTATAGAAGAAAAGAATATGATCATTGATACTCTATAATTTCAAATTGATGAAAAGGAAGAACATCTTGAAAAATTAGAAGGTGAAATTGTTGGTCTTAGAAAAGAGATTGAGAAAACAAAAGCTATTAATCTTAAGTTTGTCAAAGGATCTGAAACTTTGGAGGAGATTATCAATGTATAGCGTTCTCCACTAAACAAGACAGGTCTGGGCTATAATGGAGAAACTTCTCAAGCAACCACTTCAAAAAGTTATGATGCAGCAAGAAGGAATGAGCAAAAGCACAATGAAGACCATCAGGCAAGGCAGGGACGAATTGCAAACAGAGACTATCAAGGGCAATCCGTTTTAAGGGTGAACAAAAGCTACAACCAACCACAGGTAAAATCTTCTCAATTTAGTTCAAGAATGGATGACAATAGAAATTACAATCATTTGGCCGGTAGATTTGATAACCGCAGAAATTTCTTCAATGGACAATGTTTCTCTTGCCATAACTTTGGTCACAAATCAGCTCAATGTGTTGCATATAAAACAATCATGACTAGAGAAGCTCAAAAACAAAGAAGTATGATCGGGATTACAAAAAGGACCTATAACAACTTTTCGGCTCTTGAAAATGAAGTTGAATGTTCTATTTGCAATAACTTTGGTCATGAAGATTCTGAATGCAGGAGCAGGTTTCAGCAGACAAAGGAACAAGCCTCAAACACCAAAACATGGAGAATAAAGGAACCACAAACAGAAAGATGTGGGATAGCATTCTATGCAAAGGGACAGGAAAATCTATGGTACATTGACAGTGGATGTTCGAAGCATATGACAGGTGATAAAGAAAAACTTGAGTCATATTCTGCTCTAGAAAAGGGAAAGAAAGTTTCTTTTGGAAATGATACTCCTGCAACTATAAAAGGAAAAGGCATTGCTCAGTTAAAAGAAAAGGTCAAGGCTGGAAATGTTTTGTATGTTGATGGATTGAAACATAATCTTCTAAGTGTCAGCCAGATGTGTGATCAAGGAACCGAGGTGATATTTAGAACAAATGGATGTCTTGTTCGTGATCTTGATACAGGTAAAATGGTGATCAAAGGTAAAAGAACTCCAAATAATCTATACGTATTTGAAGAAGGACAACAACAATGCTATCTAAGCAAGGATTATGAACACTGGCTATGGCATCGGAGGTTGGGGCATCTAAGCTTTTCACAAATAAGGAAAGCATGCAAATATCAGGCAGTTCGCGATCTTCCAGATATCAAAATTCCAGACAACACCATATGCAAATCATGTCAGTTTGGAAAGCAAACCAGAACTAATTTTCCGGAGAAGGAAGGATCAGCTAGCATGCCTCTTGAGCTAGTACATACAGATACATGTGGTCCATTCAGAAAAAGAACACCTCGAGGAGAAGAATACTTGATATTATTCATTGACGATTTCTCCAGGTTTGTCTGGTTAGGACTAATGAAGCACAAAGATGAAGCATTCGAAAAATTCAAATCCTTCAAAGCCTTGGTTGAAAATGAATCAGGATACAAAATTAAGTGCCTCAAATCTGACAGGGGTGGGGAGTTTACCTCGAATGAATTTTTCGATTTCTGTGAAGAACATGGGAGAAGAAGAGAATTATCTACAGCTAGAACTCCTCAGCAAAATGGAGTTGTGGAAAGAATGAACAGAACAATCCAACAAATGGCTCGTGCTATGCTTGATGAGTCGGGTACTCCCGCAACTTTCTGGGGTGAAGCTGCACATGCTGCGATTGTTATTCTCAACAAAACAAATGTCCGTGTTAACAACACTCAAACCCCTCATGAGCTCTGGTGTGGTGAGACTCCTTCGGTGAAGCACTTCAAAATCTTTGGGAGCAAATGTTATATTAAGAATACTGATGAGCAACTTGGCAAACTTGAACCTAGAGCAGATGAAGGCATTCTTCTTGGTTATTCTCCACATAGCAAAGCATACAAGTGCTACAATAAAATACTTGGCAGAATTGTTGACAACATTGATGTAGTGGTTGATGAGAAGGGATACATTCCTAGGCAAGTACATCATGAAGACATCGAAGAAGATGAAGGCTACCCTCAAAGACAGAATGATGAAGAAGAAGAACCTAAAGAAGAACCAGAGGAGCAGACAAGAATAGAAGAGAAGACTCCATCCAGATATGTTCAGAAGAATCATCCAGAATCTCAGATTGTGGGGCAGAAAGAAGCAGGTGTACAAACAAGAAGAACAATTGTAGAAGCTTCAAGCTATTTGGCATTACTCTCTTCCACTGAACCACAAAATGTGAAAGAGGCATGCAAAGATGAATGTTGGGTCAAAGCAATGGATGAAGAACTTGAGCAGATCGAAAAGAACAACACTTGGGAGTTGGTTCCTAGACCAAAAGATAAGAATGTTATAGGAACAAAATGGGTCTTCAAAAATAAATTGAATGAAAATGGAGAAGTAATTAGAAACAAGGCCAGACTTGTTTGTAAAGGGTATGCGCAGCAAGAAGGAATAGATTTTGAAGAAACCTTTGCTCCTGTTGCAAGACTTGAGGCCATCCGAATGTTCCTTGCTCTCTCAAGCTTTCAAAACTTCAAAGTATTTCAAATGGACGTGAAATCAGCCTTTCTGAATGGAGACTTAGAAGAAGAAGTATATATTGAGCAGCCAGATGGTTTCATTCTTGGAAATAATCCAAATCTTGTATGCAGATTGAAAAAGGCTCTCTATGGTCTCAAACAAGCTCCAAGGGCTTGGTAATATCGTTTGGACAAATATCTTCATCAACAAGGTTTTTCAAAAGGATCAGCAGATAGCAATCTTTATATAAAAGTTGAAAATGACAAATTGCTAATACTTGTTGTGTATGTAGATGACATTATCTTTGGCAGCAATGAAGAAGCTATGAGTCAAAGCTTTGCCTTGGTCATGCAGAAAGAATTTGAAATGTCCTTGCTGGGAGAACTGACATATTTCCTTGGTTTGCAAATCCAACAAAAGGAAGGAGGAATCTTTTTGTCTCAAACCAAGTATCTCAAACAGATTTTGAAGAAATATGGCATGGAAGATGCAAAACCAGTATGTACACCCATGGTCACAGGATGTAGCCTCAGTGCAAATGATGAATCTGCAGCAGTACATCAACCAACCTACAGATCTATGATTGGAAGTCTACTTTATCCGACAAGTACCCGACCGGACATCATGCATGCAGTTGGAATAGTTGGAAGATTTCAGGAAAATCCGAAGGAGACTCATCTTCAGGCAGTGAAGAGAATTTTCAAATATCTTCAAGGGACTCAAAATTATGGTTTATGGTATCCTAGAGATACAAATCTCACACTTCATGCTTATACAGATGCTGATTGGGCCGGAAGCGTGGATGACAGGAAGAGCACAAGTGGTGGCGCATTCTTTATGGGTTCCAGACTAGTATCTTGGTTCAGCAAGAAACAGAGTTCGATTGCCTTATCTACAGCTGAAGCAGAATATGTTGCTGCTGCATCTTGCTGCACTTAACTCCTTTGGATGATGCAGACCTTGCAGGATTTTCAAATCACTTGTACACCACCTATCTCCATCTTATGTGATAACACAAGTGCAATCAGCATCTCAAAGAACCCAGTCATGCATTCAAAAACCAAGCACATACCAATCAAGTATCATTTTCTTCGGGAACAAGTGCTTGAATAGAAGGTCAAGTTGGAGTATGTTCCTTCTAAGGAACAAGTTGCTGATATACTCACCAAACCATTGCCCAGGGAGACTTTTGAATACCTCAAGCAAAAGCTGGGGTTTGTTGATGCATCATCTTGTTGTTGAATCTCTTCTGATTGTTGGTTGTACGGGAATATGCGTACATGTGCTGGGTTGCGGATTGGTTGAAGATCAAATAGCACTGGTTCAGGGGGAGCTTATAATGCATTGTTGGCATTATGGAGGATGTACAGAAGGCGATCATGGATGCTGATCTGAATATTACTGCAATATGTCTCTATCTCTTTCATGGTCATTTATGGTGTTTGGTGGATTACGTTTCTTCTTTACAGATCTGGTTCATATTCAGGGGGAGCATGATCTTAGGGGGAGCATAACCCTTTGCTCTTGATGTCAAAGGGGGAGAATGAGCTGAAGATTTTGAGGTTGCCATCAAGTCCAAAGGGGGAGATTGTTGGCATTATGATTCTGGTATGGCTTTATGATACATATGTTGTACTTGATGGCAACCCACTCATCTCAGATGATAAATTATAGTGCAGAAAAGTTCACGCACTTATATGCAGAGAAAAGTTCACGCACTTATATGCAGAGAAAAGTTTATTTCATGTAGAGAAAAGTTCACACACTTTTATGCAGAGAAAAGTTTATTTCATGTAGAGAAAATTTTATTTCATGTAGAGAAAAAGTTCACGCACTTTCATGTTGGAGAACTTACCTTTGCTCCATGGTAGTTAGTCCTTGGTATTTGAACCTATGGTTTTGGACCATGGTACCTCGTCAAAAGTGTGTATATGTTGGAGAACTTACCTTTGGTCCATGGTGGTTAGTCCTTGGTATTATTGAGCCCCATGTTTTTGGGCCCCTTGTATTGGTTATCTATGGTATTGATCCATGATTTTAGGAATAAGCTTGCCTATATAAAGCAAAGGAGATCACTTGGCTAATTCATTCTTGCAAATTGAATATCTTAAGATCTGAAATATTGGGTTATTGTTTTAAAAGTTTGATCTATGAAAGGGAAGTTGAAAGCGAATCTGTGAAGGGTGATCTCTCGAGCGCTGCAGCTGCGGCAGTGAGGAGGTGCCACAGAAGGCGCAGTGCGGAGGCGCCACAGAAGGCGCAGTGTGGAGACGCCACAGAGGTGCCACAGAAGGCGTAGTGCGGAGGCGCCACAGAAGGTGCAGTGCGGAGGCGCCACAGAAGACGCAGTGTGGAGACGCCACAGAGGCGCCACAGAAGGCGCAGTGCGGAGGCGCCACAGAAGGCGCAGTGCGGAGACGCCACAGAGGCGCCACAGAAGGCGCAGTGCGGAGGCACCACAGAAGGCGCAGTGCGGAGACGCCACAGAGGCGCCACAAAAGGCGTAGTGCGGAGGCGCCACAGAAGGCGCAGTGCGGAGACGCCACAGAGGCGCCACAGAAGGCGCAGTGCGGAGGCGCCACAGAAGGCATAGTGCGGAGGCGCCACAGAAGACGCAGTGCGGAGACGCCACAGAGGCGCCACAGAAGGCGCAGTGCGGAGGCGCCACAGAAGGCGCAGTGCAGAGGCGCCACAGAAGGCGCAGTGCGGAGGCGCCACAGAAGGCGCAGGTGCGGTGGTTGCGGCACCACAGAAGGCGCAGGTGCGGAGGTAGTACAGATATCCGCAGATCTATACCAGTGAAGTTGCGATCCCTGCTTAAAATTTGTTTTAACTGCCTTTGACTATTCTGCAGGGTTTTGGGTGCATAACTGATGTTTGGTTACTGGTATTGAGTTCAGATAACAGCATGATTAATGACTTATCTTTATGTACTAGATCTGGTTGATAAATCTCATAATATCATTGTATATGTATGGATCTGGTGATTGGGTGATTCAGAAGGTTGTTTGATTATGAGCTTCAATGTTGTTGTTGGATCCAGTTTGAAAATTTATGAAAAGTGGTCCTTGAAAGAAAAGAAGTAGGGGGTTGTAGCTCCCTTCCAGGAGAGACTGGAAAACGAGAGAGAGTTGTAGCTCTCTGCAGGTTGCAGCCTGCGTACTGGTAAAGGACTGCACCAGTACAAAATCATTGTAACAGGAGTTTCTAATTTGAAAGAAGATAGAGACATATTGCAGCAGGTGGTTTTCACCCACATTGGGTTTCCACCTTATATCTGGTGTTCTTTGGTGTGACTATTTGTTTTTCTTGTTCATGCTCATTATTTTATGGTACTGATATGCAAAAATAATTCAAAGTGTAAATAAAGAAGATTTGTTAAAAGAACTTGATAATACTGATTCACCCCCTCCTCTCAGTATTATTTTCAACACTATTCGATCTTGCTCAAAATCGATTAAGCTTCCGCAAGTTTGTTTGTAGAAGTAGATCAAGTATTTTTCTTTAGTATATTGCATTATCAGGTGATATACAATGAGAATTTCTACATGGTATCAGAGCTAGCTGATTTGTAGAAAAGTTCTACATGGTATCGGAGCAAAGGCGATCGGAGCAGTGAACAGTATAAGAAGAAGAAAATTCGAAGTAAAAAAAAAAAAAAAAATGGGCCACGAGTTTTCAGAGCAAATCTGAAAATTTTTGTGCAAAATTTTCAGAAAAAAAAAAAAAAAAAAAAAAAAAAGAAGAAGAAGAAGAAGAAGAAGAAGAAGAAGAAGATTTTGATTACTTGCGGAAAAAGACCCAATTTCAAAAAAAAAATTGGCTGAATTGGAGTTCAGATGAGGGATATATCGCTAATTTCAGCTCTTTTTCCAGAAAATTTTGTGACAGCGGGAAAGATGAAACAGATTGGTGTGCTAGCCAAGAACCTGTATGCTCTTGAGGTTCAAGATGCATGCAAAGCCTTCAGGAGCAAGGAAAAGGTTAGAGACTTGGTGGTTGAGAGGGAGAGTAAATTACCTCTCAACATACAATCCGAGAAGAAGTCTCAGACAATTGTGGAGGAGCCACAATTGGAGATGCTGAGAGGAGACCGAGTGGAGGCATACACTCATGCAAAGACCTCTAGTAGGGGTAAATTTTGAGCCAAGTGGGCAGAGGGATCACATGCAGCCATACCTCCAGGTGTGAGGTGGGGCGACATGAAGTGATAGTCCCAAGAAGGCTGAAAAAGGGGCAGGATCCTTGAGATACCTAGCCTCTTTGATTAGACCTTGCTATGGGAGCCCGATGAAGAGTAGCAGGACTAGCTAAGTGGGTAGAGATAGATGTAGATGGAGCAGCAGAGGAAGATTCAACATCAGCTGGTGTTTCTAGCCCAACAGGGAGGTCAATTACTTACTTCTCAGTAATTGAGTTGCAGTGCAGTAGTGGGTAGCACGATGCAACATGATAAGAGGAGGTGCAGTGTAGATGTAGTGCTGGGAGATTGGACCAACAACAACATGGATGCAGCAGGAGGAATCAGTGTGATTGGTGCAGTCAGAGATTAAAGTGACAGAGGCTAGAGCAGTCAGATACTAAAGGGCACAAAGGTGCAAAGTTTTCAGTCGAGAAAGGCAATAGTAGTCAGATACTTTGATGATAGAGGCATCATTCTTATTTAGGTTGGATATTTTTTTTGTTTCTGGAGTTGCTAGAGCAACAACACTAGTGATAAGTGTTGCATGCAGAACATTCCAAAGGTTCAAGATCAGGTTCAAGTTGAATGCCTTTCTTGTTGAGAGGGAGTGTTGAAAATGGAAACAAGAAATGGTAAAAATAGAAATGCTATAAATAGCATTTCTATAGATAGCATTTCAGGTACCACTGTGGAAAATAGCAACAAGGAATGTTAAAAATAGAAATGCTTAAAATAGAATTGCTATAGATAGCATTTCAGGATATATTCCAATTTTAATTTGTCCCTGAATTAAAATTCGAATTTAGTCTCACTAGCTGTTTGAAAAATAATTAATTAATTCATCTTGAGTTAATTAATTGGAGAAAATCAAACATGAAGTCTATGTGAAGACATGCAACAGTTATTCCTTTTATTGAGGAAATTATCCCTTAATTAAGGAGATAAGGATGAGTTGTATTTGAGTTGTAATTAGTTAGCTCAGTTAACTGAGTTAAGTCTATTTAAATTAGTTCCAAACAGTTTGTGGAACTAATTGTGAGTTCAGTCAATTAATGCATGCATGCATGCAACTAGTGTTCTCCAAATAACTGAATATTCTATCATAAATAACTCATGCATGTCAGTTCAGACAAAGACCCAGTTGAGATTAAAGGAAGGGACAATGTACTATTAGTTGAAGGAATTTTCCTATATAGGAAAATCATCCATGCAGAAGGAATTATCTCCTTCAGGATTGCGTAGTTATTTCAGAGGTCAGTGTTGTGTGTGAGGTGAGAATCACACAGGCTGCAGTTGGAGGACCCTAGAGAAACTGCGCAAAGAAATAGGAGGCTTGGAGGGCTGAAAGAAGGCATATGTGTTGTCTATTATATCTATTAGCAGCAGTGCGGGATTGTAATGAGAGCTGGATAGCTTGTGAGTTAAAGCTTTGTGTAATCCTGAGATATTTCCACTTGTATGATAATACAGATAGCGGGGTTTTTAGCTGAGGCTTTCCCCAGATTATTCTTCTGTGTTCATGTGATTGATTTCTTCTTCATCTGTTATATGTGTTCTATTTGATCTTGCTCAAAATCAATTAAGCTTCCGTAAGTTTGTTGTAGAAGTAGATCAAGTATTTTTCTTTAGTAACATTGCATTATCAGGTGATCTACAGTGATAATTTCTACATGGTATCAGAGCTAGCTGATCCATAGAGAAATTTCTACAAAGTAGGGTATCAAGGATTCTAAGAAACCTTTGGTA
Source organism: Pinus tabuliformis (assembly GCA_031772625.1). Lineage (NCBI taxonomy): Eukaryota > Viridiplantae > Streptophyta > Pinopsida > Pinales > Pinaceae > Pinus > Pinus tabuliformis. Next base: position 60,239,017 of record CM062816.1, read on the forward strand.
CTCAAGTACCTTAACTTCCTATATAGGTACATCCAGGATGATATGGAGTTCCTGTAAATCTCCTCGCTCGACACAATGTATCAATACACTGTCAAGATTGAGCATAATTTTAAACAGAAAAAACGAGACTTTGGATATGTGAATCTGAAGCAAGGGAAATGTGCCCCTATACCGTAGAGCAAAGGGAAAAGCCAAGGTGGGGCGACCCAGGATAACCCGTCGAAGCCGCAAGGAAAGAAAAACACAGTGAAGACAAAGAAGGACATGGGAAATTGGTGTGAGTTACATAAGAGCTCCACTCAAAACACAAGTGAGTGTTGGGTCAAGCAGTCACTAGTGGCTAAGCTAAAGGCTTCTGAGTCAGATGCATGTTACAACTCTGAATCATAACCTCATAAGGGGAATGACAAAGGGAAGTAAATCGTTGATGTGGATCTCAGTGCCACTGTGGGAACCACCAAGATCTAGAAGATTGACCCTGAAGATCCAAAGGAATGGGAACACCTATTCCACTTACAAATGTGGGTGAAGGGTTCTCCGCTATAGTTCATTGTCGACAACAGGAGCCAAAAGAACCTCATTTCAGCAGAGGTCATGAAGCGGCTAGGCCTACTAACTAAAACACATCCACAGTCATACGCTATCAGGTGGCTTCACTAAAGACAAGATCTTCGCGTCATCCAACAATGCCACCTTCCCTACAACACCAAGCCCTTCATGGATGAGGTACTGTGTGATGTTTCTCCTCTTGAAGTTTGTGATGTATTATTAGGACAACCATACTTGCAGAAGCGGCATGTTGTATATGATTCTAGACCCCAATCTGTTATTATTTTTGGTAGTAAGCTATACATGATACCACAGGTAGCCCCAACTACCACTATCTCTTTGATCTCTGCTAAGAAATACAGTAAGATCATCTCCCAGACTTCAATTTTTTTTTCTTTCTGATTCACTCTCAAAGTAAGGGGAAGATCGTAGCCACATCCACGATCCCTTGGAATGCTTCCTCCATGCAGTATAAGCAAGTGGATATGGTAGGGGAAGACTACAAGGACATCTTCTCCTCACCCATAGGAGTACCCTTGCATTGTCAGGTCAAGCATTCAATCCATCTAACTCCCAAAGCACCTCTACCCAACGGGCCAATATATTGTCGCTCCATTCTGGAAAATGAAGAAATCAAGCGACAAATCCAAGAGTTGTTGAAAAAAGGGCACATCTGACCAAGTTCCTCGCCTTGTGGGATCCCAATTTTACTTGTACAAAAGGATTGGACCTGGAGGCTCTTCATTGATTATCGGGAACTAAGCAAGATCACTGTTAGGAACAACTATCCAGTCCCATAGATTGATGACCTTCTAGACCAACTCAAGGGGCCCAAGTATTTCAGCAAGATCAATCTAAAGTCTAGCTATCACTAGGTTCCAATAGAGCCCACAGATGTATGGAAGACCTCCTTTGAATCCAAGGAAGGCCTTTTTGAATGGTTGGTTATGCCTTTCGGGTGACAAATTCCCATGCTAATTTTACGAGGCTAATGGATTATGGACCTTTACCAACTCATTTGTGGTTTTTTATCTGGACAACATCCTCAAATTCATTAACAGTTGGGAAGAAGACTTGCAACACATTCAACAAGTCCTTCAAACCCTTCAGCAGCACAAACTATGTGCAAACTTGGAGAAATGCACCTTTGGCATGAGCCAAGTCCAATATTTGGGTTACATCATAGATGAGTGTGGCATGTATATGGATTTGACTAAGATCCAAGTCATTTAGGATTGGCCAGCCCTAACCACTCTAACAGAGCTTTCGATATTTTTGGGCTTTGGAAATTTTTGTCGGAGATTCATGTTGGGATTCTCCCATATCACTTGGCCTTTGAGTCATATTACTAAGGGTAGGGTGAAAGCAAAGTTTTCCTGGTCTAAGTCCCAACAAAAGGATTTCATTGAGTTGAAGCTCTAACTTTGGTCTGCACCGGTACTCATATTGCCAGACCTGCAACAACCATTTGAAATTGAGACAGACACCTCAGACTATGCTATTGGTGCAGTCCTCACCCAACAAAGGCATCCAGTGGCCTATCATAGTGATACACTTTTGGATACAAATCGGAAGTACCCCACCTATGATAAAGAGATCTATTCCATCATGCAGGATTGCTGGCAATGGAAGCATTACATTCTGGGGAAGGAGACAGTCGTCCACACCAATCACCGACCTCTTCAGTTTATACAGACATAAGGGAAGTTGCAGAATGATCGCCATCAGAAGTGGTCTACATATCTGCAAAAATTCCACTTGAACATTAAATACAAAAAGGGCAAAACTAATAATGTTGCAGACTGCCTTAGCCGACCCCCAGTTGCAACACTAATATTCTCAACTCTTGTGGCCATGAGACCTCTGGATGGCCACAACTATACAAAAATGATCCAGAGTTCACCTCCACATACCAGATGCTAGCCAATGGAAAGAAATTTCTTGATTTACAACTCCAGGACGCATTATTATGCCACTTGGGCCACCTTTGTCTTCCTTCAAGTGAGCGTGCCAAGCTGATTTGGGAGGCGCACTACAGTTGGGTTGCAAGACACTTTGGTGTGGAGAAATTGTGGTTGTACTACAAAAGGATTTTTGTTGGCCCAAAATCTGACTAGATGTTGGGAAATATATCAGATCCTACACTTCCTGCACCATCACCAAGCCAACCATCAAGAAGCAAGGCCTCTACACTCCTTTTCCTACTCCCAGCTAGTCGTGGGAGTCCATCTCCATGGACTATATGTCGACCTCCCTTCTACCAAGTATGGTAATGATTATGTATTTTTGGTCGTGGAAAAATTTTCTAAGATGGCTATATTGGCGGCCTGCAAGATGAGTATCACAACAGACGAAAATGCTAAACACTTCTTTGAACAATTATGGGTACATTTTTGGATCCCGCAAACCATTGTATCAGATCGGCATAGCAGGTTCCTGACCACATTCTAGTCAAACCTCTGGACACTATTGGACACCAAGCTCATCAATTCGACTGCCTTCCATCCCCAGACTAATGGAAAGATGGAGGTTGTCAATAGGATGATAGGGAACATACTCCACATGTACAACTCCAAGCATCCACGAACCTGGGATGAGAGTCTTCCCTATGTGAAACAATGTTATAATAGAGCTCTCCATATCTCGACTGGTCACAACCCCTTTCAAGTGGGTCTAGGGTTTCAACCATTGTGTCTGATTGATGTTCCCATGCCTCATGTGACTACATAGACAAAATCCACAAATGTATTGTCTAAGGCTATTAAAGTGACCAAATTTATTGAACGCATCCAACACATCCGCTAGTAGGTTCAATACATCTTGGAGAACTCAAATGTTAAGTACAAGCAACGACATGATCAACATCGGGTGCCACATAAGTTTTAGGTGGGCGACAAAATTTTTGTTACATTTGTAGAAAGAATGCCTTACCAAAGCCCATCGGAAGCCTGGACCACTCCGATATGGTACTTACACCATTACCAAGGTTGTGGGAGACAATTCTTTTAAGCTCAACATTCCCCCAATCCTTGGCCTGCACCTAGTGTTCAATGTGGACCACCTTCGACCATACTTTCCACCATTACTGGACACATTAGCCAATGCAAAACAGCTCATACCAACAGAGTTAAACCTAGACTGCATGGAATAGGCTACAACTAATCAGATTATGAACACATAGGTCAAGAACACTCGTCATTAGAAGATTCAACTATATCGGGTTTTAAAAGTTGGCCAACTCCTGCACCAAGGCAAGTGGCTCACCAGGGACCAAGTTCAGCAAAAGTTTCCCCATCTCATGGAGGAACTCAACACAATGGGGACCATCGCTTCCTCAGGGTGAAGGACTTATCCAGGTGGATTTTGGTGGCCACCCACCTATTCCACTTGGACCCCTACCATTGTCTCTTTCATTTTTTCAATTTCCTTAATTGTAGCACAATTTACTATTTTCGGCAATTTTTCGGGTCATGAACTTCGGGAGCCTTTTTTAGGCCCTAAAAGATGTTTCTTGGGAAAACCAAGTCCAACATGGATCATTGATTGATCTTGGCCACTTGAAAGTTGTATTCCTTGGATAGATCTTTCTAACGAGGTATTGTACGCGTCAAATGGGGATCGAATAACAAAGTTCCGACCCCGGGAAGCTGATGTACAAATTTACCTAAATAGGGCCCATAGTTTTGTCGCTTCATCTCCTAGGGTTAGGTTTTTAGATGTTTAGGGTTTTCCATTGTTTCTTAACAATAAATAGGCCTTTGAGCCTCATTGTAACATAGTTCATAGGCATGCAACCACCACATCTCTTCTCAGAAATTAGCTACCATCGCCCAAGCTAGTCTTATTTCCATTCTATTTGTAAACATATTTTAGTATTTGATATTAATGAAATCAAGTGTTATTTCTGTAGCATCTTTGTATTTATGGTTATATCTATAATTTTTTTCGTTTTTGTTTAAGTTTAAATCAGTGGTATTAGAGCGGTTTTCTCTTTTTTTTCTTTGCATGTCCCCAACGAGGTCGGGACATAAGGAGTTAGGGCTTGAACTAGTTGAACCTTTGCAAGACCAACCTCGAAAAACTAGACGACCTCCCATGGAAGAAGAGAAGAAAGACTAGGGGGTAGGAGATCCTTTTAAAATCTTGTTTGAAGAAGCCCTCGAGCGATAGAGGAACGCGATGATGGACAAATTTTCCCAAATCCTTCAGCCTCTACCCAAGGGCGACACATCTCCTTCCAACAGCTACACTAGAAGCGCCACATCCTTTAAGTTACAAGTGAACATTGACATCCCCATATTTGAGGGTCAGATAGATGTAAATGCCATAGATAAATGGTTAAATCTGCTAGAAGGATATTTTTTTGTTCATCATTTTTCCAACTGGGAAAAGATTATTTTTTCACTTCTCAAAGTCGCCCCCCATGTCAAGGACTGATGGGAAACCTACTGTGAGAAGAAGGACGAAAGTACACCCTCATTATTTTTAGTTGCACCCACTTAGAATTCGCTCCTAGATGCCATCAAGGAGGATTTCTACCCTATCAGGAGCTATGATAATAAATACATAAAGTGGACCATGCTGCTGCAGGGAAGGGACCAAGACGTGTCGGAGTTTACTAATGTTTTTCATACCCTTCACACGAAGTTGGGTATCAAGGATTCTGAGAAACATTTGGTACTCAAGTATAGCGACTGCCTACATAGGTACATCCAGGATAAGATGGAGTTCCTGGACATCTCCTCGTTCGGCACAATGTACCAATACGTTTTCAAGATTGAGTAGAAGTTTAAACAGAAAAAGTGAGACTTTAGATATGTCAACCCGAAGCAAGGGAAAGGCGTCGTTAAACCATCGAGCAAAGGGAAAATCCAAGGCAGGGTGACCCAGGATAACTCGTTGAAGCCACAAGTAAAGAAAAACACCATGAATACAAAGAAGGACATGGGAAAGTGGTGTGAGTTCCGTAGGAGCTCTACTCATAACACAAGTGAGCGTCGGGCTAAGTAGTGACTGGTGGCCGAGTTGAAGGCTTCCAAGTTAGATGCATGTTCTAACTCTGAATTAGAACTCGAAAAGTTGAATGACAAAGGGAAGTAGATCATTGACACAAAACCCAGTACCACTTTGGCAACCACCAAGGTCCCCAAGATTGAGCCTAAAGATCCAGACAAGGGGTAACGCCTATTCCACTCATAAATGTGGGTGAAGGGTTCTCCGCTCCGGTTCATTGTCGATCACAGGATCCAAAAGAACCTCATTTTAGCAGATTCCATGAAGCAGTTGGGCCTACCGACTACAACACATCTGCAACCGTACACCATCAAGTGGCTTCACCAAGGAAAAGATCTCTGCGTCAGCCAGAAGTACACCTACCCTACAACATCAGGCCCTTCACGGATGAGGTATTGTGTGATGTTTCTCCTCTTGAATTATTTGGTGTATTATTAGAACAACCATAATTGTGGAAGCAACATGTTGTATATGAGTCTAGACCCCACTCTATTATTATTTCTTTGGGTAGTAAGTTATACAGAATACCGGATGTAGCCCCGCCTATTGCCATCTCTTTGATCTCTCCTAAGAAATGTAGTAATATCATTCCTGGATTGGGAATTTTTTTTTCTTTCTGATTCGCTCTCAACATAAGGAGAAGATCGTAAGCACATCCATGGCCCCCAGGAAGGGTTCCTCCACACAACAGAAGAAACTAGATACAGTCGTGGAAGAATACAAGGACGTCTTCTCCTCACCCACAGGGTACCCTTGCACTGTCAGGTCAAGCATTCGATCTATCTAACTCTCAGAGAACCTCTATCCAATGGTTCGATATATCATCACTCCATTATGGAAAATTAATAGATCAAGTGGAAAATCCTGCAGTTGGTGCAAAAAGGGCACATCCGACCAAGTTCCTCGCCTTGTGGGAGCCCGATTGTACTTGTACAGAAAAAGGATGTGACCTGGAGGCTCTGCATTGATTATCAAGCACTAAACAAGATCACTGTCAAGAACATGTATCCAATCTCACAGATTGATGACCTTCTGGACCAACTCAAGGGGGCCAAGTATTTCAGTAAGATTGATATGAAGTATGGTTATCACCAAGTTCCAATAGAGCCCATAGATGTACGGAAAACCGCCTTCAAATCCAAGGAAGGCCTTTTTGAATGGTTGGTTATGCCCTTCGGGTTGACAAATGCCCCTGCTAATTTTTTTAGGCTAATGGATGACATCATGTGGCACTTCACCAACTCATTCATGGTTGTTTATCTGGACAACATCCTCATCCTCAGCAAGAGTTGGGAAGAAAACTTGCAACATATTCGGCAGGTCCTTCAAACCCTTCGGCAGCATAAACTGTGTGCCAACTTGGATAAATGCACCTTTGGCATGAACTAAGTCTAATATCTTGGTTACATCATAGATGAGCATGGGGTGCATGTGGATCTGACTAAGATCCAAGTAATTCAGGATTGGCTAGCCCTGACCACTCCAATGGAGCTTCGTAGCTTTTTTGGCCTTGAAAATTTGTATCGAAGGTTCGTGTTGGGATTCTCCCATATCACTTGGCCTTTGACTGAGATTACTAAGGGCGGGGAAAAGCCAAAATTTTCCTAGTCCGAGTCCCAACAGAAGGCATTCACTGATTTGAAGCACGGACTCTACTCTGCATCGGTATTGACACTGCAAGACCTACAACAGCCATTTGAAATCGAGACAGGCGCCTCAGACTATGCTATTGGTTTAGCCCTCACCCAACACAGGCATCCAATGGCCTATCATAGTGAGACACTTTCTGATATAATTCAGAATTACCACACCTATGATAAAGAGATGTATTCCATCGTGCAGGCTTGCTGACAATGGAAGCATTACATTCCGGGGAAGGAGAAGCTCATCCATACCTATCACTGACCTCTTCAGTTTATACAGACACAAGGGAAGTTGCAAAATGATCACCATAAGAAGTGTTCTACATATCTACAACAATTCCACTTTAACATTAAATACAAAAGGGAAGCACCAATAATGTTTTAGACTGCCTCTGCCGACCCCTGGTTGCAACACTGACTATTGTTCATAGCTCTTGTGGCCACGAGATCTTTTGATGGCCGCAACTATACAAAAATGATCCAAAGTTCACCTCCACATACCTGATGCTAGTCGATGGAAATAAAGTTCTTGATTTCCACCTCCATGACGCATTATTATGCTACCTGGGCCACATTTGTGTTCCTTTAAGAGAGCATGCCAAGTTGATTTGGGAGGTCCACTACAGTCGGGTCACAAGACACTTTTGTGTGGAGAAAATTGTGGTTGTACTACAAAAGTACTTTTATTGGCCCAAACTCAAATTGGATGTTGAGAAATATATCAGATCCTACACCATCACCAAGCCAACCATCAAGAAGCAAGGCCTGCACACTCCTCTTCCTACTCCCAGCCAGCCATGGGAGTCCATCTCCATGGACTATATGTCTAGCCTCCCTTCTACCAAGCATGGAATTGATTATGTATTTGTGGTTATGGACATATTTTCTAAGATGGTTATATTGGCAGCTTGCAAGAACAGTATCACAGCAGAGGAAACTGCCAAACTCTTCTTTGAATGAGTATGGGTACATTTTTGGATCCTACATACCATTATATCAAATCAGGATAGCAAGTTCCTGAGCACATTCTTGTCAAACCTTTGGACACTATTGTACACCAAGCTCACAAAGTTGACTGACTTCCATCCCTAGACTGATGGCCAAATGGAGGCCATCAATAGGATGATAGTGCATATACTCTTCATGTACAACTCCAATCATCCACGAACTTGGGATGAGAGTCTTCTGGCCAAATAGAGGTCGTCAATAGGATGGTAGTGCACATACTTCACATGTACAACTCCAAGCATCCACAAACCTAGGATGAGTGTCTTCCTTCTGTGCAACACAGTTATAATAGAGCTCTCCATACCTCGACCGGTCGCAGTCCCTTTCAAGTGGGTCTAGGATTTCAACCATTGTGTCTGATTGATGTTGTCATGCCTCATGCGACTACACAGACAGAATCCACACATGTATTTTCTGAGGTTGATAAAGCGACTAGATTTATTGAACGCATCCAACACATCCGCCTGTAGGTTCACAACATCTTGGAGAATTCAAATGCCAAGTACAAGCAGCGAGATGATCAACATCAGGTGCCACAAGTTTCCAATGGGCGCCAAAGTTTGGTTGTATTTGAAGAAAGAATGCCTTACCGAAGCCATCGGAAGCTTAGACCACTCTGATATGGTCCTTACACCATTACCAAGGTTGTGTGAGATAATTCTTTTGAGCTAAATATTCCCCCATTCATTGGCCTGCACCCACTGTTCAATGTGGACTGCCTTCGACCATACTTTCCACCATTACTGGACACATCAGACATTGCAGAACAACTCACACCAACAAAGTTAAACCCAGACGGCATGGAACAGGCCAAAATTGATCATATTATGGACACACAGGTCAAGAACACTCGCCAGCAGAAGATTCAACTATATCAGTTTGTCAAAGTTCGCTAACTCCTGCACCAAGGTAAGTGGCTCACTAGGGACCAAGTTCAATAGATGTTTCCCCATTTCATGGAGGCACTCAACGCAATAAGGACCATTGCTTCCTAAGGGGGGAGGAATGATCCAAGTGGATGTTGGTGGCCTCTCAACTATTGCTCTTGGACCGCCACCATTGTCTCTTTCAGTTTTTCAATTTCCTTAATTGTAGCACAATTTACTATTTTTGGAAGTTTTTCGAGTCCTGAACTTCCAGAGCCATTTTGAGGCCCTAAATGATGTTTTTTGGGAAAATCGGGGTGAACAGGAGCCATTATCTAATATTGGCCACTTGAAATTTTTAGTCCTCATAGACAACGTATTGTGCATGTCAAACAGAGATCGCATGCAAAAGTTCTAACCCTGGGAAGTTGATGTACCAATTTACCCAAACGGGGCCCATAGTTTTGCCACTTCATCTCCTAGGGTTAGTTTTTTGGATGTTTAGGGTTTTCCATTGTTTCTCAAAAATAAATAGGCCTTTGACCCTCATTGTAACACAGTTCAAAGGCATCTAGCCACCACATCTCTTCTCAGAGATAAGCTACCATCATCTGAGCTAGTCTTATTTCCATTTTGTTTGTAAGCATATTTCAGTGTTTGATATTAATGAATGAAGTGTTATTTCTGTGGAATCTCTGTATTTATCGTTATATCTGTAATTTGTTACGCTTATGTTTAAATTCAGATCATTCATGCAACCACATCTCAAGACCAAAGATCATTGAATGTTAGGTTGTGTTATATTCTTTCCATGACTAACCTACGTAGTGAACTGGGGGGTTAGGGGGGGGGGGGGCCGGAGCCCCCCCTTTGTTGTGCTGATTGCGCAGTGGGGGGGGGTCACACAGGGTTTGAGGGGGGCAGGCAGCCCCCCTCTACGGGGTCTGGGGCAGTGCCCCGAGAAAAAAAAAATTGGACCCTATATTAGGTTGGGCAAACCTACCTATGGTTTTCAGTCCATGGTTTTGGACGCGATGGTTTTCGGTCCATGGTATTGGATGCTTTGGCATGTATATATATGTATTGTAACATTGAAAGGAATATAATGAAAAATCAAGCTGGTAGTCTCGGTTTTGGGATCCAGGGGAAATCTCTGTGTATATGTGTTTTATGTGTTATGCTCTCGCATTGTTATTTTCTGTGTTTTTTTAGAATTCGTATGTAGGTAATTTCTGTACAGGGTTAAAACCTACATTTTGTTTCAAAGTAGTTTTGGCTTCAAGGGGATGCCTTTGTTGCTGAGGGGTTTCACTCGGGCCTGTGGTAGACCCTATTCAGTGGGAGATCTATGAGATCAATTCTAGTGGTGAAAGAATATGGCGAGCAGTGGAAAGATAGAGATCGAGAAATTTAATGGTCAGAGTTTTGAATTGTGGAAACTCAAGATGGAGGATCTATTGGTGGATAAAGATCAGTGGATCGCGGTAGATCTGGGTACTAAACCAACTGGAGTGTCCGATGAAGAATGGAAGAAGTTGGATCGGAAGGCAAAGAGCATAATACAATTGTGTGTCTCAGATTCAGTATTGCTGAATGTATCAGGGGAAGCTACGATGAAGGCTTTGTGGGACAAGTTAGGGACTTTGTACCAATCTAAGCCTCTGGTGAATAAACTATTCCTGCGGAAAAAGCTATATAACCTGAGGATGAAAGATGGAGACTCGGTGAAACAGCATCTGAATGTGTTTAATACTATGGTAAGTTAGTTATCATCTGTTGATATCAAAATTTCAGATGAAGATAAGTGCATTAGTTTGTCATGTTCTATACCAGATTCGTGGGATAGTCTAGTTATTGCAATAGGTAGCAATGCAACTGCCTTGCACTTTGATGAAATAGTCTCAGCCCTACTAATGGAGGAGATGAGATGGAAAAATATGGAGAGCCAGAATGGTGATGCCTTGTCTATATGAGGACAGTCCCATAACAGAAACAAAAATAAGTCATCGAGTGGGAGATCTAAATCTAGAGGGAGATCTAAATCTCTAGGAAAACCTGTAAAGGTGGTGTCCTGGAAATGTGGAAGGGAAGTCACTTCAAAAGGGAATGTAAATCTAAAGCTCTTGACAAAGGAAATGGATCTGATGATTATCCTTCTACAGAGGCAAAAACCACCTTAGATGAAGGTGGGGATGTGTACTTGGATTCTTCAAGTACACATGTAGATCATGAGGCATGGTTGATTGACTCAGGTGCATCCTTTCACTTCACTCCCCATAGAGAGTGGTTATGTGAGTATGAGAAATATGATGGTGGTGATGTCTTCTTGGGGGATGACAGGAAGGCTAGAATCATTGGTCGCGGAAAAGTAAAGTTGAAGTTGCAAGGTGGAAGGGTTAGAACACTTCCGAGTGTTCTGCATATTCCTGCATTGGCCAGAAATATGATTTCTGTAAGCAAGTTGGATGATCCAGGTGTAAAAATAGTGTTCGAGAAGGATATCTGCAAGATGGTTCGAGGAGCACTGGTATTGATGCGGGGAGTTTGGACTGGAACTCTGTGCAAGCAGCAAGGTAGCATTGTTGTTGATGGGTGCAACAGTTCTGTGGTTCCTAAAAGTGGAGCTAAAAATCTAGTGGTCTCTTGAGAGAAGACCATGATGTGGCATCAAAGGCTTGGACATATTGGAGAGAAGGCCCTTAGAATACTTCATGGTAAAGATATGGTAGAAGGTATGAGTAATAGCTCTCTGGATTTTGATTTCTGTGAAAATTGTGTATACAGGAAGCAGAATCGTGTGAGTTTCCCCTCTGATAGTAAGAGGGTGAAACAGATATTAGAGCTTATGCACAGTGATGTGTTTGGACCCGTGAAGGTTCCATCACTGGGTAAGTTTGTGTACTATGTATCATTTATAGATGACTTCTCAAGGAATACATGGATATATTTCCTTAAGAAGAAATCTGAAATCTTTGATAGGTTTAAATAATTTAAGGCTCTCGTGGAAAATCAGACAAAGAAGAAGATAAAGGTGCTGAGGACAGATAATGGTGGAGTGTTTTGCAGCAAGAAATTTGAAGAATTTTGTAAGAAGTGTGGCATATCACGACAGAAGACTACTCCATATACACCTCAGCAAAATGGAGTTGCAGAAAGAATGAATAAGATGTTGATGGAAAGGGCAAGAAGCATGCTCAATGGTGCCGGGTTAGGACAGGAATTCTAGGCAGAGGCGGTGGAGACAACATGTTACCTGGTCAACAGATCACCTTCATCATCATTGGAGGATAAGACTCCACAATAGGTATGGACTAGTAAGAAACCCTCTCTTTCACATCTAAGGGTATTTGGATGTGATGCATATGTACATGTTCCAAAGGAGAAACGAACCAAGTTGGATAGTAAATCTGAAAAGTGCATCTTTATTGGGTATAAGGATGGTTTAAAGGGTTATAAGCTTTGGAACACAGCAACAAGGAAGCTTGTGTACAGCCGAGATGTGGTGTTTAGAGAGGTGAAAGATGTTATTAAACATGAAGTCCAACGAAAGGAACCTGAGAGGATAGAATTTGAGCTAAAGGAGGAAGAATCAGACTCTACAATAGAGGAGGAATCAGAAGATGAAGAGCCACAAATTCCGGGTGTAAGAAGATCAGTTCGAGAAAGAAGGCAGCCAGAAAGGTATAGTCCATCTGCTTTCTGTTAAAAATTTTCTTTATCTATTACTGATGATGATCCTAGAATTGTGAAGGAAGCAGTAGATTCAGAGGATGGAAAACTCTAGAAAGAGGCCATGGTTGATGAAATGGCATATTTGCACAAAAATAAGGCTTGGGATCTGGTGGAGTTGCCAGTTGGAAGGAAACCCATTGGTAGCAAATGGGTGTTCAAGAAGAAGACAAATGCAGAAGGAAAGGTGGAGAAATAAAAAGCTCGGTTAGTAGCAAAATGTTTTTCCCAGGTGCTGGGAATTAATTTTGGTGATATTTTTTCTCCTGTTGCTAAGGTAACTTCTATTAGGTTACTTTTATCTATTGCTACTGCTTTTGATTTTGAGGTAGAACAGATGGATGTGAAGATAACATTTCTTCACGGCGATCTAGAAGAGGAGATCTACATGAAGCAACCTAAAAGCTTTGCAGTGAAGGGTAAGAAAGAACTGGTATGCAAGTTAAAGAAGTCTTTGTATGGGTTAAAACAGTCACCGAGGATGTGGTATCAAAAATTTGATACATTTATACTGGGACTTGGCTTCACCAGAAGCAAATCAAATCACTGTGTGTATTTTAAAATAATTGGTGACCGTGTTATTTATCTGGTCTTGTATGTGGATGATATGTTGTTGGTTGGAAATGATAATGAAATTATCCAGGATTTGAAGACCCAATTGTCCTCCAAATTCGACATGAAAGATCTTGGTGCTGCAAACTATATTTTGGGCCTAGAAATTAAAAGAGATCGGGCAAAGAGGAAGCTCTGGTTAAACCAAAGGAAGTATGTCGAGACAATACTACAGATATTTGATATGCAGGATAGTAAACTGGTGAAGGTTCCTATTCCTATAGGTGTAAAGTTATCTACCGAACAGTGTCCCAAGACACAAGAAGAGGAAGAGGATATGTCACGTGTTCCATATGCAAGTGCAGTTGGTAGCTTGATGTATGCAATGGTCTGTACTAGACCAGACATTGCACATGCAGTGGGAGTATTGAGCAGGTTTATGTCAAAACCAGGGAAGGAGCATTGGATAGCAGTGAAGCGGGTTTTCAGGTATTTGCGTGGCACTAGTGATTATGGTTTGTGCTACCAAGGAAGACCAGGATTGGATAGAGTTTTGGATATTTGTGGCTTTGTTGATGCAGACTGGGCTGGAGATTTGGATCAGAGAAGATCTACAAGTGGGTATGTGTTTAACCTATTTGGAGGTGCAGTCAGTTGGATGAGTAAGAAACAATCTGTAGTGGCACTATCAACTACAAAGGCAGAATACATGGTAGCCACTCATGTAAGAAAGGAAGCAGTTTGGTTGCAAAGATTGTGTTCAAGTATGGGGTTAGTACAGGGAGCTATAAGGATAAACTGTGACAGCCAAAGTGTAATTTTCATGGCAAAGAACCCTGCTTATCATTCAAAGACAAAGCACATTGATGTTCAGTATCACTTTGTGAGGGATATGATAGAAGACAAAAATGTGTTGCTGGTAAAGGTGGACACTTTAAAGAATACTGCAGATGCATTGACAAAATCTGTGAGCTCTAAGAAGTTCTCCTAGTGTAGAGAAACAATGGCCGTTTCAGGGTTGGAAAAATGACTAAGCTCTCATATGGCCCCCTGTGGAAAGAAAACAACAAGTGGGAGAATGTTGGGTTGTGTTATATTCTTTCCACGACTAACCTACATAGTGAACTGGGGGGTTAGAGGGGGCACGAAGCCACCCCTTCGTTACACCGATTGCACAACGGGGGGGTCACAGGGGGGGCAACAACCCCCCCTGTCCAGGGGGTTTGAGGGGGGTGAGTAGCCCCCCTCTACAGGGTCCGGGGCAGCACCACGAAAATTTTTTTTTTGGACCCTATATTAGGTTGGGCGAACCTACCTATGGTTTTTGGTCCATGGTTTTGGACGCGATGGTTTTCGGTCCATGGTTTTGGACGCGATGGTTTTCGGTCCATGGTATTGGATGCTTAGGCATGTATATATATGTATTGTAACATTGAAAGGAATATAATGAAAAATCAAGTTGGTAGTCCCGGTTTTGGGATCCAGGGGAAAATCTCTGTGTATATGTGTTTTATGTGTTATGCTCTCGCATTGTTTATTTTCTGTGTTTTTTTAGAATTCGTATGTAGGTAATTTCTGTACAGGGTTGAAACCTACATTGAAGACCCCACATCATCAAGTTATGCATAGGAGAAGAAAGAGGACATCCAAGAACACATCTATCATTGCCACCTCAGCAAGCTAGTCCATGTCAGTAGTGTCATGTCAAGTCGTGCCATGAGTCTTCAAAGGCCGCATCACTATTATGGGCCATATCTATTGTAAATCGAATGTAATGTAAAGTGGAAGTCCAATTGACACACATGAATATGAAAATTCATGTCAGCTAAAAAGTCATAGGAAGTTGAACAGTCATGAGGGTAGCCCAAGAGTCACAAGGGTCAAGCATCACCCTTGTTATATATACCCCTCATTGTATGAGCAAGGACTTTTCACCTTGGCTCCTCCCACAAAGCATAGAGAGTTTCAGTCAGTTCTTTAAGGAGCAAGGAGTGGCTCTAATGTCCCACTACTCGGGCTAGTGATGTATGATGTTAATATGTGTCTTGGAAATTTTACTTAATACTGAATCCTGTTCAAGCCAACACGTTTCCATCCATGACTTGTATATGTTTGTAAGACTATTCTTTGAGCATTTGTAATTCATGTTTGTTTCATATGTACTAAGATAGTTGAACTATTTTGGTTGTTTTAGTGCTTACCTTGTTGGGAATTTGTTGTATTGGTTATCATTGTAGTCTCATCCTTGTGGACTACTCCACAAGATACTAGACAAACCTTTCTCGCTTACTGGTTATCAAGACCGTCACATATATTGTGGATTGTTCCGCTGGATGGTGGACGAATCTTTCCTTGTACTTTGGTTTTCACGACTACCACATCCGCTGTGGACTATTCCGCTGGATGTTTGACAGAGCTTCCTAGTTCACGTGAGTCTCTTCCTGGGTGATACTATTACCTCTCACTTAGAGGCTCACCTTTGCCCCCTTTTTGAAATAAGATAACCCAGACACAATTATGTTACACACTCACCAGGAACACTCACCTTTCCTTTTGAAGGTACCAGTGTAACACTCTCATGTGTTGAAAAACAAGAGCAAAGGAAAATATCTAAGTATATGGAAACTAGGCCATCATACCGGATGTGAATCCTACACCAAATGGTGTGAGGTCTATTTGGGACCTCATATTAGGGATATCCCTTGGATGTTAGCGAATCTGGCACCATCAACATTTATGGCACTAGAAGGAGGGCCGCCAGTAGTTTATGGTTGAATGTCCCACCGACCCCACTCATCCATTTTCTAGTAAAGCCATTAATATTCACTCCCTCTCCCCTACTCGAAATTATGAAGCTGGTAATTTCTCGCCTCCTAGACCTAAACATGAAATCCCATACCATAAAATCTGGGTTGTCCATCCCATCACCCATCAATTTGCCAAAGTTGTTGGACCAATTCCGAGAGTGTACACTCTTCCATACTCTCAAAATAAGAAAAAGAATACCCCCATAAGAGTAGTAGTTACATCTGTTGAAGAATTGATCTTTTCCACTCTTGAGGAGTTGGGAGAAGTTGTGGAGAAAGAAGAGGAAACCCTGCTCTTTCGAAAGGAAGAATAAGACAACCTCTTACTCTCGGGTTCAGGTTCCGACAAAGGAGGCAGAGGGGAAGGAAATGAAGGAGGAGGAGGAGGAGAAGAGCAACCAACAGATTCAGAAGAGGAATCATTAGATTCAAAAGAGGAAGACAAGGATGACGAAGAGGACAACATGGAAGACCAAAATTGGATTGGATGACTCAGGGCCCATTGGCACTTCTGGGTGTCCTGCGCAAGATGCCAAGACATGCGGATAAGCTCTTAATGAAATATGACCTTGACAAGACAGTGAAGGCAAAATATCACTTAGACACTTTCGAACTACATATGTAGACACTCGAGGTATGTTAAGATGACGTTGCATCTAGACTATTTCCATGTACCTCAGATGGCAGAGCAATTGTATGGTACCACAACCCTACTCCAAACTCCATCCAGAATTGG
This sequence comes from Pinus tabuliformis, assembly GCA_031772625.1. Classification (NCBI taxonomy): domain Eukaryota; kingdom Viridiplantae; phylum Streptophyta; class Pinopsida; order Pinales; family Pinaceae; genus Pinus; species Pinus tabuliformis. Next base: position 60,255,920 of record CM062816.1, read on the forward strand.
GGGGTATTCAAAAGGATCTTTCTTTAGAAGTTTGTTGAAGAGAAGACCCCTGCCATGTTACTGAAGGAGTTGGGTAGTCTCAAGATGGAGCAGAAATAAAAGGTCAAAGTTTTCAATCATAGGTTTAACCGTATTCTAAACAAGTTCTCAAATGACACTAAACCTCGTGACTCCATCACTGTCGACTACTACTCATCTACCCTGTCGACAAATATTGCACAGTTCGTCAAGAAAGCTACAAAACCATCATTAACATAAAATTATGAAGAGGCTATGGTCGTTGAGAAATACCTACGCACTATTGGAGTCATTGCAGATGATGAACCCACTAAGGACACCTGATCCAGGTGGATGTTGGTGGCCACCCACCAACCCATTTGGACCCTCACAACTGTCTCTTTCAGTCTTTTCAGTTTCCTAAATTGTAGCGCAGTTTACTATTTTTAGCAGTTTTTCGGGTCCTGAACTTCCGGAGCCGTTTTGAGGCCCTAAACGACGTTTTTTTGGGATTCTGGGAAACATGGGTCCATGGACCGATGTTGCCTCCCAAAGTGGTAGTACTCGGATAGATCTTTCTAACGAGCTATCGTGCGCGTCAAACGGAGATCGTATGCCAAAGTTACGACCCCGGGAAATTGATGTACCAATTTACCCAAACGGGGCCCACAATTTGGCGTTTCATCTTCTAGGGTTAGGTTTCGGGATGTGAAGGGTTTTTCATTGTTTCTCAACAATAAATAGGCCTTCGAGCCTCATTGTAACTCAGTTCGGAACAGTTCAGAGGCATGTAGCCGCACATCTCTTCTCAGAGATAAGCTACCATCGCCCTAGCTGGTTTATTTCCATTTCTGGTTGAAAGCATGTTTCGGTATTTTCCATTAATGAAATGAAGTATTATTTCCGCTGCATCTCTGTATTTATGGTTATCGCATCTCTGTATTTATGGTTATCTCTGTAATCTATTGCGTTCCTGTTTAAATCCGGATCAGTGGTATCAGAGCGGTCTGCTTTTTCTCTGTTTTTCTTTGCATGTCCCCAACAAGGTCGGGATATAAGGAGTTAGGGCTTGAACTGGTTGAACCTTTGCAAGGCCAGCCTCGCAAATCCCGACGGCCTCCCATGGCGGACGAGAAGAAAGAGGAGGGGGCAGGAGATCCCATCAAAATCTTGCTCGAAGAAGCGCTCGAGCGACAACGGAACGCGATGATGGATAGCTTTGCACAGATCCTTCAGCGGCTACCCAGAGGCGACGCATCGGCTTCCAACAGCGACTCTGGAAACGCCACACCGTTTAAGGTACAAGTGAATTTTGAAATCCCCATCTTCGAGGGTAAAATAGACGCAGATGCCGTAGATAAATGGTTAAATCTGCTAGATGGGTATTTTTCTGTTCACGAATTTTCAAGTCGGGAAAAGATTGTTTTTGCTCTTCTCAAAGCAGCCCCCCATGTCAAGGACTGGTGGGAAACCTACTGTGAGCAGAAGGATGAAAGTACAGGCTCACTATTTTCAGCCGCACCCACTTGGAATGACTTCCGGGATGCCATCAAGGAGCAATACTACCCTGTCGGAAGCTATGAGGACAAATACATCAAATGGACCACACTGCGGCAGGGACGAGACCAAGATGTGCCGGAGTTCACAAACATTTTTCATACCCTTCGCACACAGTTGGGTATCAAAGATTCTGAGCTGCATCTGGTACTCAAATACCGTGGTTGCCTGCACAAATACATCCAGGAAGAGATGGTGTTCTTGAACATCTCCTCACTCGGCACAGCATACCGATACACTGTCAAAATCGAGCAAAAGTTCAAACAGAAGAAGCGAGACTTTGGATCTGTAAATCCGAAGCCCAAAGGACAAAGCCAAGGCGGGGTGACCCAAGACAACCCGTCGAAGCCGCAGGAAAAGAACAACACCACGAAGCCGAAGAGGGACACAGGAAAGTGGTGTGAGTTCCACAAGAGTCCCACTCATAACACAAGTGAGTGTCAGACCAAGCAGTCACTGGTGGCTGAGTTGAAGGCTTCCGAATCAGATGCATGTTCCGATCCTGAGCCAGAACCCGACAAGGGGAATGGCAAAGGGAAGCAGATCATTGATGCGGATCCCAGCGCCACTGTGGCCACTGCCAAGATCCAGACAGATGAGCCCGAAAATCCAGAGGAGGGGGAGCGTCTTTTCCACTCACAGATGTGGGTGAAGGGTTCGCCGCTACAATTCATTGTCGACAGTGGCAGCCAAAAGAACCTCATTTCAGCAGAGGTTGTGAAGCGGTTGGGCCTACCGACTACACCACACCCGCAGCCGTACAGTATCGGGTGGCTTCACGAAGGACGAGATCTGAAAGTTCGCCAGCAGTGCCGCCTTCCCTACAGCATCAAACCTTTCACAGACGAGGTATTGTGTGATGTTACACCTCTGGATGTTTGCGATGTATTATTAGGCCAGCCATACTTATGGAGGCGACATGCTGTGTATGAGTCAAGGCCTCGTGATGTCATTATTTCTTTGAGTAATTCATTATACAGAATACCAGAGGCAGCCCCACCTACTGCCACATCTTTGATCACTGCTAAGAAAGGCAGCAAGCTCATATCACAGACCAGGAAATTCATCTGTCTGGTCCACTCCCAAAGTAAGGGGAAGATTGTTGCTACATCCATGACCCCTGCAAAGGGTTCCTCTACGCAGCAGCAGCAGCAAAGGAATATGGTCATGACAGAACACAGGAACAACATCTCACGCATATGGGTACCACACAAGTTTCAGGTGGGCAACAAAGTCTGGTTGCATCGACAAAAGGAACGCCTTACCAGAACCCATCAGAAGCTCAGACCACTCAGACATGGTCCTTACAACAGTACCAAGGCTATGGGGAACAATTCTTTGGAGCACATCATTCCTCCATTCATTCGCCTACACCAAGTGTTCAATGTGGACCATCGTCGACCATGCTTCCCACCATCACTGGACACATCAGAGATTGCAGGACAAGTTCAGCAGATGGAGGAACTCAACGCAATGGGGACCATTGCTTCCTAAGGGGGGAGGAATGATCCAGGTGGATGTTGGTGGCCACCCACCAACCCATTTGGACCCTCACAACTGTCTCTTTCAATCTTTTCAGTTTCCTAAATTGTAGCGCAGTTTACTATTTTTAGCAGTTTTTCGGGTCCTGAACTTCCGGAGCCGTTTTGAGGCCAGAACCCGACAAGGGGAATGGCAAAGGGAAGCAGATCATTGATGCGGATCCCAGCGCCACTGTGGCCACTGCCAAGATCCAGACAGATGAGCCCGAAAATCCAGAGGAGGGGGAGCGTCTTTTCCACTCACAGATGTGGGTGAAGGGTTCGCCGCTACAATTCATTGTCGACAGTGGCAGCCAAAAGAACCTCATTTCAGCAGAGGTTGTGAAGCGGTTGGGCCTACCGACTACACCACACCCGCAGCCGTACAGTATCGGGTGGCTTCACGAAGGACGAGATCTGAAAGTTCGCCAGCAGTGCCGCCTTCCCTACAGCATCAAACCTTTCACAGACGAGGTATTGTGTGATGTTACACCTCTGGATGTTTGCGATGTATTATTAGGCCAGCCATACTTATGGAGGCGACATGCTGTGTATGAGTCAAGGCCTCGTGATGTCATTATTTCTTTGAGTAATTCATTATACAGAATACCAGAGGCAGCCCCACCTACTGCCACATCTTTGATCACTGCTAAGAAAGGCAGCAAGCTCATATCACAGACCAGGAAATTCATCTGTCTGGTCCACTCCCAAAGTAAGGGGAAGATTGTTGCTACATCCATGACCCCTGCAAAGGGTTCCTCTACGCAGCAGCAGCAGCAAAGGAATATGGTCATGACAGAACACAGGAACAACTTCTCACGCATATGGGTACCACACAAGTTTCAGGTGGGCAACAAAGTCTGGTTGCATCGACAAAAGGAACGCCTTACCAGAACCCATCAGAAGCTCAGACCACTCAGACATGGTCCTTACAACAGTACCAAGGCTATGGGGAACAATTCTTTGGAGCACATCATTCCTCCATTCATTCGCCTGCACCAAGTGTTCAATGTGGACCATCGTCGACCATGCTTCCCACCATCACTGGACACATCAGAGATTGCAGGACAAGTTCAGCAGATGGAGGAACTCAACGCAATGGGGACCATTGCTTCCTAAGGGGGGAGGAATGATCCAGGTGGATGTTGGTGGCCACCCACCAACCCATTTGGACCCTCACAACTGTCTCTTTCAATCTTTTCAGTTTCCTAAATTGTAGCGCAGTTTACTATTTTTAGCAGTTTTTCGGGTCCTGAACTTCCGGAGCCGTTTTGAGGCCCTAAACGACGTTTTTTTGGGATTCTGGGGCAACATGGGTCCATGGACCGATGTTGCCTCCCAAAGTGGTAGTACTCGGATAGATCTTTCTAACGAGCTATCGTGCGCGTCAAACGGAGATCGTATGCCAAAGTTACGACCCCGGGAAATTGATGTACCAATTTACCCAAACGGGGCCCACAATTTGGCGTTTCATCTTCTAGGGTTAGGTTTCGGGATGTGAAGGGTTTTTCATTGTTTCTCAACAATAAATAGGCCTTCGAGCCTCATTGTAACTCAGTTCGGAACAGTTCAGAGGCATGTAGCCGCACATCTCTTCTCAGAGATAAGCTACCATCGCCCTAGCTGGTTTATTTCCATTTCTGGTTGAAAGCATGTTTCGGTATTTTCCATTAATGAAATGAAGTATTATTTCCGCTGCATCTCTGTATTTATGGTTATCGCATCTCTGTATTTATGGTTATCTCTGTAATCTATTGCGTTCCTGTTTAAATCCGGATCAGTGGTATCAGAGCGGTCTGCTTTTTCTCTGTTTTTCTTTGCATGTCCCCAACAAGGTCGGGATATAAGGAGTTAGGGCTTGAACTGGTTGAACCTTTGCAAGGCCAGCCTCGCAAATCCCGACGGCCTCCCATGGCGGACGAGAAGAAAGAGGAGGGGGCAGGAGATCCCATCAAAATCTTGCTCGAAGAAGCGCTCGAGCGACAACGGAACGCGATGATGGATAGCTTTGCACAGATCCTTCAGCGGCTACCCAGAGGCGACACATCGGCTTCCAACAGCGACTCTGGAAACGCCACACCGTTTAAGGTACAAGTGAATTTTGAAATCCCCATCTTCGAGGGTAAAATAGACGCAGATGCCGTAGATAAATGGTTAAATCTGCTAGATGGGTATTTTTCTGTTCACGAATTTTCAAGTCGGGAAAAGATTGTTTTTGCTCTTCTCAAAGCAGCCCCCCACGTCAAGGACTGGTGGGAAACCTACTGCGAGCAGAAGGATGAAAGTACAGGCTCACTATTTTCAGCCGCACCCACTTGGAATGACTTCCGGGATGCCATCAAGGAGCAATACTACCCTGTCAGAAGCTATGAGGACAAATACATCAAATGGACCACACTGCGGCAGGGACGAGACCAAGATGTGCCGGAGTTCACAAACATTTTTCATACCCTTCGCACACAGTTGGGTATCAAAGATTCTGAGCTGCATCTGGTACTCAAATACCGTGGTTGCCTGCACAAATACATCCAGGAAGAGATGGTGTTCTTGAACATCTCCTCACTCGGCACAGCATACCGATACGCTGTCAAAATCGAGCAAAAGTTCAAACAGAAGAAGCGAGACTTTGGATCTGTAAATCCGAAGCCCAAAGGACAAAGCCAAGGCGGGGTGACCCAAGACAACCCGTCGAAGCCGCAGGAAAAGAACAACACCACGAAGCCGAAGAGGGACACAGGAAAGTGGTGTGAGTTCCACAAGAGTCCCACTCATAACACAAGTGAGTGTCGGACCAAGCAGTCACTGGTGGCTGAGTTGAAGGCTTCCGAATCAGATGCATGTTCCGATCCTGAGCCAGAACCCGACAAGGGGAATGGCAAAGGGAAGCAGATCATTGATGCGGATCCCAGCGCCACTGTGGCCACTGCCAAGATCCAGACAGATGAGCCCGAAAATCCAGAGGAGGGGGAGCGTCTTTTCCACTCACAGATGTGGGTGAAGGGTTCGCCGCTACAATTCATTGTCGACAGTGGCAGCCAAAAGAACCTCATTTCAGCAGAGGTTGTGAAGCGGTTGGGCCTACCGACTACACCACACCCGCAGCCGTACAGTATCGGGTGGCTTCACGAAGGACGAGATCTGAAAGTTCGCCAGCAGTGCCGCCTTCCCTACAGCATCAAACCTTTCACAGACGAGGTATTGTGTGATGTTACACCTCTGGATGTTTGCGATGTATTATTAGGCCAGCCATACTTATGGAGGCGACATGCTGTGTATGAGTCAAGGCCTCGTGCTGTCATTATTTCTTTGAGTAATTCATTATACAGGATACCAGAGGCAGCCCCACCTACTGCCACATCTTTGATCACTGCTAAGAAAGGCAGCAAGCTCATATCACAGACCAGGAAATTCATCTGTCTGGTCCACTCCCAAAGTAAGGGGAAGATTGTTGCTACATCCATGACCCCTGCAAAGGGTTCCTCTACGCAGCAGCAGCAGCAAAGGAATATGGTCATGACAGAACACAGGAACAACTTCTCACGCATATGGGTACCACACAAGTTTCAGGTGGGCAACAAAGTCTGGTTGCATCGACAAAAGGAACGCCTTACCAGAACCCATCAGAAGCTCAGACCACTCAGACATGGTCCTTACAACAGTACCAAGGCTATGGGGAACAATTCTTTGGAGCACATCATTCCTCCATTCATTCGCCTGCACCAAGTGTTCAATGTGGACCATCGTCGACCATGCTTCCCACCATCACTGGACACATCAGAGATTGCAGGACAAGTTCAGCAGATGGAGGAACTCAACGCAATGGGGACCATTGCTTCCTAAGGGGGGAGGAATGATCCAGGTGGATGTTGGTGGCCACCCACCAACCCATTTGGACCCTCACAACTGTCTCTTTCAGTCTTTTCAGTTTCCTAAATTGTAGCGCAGTTTACTATTTTTAGCAGTTTTTCGGGTCCTGAACTTCCGGAGCCGTTTTGAGGCCCTAAACGACGTTTTTTTGGGATTCTGGGGCAACATGGGTCCATGGACCGATGTTGCCTCCCAAAGTGGTAGTACTCGGATAGATCTTTCTAACGAGCTATCGTGCGCGTCAAACGGAGATCGTATGCCAAAGTTACAACCCCGGGAAATTGATGTACCAATTTACCCAAACGGGGCCCACAATTTGGCGTTTCATCTTCTAGGGTTAGGTTTCGGGATGTGAAGGGTTTTTCATTGTTTCTCAACAATAAATAGGCCTTCGAGCCTCATTGTAACTCAGTTCGGAACAGTTCAGAGGCATGTAGCCGCACATCTCTTCTCAGAGATAAGCTACCATCGCCCTAGCTGGTTTATTTCCATTTCTGGTTGAAAGCATGTTTCGGTATTTTCCATTAATGAAATGAAGTATTATTTCCGCTGCATCTCTGTATTTATGGTTATCGCATCTCTGTATTTATGGTTATCTCTGTAATCTATTGCGTTCCTGTTTAAATCCGGATCAGTGGTATCAGAGCGGTCTGCTTTTTCTCTGTTTTTCTTTGCATGTCCCCAACAAGGTCGGGATATAAGGAGTTAGGGCTTGAACTGGTTGAACCTTTGCAAGGCCAGCCTCGCAAATCCCGACGGCCTCCCATGGCGGACGAGAAGAAAGAGGAGGGGGCAGGAGATCCCATCAAAATCTTGCTCGAAGAAGCGCTCGAGCGACAACGGAACGCGATGATGGATAGCTTTGCACAGATCCTTCAGCGGCTACCCAGAGGCGACGCATCGGCTTCCAACAGCGACTCTGGAAACGCCACACCGTTTAAGGTACAAGTGAATTTTGAAATCCCCATCTTCGAGGGTAAAATAGACGCAGATGCCGTAGATAAATGGTTAAATCTGCTAGATGGGTATTTTTCTGTTCACGAATTTTCAAGTCGGGAAAAGATTTTTTTTGCTCTTCTCAAAGCAGCCCCCCACGTCAAGGACTGGTGGGAAACCTACTGCGAGCAGAAGGATGAAAGTACAGGCTCACTATTTTCAGCCGCACCCACTTGGAATGACTTCCGGGATGCCATCAAGGAGCAATACTACCCTGTCGGAAGCTATGAGGACAAATACATCAAATGGACCACACTGCGGCAGGGACGAGACCAAGATGTGCCGGAGTTCACAAACATTTTTCATACCCTTCGCACACAGTTGGGTATCAAAGATTCTGAGCTGCATCTGGTACTCAAATACCGTGGTTGCCTGCACAAATACATCCAGGAAGAGATGGTGTTCTTGAACATCTCCTCACTCGGCACAGCATACCGATATGCTGTCAAAATCGAGCAAAAGTTCAAACAGAAGAAGCGAGACTTTGGATCTGTAAATCCGAAGCCCAAAGGACAAAGCCAAGGCGGGGTGACCCAAGACAACCCGTCGAAGCCGCAGGAAAAGAACAACACCACGAAGCCGAAGAGGGACACAGGAAAGTGGTGTGAGTTCCACAAGAGTCCCACTCATAACACAAGTGAGTGTCGGACCAAGCAGTCACTGGTGGCTGAGTTGAAGGCTTCCGAATCAGATGCATGTTCCGATCCTGAGCCAGAACCCGACAAGGGGAATGGCAAAGGGAAGCAGATCATTGATGCGGATCCCAGCGCCACTGTGGCCACTGCCAAGATCCAGACAGATGAGCCCGAAAATCCAGAGGAGGGGGAGCGTCTTTTCCACTCACAGATGTGGGTGAAGGGTTCGCCGCTACAATTCATTGTCGACAGTGGCAGCCAAAAGAACCTCATTTCAGCAGAGGTTGTGAAGCGGTTAGGCCTACCGACTACACCACACCCGCAGCCGTACAGTATCGGGTGGCTTCACGAAGGACGAGATCTGAAAGTTCGCCAGCAGTGTCGCCTTCCCTACAGCATCAAACCTTTCACAGACGAGGTATTGTGTGATGTTACACCTCTGGATGTTTGCGATGTATTATTAGGCCAGCCATACTTATGGAGGCGACATGCTGTGTATGAGTCAAGGCCTCGTGCTGTCATTATTTCTTTGAGTAATTCATTATACAGGATACCAGAGGCAGCCCCACCTACTGCCACATCTTTGATCACTGCTAAGAAAGGCAGCAAGCTCATATCACAGACCAGGAAATTCATCTGTCTGGTCCACTCCCAAAGTAAGGGGAAGATTGTTGCTACATCCATGACCCCTGCAAAGGGTTCCTCTACGCAGCAGCAGCAGCAAAGGAATATGGTCATGACAGAACACATGAACAACATCTCACGCATATGGGTACCACACAAGTTTCAGGTGGGCAACAAAGTCTGGTTGCATCGACAAAAGGAACGCCTTACCAGAACCCATCAGAAGCTCAGACCACTCAGACATGGTCCTTACAACAGTACCAAGGCTATGGGGAACAATTCTTTGGAGCACATCATTCCTCCATTCATTCGCCTACACCAAGTGTTCAATGTGGACCATCGTCGACCATGCTTCCCACCATCACTGGACACATCAGAGATTGCAGGACAAGTTCAGCAGATGGAGGAACTCAACGCAATGGGGACCATTGCTTCCTAAGGGGGGAGGAATGATCCAGGTGGATGTTGGTGGCCACCCACCAACCCATTTGGACCCTCACAACTGTCTCTTTCAGTCTTTTCAGTTTCCTAAATTGTAGCGCAGTTTACTATTTTTAGCAGTTTTTCGGGTCCTGAACTTCCGGAGCCGTTTTGAGGCCCTAAACGACGTTTTTTTGGGATTCTGGGGCAACATGGGTCCATGGACCGATGTTGCCTCCCAAAGTGGTAGTACTCGGATAGATCTTTCTAACGAGCTATCGTGCGCGTCAAACGGAGATCGTATGCCAAAGTTACGACCCCGGGAAATTGATGTACCAATTTACCCAAACGGGGCCCACAATTTGGCGTTTCATCTTCTAGGGTTAGGTTTCGGGATGTGAAGGGTTTTTCATTGTTTCTCAACAATAAATAGGCCTTCGAGCCTCATTGTAACTCAGTTCGGAACAGTTCAGAGGCATGTAGCCGCACATCTCTTCTCAGAGATAAGCTACCATCGCCCTAGCTGGTTTATTTCCATTTCTGGTTGAAAGCATGTTTCGGTATTTTCCATTAATGAAATGAAGTATTATTTCCGCTGCATCTCTGTATTTATGGTTATCGCATCTCTGTATTTATGGTTATCTCTGTAATCTATTGCGTTCCTGTTTAAATCCGGATCAGTGGTATCAGAGCGGTCTGCTTTTTCTCTGTTTTTCTTTGCATGTCCCCAACAAGGTCGGGATATAAGGAGTTAGGGCTTGAACTGGTTGAACCTTTGCAAGACCAGCCTCGCAAATCCCGACGGCCTCCCATGGCGGACGAGAAGAAAGACGAGGGGGCAGGAGATCCCATCAAAATCTTGCTCGAAGAAGCGCTCGAGCGACAACGGAACGCGATGATGGATAGCTTTGCGCAGATCCTTCAGCGGCTACCCAGAGGCGACGCATCGGCTTCCAACAGCGACTCTGGAAACGCCACACCGTTTAAGGTACAAGTGAATTTTGAAATCCCCATCTTCGAGGGTAAAATAGACGCAGATGCCGTAGATAAATGGTTAAATCTGCTAGATGGGTATTTTTCTGTTCACGAATTTTCAAGTCGGGAAAAGATTGTTTTTGCTCTTCTCAAAGCAGCCCCCCACGTCAAGGACTGGTGGGAAACCTACTGCGAGCAGAAGGATGAAAGTACAGGCTCACTATTTTCAGCCGCACCCACTTGGAATGACTTCCGGGATGCCATCAAGGAGCAATACTACCCTGTCGGAAGCTATGAGGACAAATACATCAAATGGACCACACTGCGGCAGGGACGAGACCAAGATGTGCCGGAGTTCACAAACATTTTTCATACCCTTCGCACACAGTTGGGTATCAAAGATTCTGAGCTGCATCTGGTACTCAAATACCGTGGTTGCCTGCACAAATACATCCAGGAAGAGATGGTGTTCTTGAACATCTCCTCACTCGGCACAGCATACCGATACGCTGTCAAAATCGAGCAAAAGTTCAAACAGAAGAAGCGAGACTTTGGATCTGCAAATCCGAAGCCCAAAGGACAAAGCCAAGGCGGGGTGACCCAAGACAACCCGTCGAAGCCGCAGGAAAAGAACAACACCACGAAGCCGAAGAGGGACACAGGAAAGTGGTGTGAGTTCCACAAGAGTCCCACTCATAACACAAGTGAGTGTCGGACCAAGCAGTCACTGGTGGCTGAGTTGAAGGCTTCCGAATCAGATGCATGTTCCGATCCTGAGCCAGAACCCGACAAGGGGAATGGCAAAGGGAAGCAGATCATTGATGCGGATCCCAGCGCCACTGTGGCCACTGCCAAGATCCAGACAGATGAGCCCGAAAATCCAGAGGAGGGGGAGCGTCTTTTCCACTCACAGATGTGGGTGAAGGGTTCGCCGCTACAATTCATTGTCGACAGTGGCAGCCAAAAGAACCTCATTTCAGCAGAGGTTGTGAAGCGGTTGGGCCTACCGACTACACCACACCCGCAGCCGTATAGTATCGGGTGGCTTCACGAAGGACGAGATCTGAAAGTTCGCCAGCAGTGCCGCCTTCCCTACAGCATCAAACCTTTCACAGACGAGGTATTGTGTGATGTTACACCTCTGGATGTTTGCGATGTATTATTAGGCCAGCCATACTTATGGAGGCGACATGCTGTGTATGAGTCAAGGCCTCGTGCTGTCATTATTTCTTTGAGTAATTCATTATACAGGATACCAGAGGCAGCCCCACCTACTGCCACATCTTTGATCACTGCTAAGAAAGGCAGCAAGCTCATATCACAGACCAGGAAATTCATCTGTCTGGTCCACTCCCAAAGTAAGGGGAAGATTGTTGCTACATCCATGACCCCTGCAAAGGGTTCCTCTACGCAGCAGCAGCAGCAAAGGAATATGGTCATGACAGAACACAGGAACAACATCTCACGCATATGGGTACCACACAAGTTTCAGGTGGGCAACAAAGTCTGGTTGCATCGACAAAAGGAACGCCTTACCAGAACCCATCAGAAGCTCAGACCACTCAGACATGGTCCTTACAACAGTACCAAGGCTATGGGGAACAATTCTTTGGAGCACATCATTCCTCCATTCATTCGCCTACACCAAGTGTTCAATGTGGACCATCGTCGACCATGCTTCCCACCATCACTGGACACATCAGAGATTGCAGGACAAGTTCAGCAGATGGAGGAACTCAACGCAATGGGGACCATTGCTTCCTAAGGGGGGAGGAATGATCCAGGTGGATGTTGGTGGCCACCCACCAACCCATTTGGACCCTCACAACTGTCTCTTTCAGTCTTTTCAGTTTCCTAAATTGTAGCGCAATTTACTATTTTTAGCAGTTTTTCGGGTCCTGAACTTCCGGAGCCGTTTTGAGGCCCTAAACGACGTTTTTTTGGGATTCTGGGGCAACATGGGTCCATGGACCGATGTTGCCTCCCAAAGTGGTAGTACTCGGATAGATCTTTCTAACGAGCTATCGTGCGCGTCAAACGGAGATCGTATGCCAAAGTTACGACCCCGGGAAATTGATGTACCAATTTACCCAAACGGGGCCCACAATTTGGCGTTTCATCTTCTAGGGTTAGGTTTCGGGATGTGAAGGGTTTTTCATTGTTTCTCAACAATAAATAGGCCTTCGAGCCTCATTGTAACTCAGTTCGGAACAGTTCAGAGGCATGTAGCCGCACATCTCTTCTCAGAGATAAGCTACCATCGCCCTAGCTGGTTTATTTCCATTTCTGGTTGAAAGCATGTTTCGGTATTTTCCATTAATGAAATGAAGTATTATTTCCGCTGCATCTCTGTATTTATAGTTATCGCATCTCTGTATTTATGGTTATCTCTGTAATCTATTGCGTTCCTGTTTAAATCCGGATCAGTGGTATCAGAGCGGTCTGCTTTTTCTCTGTTTTTCTTTGCATGTCCCCAACAAGGTCGGGATATAAGGAGTTAGGGCTTGAACTGGTTGAACCTTTGCAAGGCCAGCCTCGCAAATCCCGACAGCCTCCCATGGCGGACGAGAAGAAAGAGGAGGGGGCAGGAGATCCCATCAAAATCTTGCTCGAAGAAGCGCTCGAGCGACAACGGAACGCGATGATGGATAGCTTTGCACAGATCCTTCAGCGGCTACCCAGAGGCGACGCATCGGCTTCCAACAGCGACTCTGGAAACGCCACACCATTTAAGGTACAAGTGAATTTTGAAATCCCCGTCTTCGAGGGTAAAATAGACGCAGATGCCGTAGATAAATGGTTAAATCTGCTAGATGGGTATTTTTCTGTTCACGAATTTTCAAGTCGGGAAAAGATTGTTTTTGCTCTTCTCAAAGCAGCCCCCCACGTCAAGGACTGGTGGGAAACCTACTGCGAGCAGAAGGATGAAAGTACAGGCTCACTATTTTCAGCCGCACCCACTTGGAATGACTTCCGGGATGCCATCAAGGAGCAATACTACCCTGTCGGAAGCTATGAGGACAAATACATCAAATGGACCACACTGCGGCAGGGACGAGACCAAGATGTGCCGGAGTTCACAAACATTTTTCATACCCTTCGCACACAGTTGGGTATCAAAGATTCTGAGCTGCATCTGGTACTCAAATACCGTGGTTGCCTGCACAAATACATCCAGGAAGAGATGGTGTTCTTGAACATCTCCTCACTCGGCACAGCATACCGATACGCTGTCAAAATCGAGCAAAAGTTCAAACAGAAGAAGCGAGACTTTGGATCTGTAAATCCGAAGCCCAAAGGACAAAGCCAAGGCGGGGTGACCCAAGACAACCCGTCGAAGCCGCAGGAAAAGAACAACACCACGAAGCCGAAGAGGGACACAGGAAAGTGGTGTGAGTTCCACAAGAGTCCCACTCATAACACAAGTGAGTGTCGGACCAAGCAGTCACTGGTGGCTGAGTTGAAGGCTTCCGAATCAGATGCATGTTCCGATCCTGAGCCAGAACCCGACAAGGGGAATGGCAAAGGGAAGCAGATCATTGATGCGGATCCCAGCGCCACTGTGGCCACTGCCAAGATCCAGACAGATGAGCCCGAAAATCCAGAGGAGGGGGAGCGTCTTTTCCACTCACAGATGTGGGTGAAGGGTTCGCCGCTACAATTCATTGTCGACAGTGGCAGTCAAAAGAACCTCATTTCAGTAGAGGTTGTGAAGCGGTTGGGCCTACCGACTACACCACACCCGCAGCCGTACAGTATCGGGTGGCTTCACGAAGGACGAGATCTGAAAGTTCGCCAGCAGTGCCGCCTTCCCTACAGCATCAAACCTTTCACAGACGAGGTATTGTGTGATGTTACACCTCTGGATGTTTGCGATGTATTATTAGGCCAGCCATACTTATGGAGGCGACATGCTGTGTATGAGTCAAGGCCTCGTGCTGTCATTATTTCTTTGAGTAATTCATTATACAGGATACCAGAGGCAGCCCCACCTACTGCCACATCTTTGATCACTGCTAAGAAAGGCAGCAAGCTCATATCACAGACCAGGAAATTCATCTGTCTGGTCCACTCCCAAAGTAAGGGGAAGATTGTTGCTACATCCATGACCCCTGCAAAGGGTTCCTCTACGCAGCAGCAGCAGCAAAGGAATATGGTCATGACAGAACACAGGAACAACATCTCACGCATATGGGTACCACACAAGTTTCAGGTGGGCAACAAAGTCTGGTTGCATCGACAAAAGGAACGCCTTACCAGAACCCATCAGAAGCGCAGACCACTCAGACATGGTCCTTACAACAGTACCAAGGCTATGGGGAACAATTCTTTGGAGCACATCATTCCTCCATTCATTCGCCTACACCAAGTGTTCAATGTGGACCATCGTCGACCATGCTTCCCACCATCACTGGACACATCAGAGATTGCAGGACAAGTTCAGCAGATGGAGGAACTCAACGTAATGGGGACCATTGCTTCCTAAGGGGGGAGGAATGATCCAGGTGGATGTTGGTGGCCACCCACCAACCCATTTGGACCCTCACAACTGTCTCTTTCAGTCTTTTCAGTTTCCTAAATTGTAGCGCAGTTTACTATTTTTAGCAGTTTTTCGGGTCCTGAACTTCCGGAGCCGTTTTGAGGCCCTAAACGACGTTTTTTTGGGATTCTGGGGCAACATGGGTCCATGGACCGATGTTGCCTCCCAAAGTGGTAGTACTCGGATAGATCTTTCTAACGAGCTATCGTGCGCGTCAAACGGAGATCGTATGCCAAAGTTACGACCCCGGGAAATTGATGTACCAATTTACCCAAACGGGGCCCACAATTTGGCGTTTCATCTTCTAGGGTTAGGTTTCGGGATGTGAAGGGTTTTTCATTGTTTCTCAACAATAAATAGGCCTTCGAGCCTCATTGTAACTCAGTTCGGAACAGTTCAGAGGCATGTAGCCGCACATCTCTTCTCAGAGATAAGCTACCATCGCCCTAGCTGGTTTATTTCCATTTCTGGTTGAAAGCATGTTTCGGTATTTTCCATTAATGAAATGAAGTATTATTTCCGCTGCATCTCTGTATTTATGGTTATCGCATCTCTGTATTTATGGTTATCTCTGTAATCTATTGCGTTCCTGTTTAAATCCGGATCAGTGGTATCAGAGCGGTCTGCTTTTTCTCTGTTTTTCTTTGCATGTCCCCAACAAGGTCGGGATATAAGGAGTTAGGGCTTGAACTGGTTGAACCTTTGCAAGGCCAGCCTCGCAAATCCCAACTGCCTCCCATGGCGGACGAGAAGAAAGAGGAGGGGGCAGGAGATCCCATCAAAATCTTGCTCGAAGAAGCGCTCGAGCGACAACGGAACGCGATGATGGATAGCTTTGCACAGATCCTTCAGCGGCTACCCAGAGGCGACGCATCGGCTTCCAACAGCGACTCTGGAAACGCCACACCGTTTAAGGTACAAGTGAATTTTGAAATCCCCATCTTCGAGGGTAAAATAGACGCAGATGCCGTAGATAAATGGTTAAATCTGCTAGATGGGTATTTTTCTGTTCACGAATTTTCAAGTCGGGAAAAGATTGTTTTTGCTCTTCTCAAAGCAGCCCCCCACGTCAAGGACTGGTGGGAAACCTACTGCGAGCAGAAGGATGAAAGTACAGGCTCACTATTTTCAGCCGCACCCACTTGGAATGACTTCCGGGATGCCATCAAGGAGCAATACTACCCTGTCGGAAGCTATGAGGACAAATACATCAAATGGACCACACTGCGGCAGGGACGAGACCAAGATGTGCCGGAGTTCACAAACATTTTTCATACCCTTCGCACACAGTTGGGTATCAAAGATTCTGAGCTGCATCTGGTACTCAAATACCGTGGTTGCCTGCACAAATACATCCAGGAAGAGATGGTGTTCTTGAACATCTCCTCACTCGGCACAGCATACCGATACGCTGTCAAAATCGAGCAAAAGTTCAAACAGAAGAAGCGAGACTTTGGATCTGTAAATCCGAAGCCCAAAGGACAAAGCCAAGGCGGGGTGACCCAAGACAACCCGTCGAAGCCGCAGGAAAAGAACAACACCACGAAGCCGAAGAGGGACACAGGAAAGTGGTGTGAGTTCCACAAGAGTCCCACTCATAACACAAGTGAGTGTCGGACCAAGCAGTCACTGGTGGCTGAGTTGAAGGCTTCCGAATCAGATGCATGTTCCGATCCTGAGCCAGAACCCGACAAGGGGAATGGCAAAATGAAGCAGATCATTGATGCGGATCCCAGCGCCACTGTGGCCACTGCCAAGATCCAGACAGATGAGCCCGAAAATCCAGAGGAGGGGGAGCGTCTTTTCCACTCACAGATGTGGGTGAAGGGTTCGCCGCTACAATTCATTGTCGACAGTGGCAGCCAAAAGAACCTCATTTCAGCAGAGGTTGTGAAGCGGTTGGGCCTACCGACTACACCACACCCGCAGCCGTACAGTATCGGGTGGCTTCACGAAGGACGAGATCTGAAAGTTCGCCAGCAGTGCCGCCTTCCCTACAGCATCAAACCTTTCACAGACGAGGTATTGTGTGATGTTACACCTCTGGATGTTTGCGATGTATTATTAGGCCAGCCATACTTATGGAGGCGACATGCTGTGTATGAGTCAAGGCCTCGTGCTGTCATTATTTCTTTGAGTAATTCATTATACAGGATACCAGAGGCAGCCCCACCTACTGCCACATCTTTGATCACTGCTAAGAAAGGCAGCAAGCTCATATCACAGACCAGGAAATTCATCTGTCTGGTCCACTCCCAAAGTAAGGGGAAGATTGTTGCTACATCCATGACCCCTGCAAAGGGTTCCTCTACGCAGCAGCAGCAGCAAAGGAATATGGTCATGACAGAACACAGGAACAACATCTCACGCATATGGGTACCACACAAGTTTCAGGTGGGCAACAAAGTCTGGTTGCATCGACAAAAGGAACGCCTTACCAGAACCCATCAGAAGCTCAGACCACTCAGACATGGTCCTTACAACAGTACCAAGGCTATGGGGAACAATTCTTTGGAGCACATCATTCCTCCATTCATTCGCCTACACCAAGTGTTCAATGTGGACCATCGTCGACCATGCTTCCCACCATCACTGGACACATCAGAGATTGCAGGACAAGTTCAGCAGATGGAGGAACTCAACGCAATGGGGACCATTGCTTCCTAAGGGGGGAGGAATGATCCAGGTGGATGTTGGTGGCCACCCACCAACCCATTTGGACCCTCACAACTGTCTCTTTCAGTCTTTTCAGTTTCCTAAATTGTAGCGCAGTTTACTATTTTTAGCAGTTTTTCGGGTCCTGAACTTCCGGAGCCGTTTTGAGGCCCTAAACGACGTTTTTTTTGGGATTCTGGGGCAACATGGGTCCATGGACCGATGTTGCCTCCCAAAGTGGTAGTACTCGGATAGATCTTTCTAACGAGCTATCGTGCGCGTCAAACGGAGATCGTATGCCAAAGTTACGACCCCGGGAAATCGATGTACCAATTTACCCAAACGGGGCCCACAATTTGGCGTTTCATCTTCTAGGGTTAGGTTTCGGGATGTGAAGGGTTTTTCATTGTTTCTCAACAATAAATAGGCCTTCGAGCCTCATTGTAACTCAGTTCGGAACAGTTCAGAGGCATGTAGCCGCACATCTCTTCTCAGAGATAAGCTACCATCGCCCTAGCTGGTTTATTTCCATTTCTGGTTGAAAGCATGTTTCGGTATTTTCCATTAATGAAATGAAGTATTATTTCCGCTGCATCTCTGTATTTATGGTTATCGCATCTCTGTATTTATGGTTATCTCTGTAATCTATTGCGTTCCTGTTTAAATCCGGATCAACTCCAAAGACACGAGTAAGAGGTCCCAAACCTCTATGATCAAGGACAAGAAAAAGGAAGCAAGTGATATTGAGAACCTTACTTGTCTTGTCAAGTCCCTGACTACCGAAATGGATGAACTTAAATAGAGGATAAGTGATACTACCCTGAGCAGTAGGCCCCCCAGGTACCCACAAAAGAATAATGTAGCTTCCAATAGTAGCAACAGCAGCATCTAGCTAGCCAAATATGCGCAGAGCTCCAACCTATTTTTGAACCTTGAGAAAATCATTACAGATTCATACTGCACTTTTCACCACGAACCCCATTCAAAAATAATGTCCCTAGAATGGAACCATGGAATGAGTAGTTTGGCTACGCAGTTGTCCAACACATTCATGGTTGATGAGCAAGCTGGGTCTAACAATGAATAAGAAGAAGTTTCTACACCTGATGAAGCTCCAAGCACTGGTCATGTAGTAAACATGTATTAGTATGCTCTCGCAACCCAGAAGACCACCACTGATAAGGAGCCTCCAAGTGATGGTCTGGCCCCGAAGCAAAATAACCAATATAAATTGAGAATTCAAGGGGCCACCACTATGATTGAGATATCAAAGAATAACATAAGACAAGATATGTTAAGGAAAGTGGATCCTTCGATCGACTCAACACAGAATACTCAAAGCAAGTCCGAGAAGATAGCTTCAATGAAAAGTGTTTCTACAAGCAGTAAAGACAGAAACATCCCACCCGAAACCATGAATTTAGTTCCAACCCCGAACACCTTGGTGATACTTCTTGCAATAGACTATAACATTGTAGAAGACATGAAAAATACTCTTGCAAATATCTCTTTGTTCTAACTTACAAAAATCATGAGTTATCGGGACATTATTCTGCAAGCGCTTGGGGAAACCTCTACTGGTCAAGCCACCTCTTCAAACAAGGGATCTAGTAAGTCTCCTGACGCTCTCGCATTTGTGCTTAACGCGCTCCGCATGGAGGAGGCGAACTCACTCTGCCCACCATTCTTGTTATCATTTGAAATCTTTAACTTCAATGTTCACAACTGCTTGGTTGATTTTGGTGCATCGATCAATGTCATGCCACTCTCCATCGCCAAGAAGATCAACGCTCAATGGAGTAAGACAAGTGCACAGATCATCCAACTAGACAAAACTTGTGTGCCAGCAATTGGTGAACTCAGGGATGTGATCATTTGACTAACATCTGATGAGCGAGTTCATTAATGCATCAATATTGTAATTGTGGACATCCCGAAAGCATACGGGGTACTGCTCAGCAGAGACTGGTCAAGCAAGTTGCAAGGATACTTTGCCGCTGTTTGTTAATTTAATTGTCTTAAATTGATTACATAAATTATCGACCAGAGTTGGTAAACTTATGAAATGCAAGTGCACAATATATGCTAGAAGCCTTTTTATTAAGTTGGATTTATTAATTGATTGAGTTATTGGAAATTTGTTTTTGAGTTAATGGAAATTTGTTTTTGAGTTAATGGAAATTTGTTTTTGAGTTATTGGAAATTTGTTTTTAAGTTTTGTATTCCTTTTTCAAAATGAAATTAATATTGCTATCTAAAGAAAATAAAATGATTGTGAATTTAAATCTATATTTCTTACTTGAAAAATGAAACCATAAAGAACTCACACTTGCAAAAAAAATAAACTCACACTTGAAAAATGAAAACTATATTAACTCACACTTGCAAAATGAAAACTAAATTAACTCTTACATGCTGAATGGAAACTATATTAACTCACTCTTCCTTCAAAATTGAAAGTTCAAGAAAGTAATTGCAAACAAACCACTCTTCTTCTGAAATTAAACTAAGAAAAAATTTGAATACAAATGCTCTGAACATAAAGCTGAAAGAAATCTATATATGCAAATCTATAAAGAGAAACATCCTACGCTATGAAGTTGAAATGATTTTAATGAAATTCCAAAGAAATCACAAGGAAACCATTGGAATTTTGATGAGTCAAATCAACTGTATAAACTATAAAAGGGAGTTGTAATGCTATCATAAGAAGGTCAAAACTATAAATGGCCAGGATTAATATTCGATGATCCAAAAATAACTAATAGATAACTTCGTTACTGCTTTTCTAATCAAAAGAAATATCACTACTACTATCCAATCTAAAATTAGACTAAGAATTATGTAATGGATATATGCGAAAATACTACAACAAATAATAACAGAAAGGAAAATCTACAAGTTAAAAACCCTCACTATTTGTAGGGGCCCTCCACAAACAGGCGATCTCAAGCTCCAACGAACAGTTAACTGTGCATCAAGTCTTCAAAGGCGCTTCCATTAAATAAAAAAACAGAGTTTTAAAATGATTACAATCACAAAATATTCATTCACGTCATCCCCTATTTTTTCTTGCCTTACGATATTTATAAAAGTCATTTAATAAATGTTTGAGGCTTTCATGCCTAGTTTCAGCTAATAGAGTTCTAATTCAACTATCAATCTGAGAAATAGATAACGATTTTCTCATGATTTTCTATTTGGCAAAGCAAATTGTGAGGCATTTTCATCTTAGACTCTCGCTCGCTTGCTCCAGCTACGTGTTGAATTTTTCTTTGACCACATGATTCGGGCTTTCTTCCAACGATTTGGTGCAGATATAGGAGGAGATCGTTGAGCGGATCAACTTTTTTCTTCCCATATCTCTCTTTCCTTGAATGGTAACTCGAACCATGTTCAACAATGGAGTTGGTTGCAGAAACGAATGTTAGCTCCAGAATTGCACGAATTTGGTAGCCAATGCAAAATTTAACTTAATAATAAGGAACATTTTTGAAATATGAAAAATAGGATAATTAGTACCTTACATACATCAAAAACCTATAATTCAATGCCTATCAAGTCAAAGATAATGGTCAAGGAGAAGGAAAATGAGAAAATAAGAGTATCAAGATGAAGTATTCATGAGGTTCTACATTCCCCCACACGGAGGTCATTGCATGTCATGCAAAAATGAAAAAATTAGTGCCCTTGTCAACTACTGCATCTCCTTTGAAACTTGATCTATCACATCTAAATTTTCCTTTTTCACCTTTTTCCTTGCCACTTCCATCCTTGGCTTCTTCATCAAAATTTTGTATTTCAGATTTATCACTTTTCTTTTAAGGACATTATTAATTCTTTTGTTTCAACTTCTTATTTTTCTTATCCCACAGGCTCAAATGTAAGAGAATATTGTCGTTTTGGGTCCTTTGGATTTCATTCTGCATCTTCAAGGCTTCATGTTCCCTTTGTATGTGTCTATTTAGCATCTCCAGCTCAAATATTTCTTGTTTTAAAATATTTATTACTGGAGGTTGTTGTGGGCAACTAGACTGATCTTCTTTTTCATGCACTATTGAACTAGATGTCTTTTCTACAGCTTTATTTTCCACAGATTCGATATAATCGTATATCTCTTGTTGTACCGGATCTATCTATGGTGTTCTTCGGCCTGGGATTTGAATGGATGAAATGACAATAAGTGAGGGAGTCCTTTGTTTCTATGTTTCCTCGTATCCATGACTTTTAGAGATGGTTCCTTTAGTGCTTGATTAAGCCTGGCACTTCTTCTCACAATTGATGGAGGAGGGTTTTTTATTTGAATTATTTTCTTTTCTGTTTTGACCTCCTCTATCCCCTTGGATGTGTTTTCTTCTTCTCTGTTGACTTTCTTTCTTCTAACAGTTTGCTTTTTGATGCTCCCTAAAAATTTTGCAATAGGAATTTCATCCTCTGATTATTCTTGGGACTGTTGTTGAGGTAACTTTTGAATAGGGATTTCAGATACTCTTTTTCTCCCTCTTTTTCATTTACTGATACTAGTTTGTTCTTCTTCTTCTTCCTTAAAATGGTTTCTAAGTAAGAAGTTTTCCCAATCATCTCTTGAACCCTTAAGGTGGAATTCAATAAGCATTTTTATGAAGCCATGATGATACATAGTGGTTTCTATAAATTGAATATTTTTTTGTACATTTCCTAACATTTTTCTTAAGATGTTCAGCAAAAAGTATGGGATATTGATCTCATTCCCTTCCAGAAAATGCATCATTAGGCGAATGTGATAAAAGAACATGCAGCCAAACCTTCCTTCACAAGAGATAAATTTTTGAATAACTAGTAATAGATTTCTCCATTTACTTTTAAGTGTAGTGCTTGGGATTCCTTTCTTGAAAATGGATATGTCCATACCTAGATTCTTTAAGAAAATTCTCCATTCTTCATTTTCTATGCCTCTATTTTTAAAACATTATTCTCCTCCTCTGGATAGGCCGGTAGCTTCAGCAATAAGGGACTCTGTCACTACAAATTTGATATCTCCAATCTCAACCTCTACTCCATGAAAATCTCTAGCAAAGGATTCGGTCACCTCTTTGTTGAAACCATCAAATTTCTCCACGAAATGTAGCCACTGCGCTTTCTACAACATCTCTTTCACTTATGGGAAACCTTCCATGAACTTTCTTCCATTTGGCTCAGACCTCACAATGGTCCTCATGATTGGAAATTTTTGCCTCTAACTTGCTTCTTGACAGAAAATGGATCAGGGTTTTGGAATGATGGATTTCGGCAAGGGTATAAACGAAAATGAGGACAAGAGAGGAATGAATGAAGTGACCATTCTAGAGGATTAATGAATGTGAGTTGGCGATTTCAACGATCTCTTCAATGAATTCGAATTTGAGTTGGGAGTTTGTGAAATGGTTGGAGACAATGGCGGCGTTATGTTGATATGACCAAAATATCTTTCAACCTTATGCAATGATGGTTTTAACCAGTGGTACAATCATCATAAAATTCATATACTTAATGTTTTTATGCTTATTACTAAATTAAACATTTGCATATCTTTGCATACCTTTACATTGATATTTTTGACCTTTGTTTGCTCCTTTCTTCATTTCCCTCGGGTGCTTTCAAGAATGAATTTGATCGCTGCTTCAATTGCCCATTTGGTGGTTCCTGTCAAACATCAGCTACAAAATGTTGTGAAAGCTGCATATTTCTTATTATTCTGTAGCTATTTTATTTCTGAAAAGAAAAAAGAGAAAGAGGAAAAAAAAAATGGGAATGGGAAAGAAAATTTAGAATGCCAAAATTACTTGGTTTTCACCCTAAATTTTCTCTATAAACATGCCAACAGTGTTGGTTTTCATGTTTATACAAATTTGATTGTGTTTTTTTTTATCATTTTTTTAATAATTTTTTTTACAATTTTTTTCAAAAAGAAAAATACTTATAAGTCAAGCTGGAGGAGAAGGAAAATCCTTCTTAACCAACTGGAAATCAATGTTGTCTTACAATGTCTGATAAACTCCTCCTTTGTCAATATCTTATGATAGATTCTTAGTCGATGACCATTCACAAGAAAATTGGTCCTTTCTTCATCAATAGTTCTGATCCTATCTGCAGCATTATCAAATATTGTTTCAATCTCATAGGGCCCAAGCCAATGAGTTTGAAATTTACCTTGGAAATTCTTGAACTTTGAATAAAAAAGGAATGCCTAATCTCCTGGCTGGAACTTTCTCTGTTTGATCTATTTGTCATGCAATATGGATCTTTGTTGTTGAACTAGATTGTTTCTTTGGATTGCATCTTGTCTTATCTCATCAAGTTCATTTAGTTGCTCCATTCTTTGTTTTTGTGCCTCTAAAAGATCAAGACCCAATTTGACTGTTGTCTTGAAAGTTTTGACTTGAAACTCAATAGGAAACATGACTTACTTCCCATAAACAAGCTCATAGGGAGTATGCCCTGTAGTATTTCTCCATGTGGTACAGTATGCCCATAAAGCTTCTGGAAGCTTTTCTGCCCAATCTCTTCTATGCAGATGCACAGTTTTGGTGAGAATTTCCTCAATGACTTTATTGGTGGACTCCACCTATCCATTTGCTTGAGGATGATATGGAGTAGACTTCCGATGTTTGATTTTGTACTCCTCCATTATCTTTTGTACCAACTTGGATGTGAATTGAGTACCTTGATCTATTACAATTTCTCTTGGGACACCAAAACGAGTAAAGATATCCTCAAAAAGAAATGAAACTACAACATTTTTAGTAGCAAAAGGAAGTGCTTTAGCTTCTACCCATTTTGTAACATAATCAATGCAAACAAGAATGTACCTTTTCTATCTCGATGGTGGATTGATTGGACCAAAAAAATCCAGAGCCCATTTTTCAAAAGGCTCAATAAGTACCTGAGGTTGTAGAGGCATCTCATCATAAGGAACATGTTTCCCCATCCTTTGACAACTATCACATCTCTTAACATACTCTTTGGCATCCTTAAAAAGGGAAGGCCAATATTATCCTAAGAGAAGGACTTTGTAAGAAGTTATTTTGTTAGCGAAGTGTCCTCCACATGGCTCATCATGACAAGATTTCAATATCTCTGGTACTTCAACTTCTCTAACACACCTTCGGATGATCATATCTAACCATGTTTTATAGAATTATTCATTTATATAGATGCACTAATTTGAATTACCTTCCTTTTTTCTCGAGATAAATATGATGGCAACTTCCTTGTAGCCAAATAATTAGCAATATTTGCAAACCATGGAGATTTGGTAGATACTGCAAAAAGATATTCATCAGGAAAATTATCTTCTACACGCGTGTCATTATTATGATTTTGAATCCTTGATAAAAAGTCAACAACTATATTTTGTTTTCCAGGTCGATCCAAAATAGCAATGTTAAACTCTTGTAACAACAACAACCATCTATTGATTATGCTATTAGTGATTGGTGTATGCATTAAGTATTTAATTGCAGAATGATCAGTATGTACAAAATTTTCATAGTCGGTAATGTAATGTTTGAATTTATTGATAGCATGGACAACAACTAAAAACTCTTTTTCTGTTACAGTATAATTTAACTCTGCAGGAGTCAAATTTTTACTGGTGTAATAAATGGCATAAGGAGTTCAATCCTTTTGTCCTAGTACAAATCCTAAAGTTGTGTCTAAAGCATCAGTTGAAATGTGAAAAGGTAATTTCCAATTTGGTCCTCTAAGAATAGGTGGTTTAGATATTTTCTCTTTTAATGACCCAAAGGTATTTTGGCAATTGATGAGCCCCAAAAATGGGTAACTTATTGGGCTCATTTTGCCTACTGTTCTTCATCAATCCACCATTTGTCATAGATTATGCATGTATTTTTAGTATGTTTATGTTATTTGAACGAATAAGGGTGGTCACTTTACCAAGGAGGCTAATATGTGGTTATTTCAGGTTTTTTGGACAAATTTTGGAACAAAGCCAAGCAATTATGAGCCAGGTGACAGCCAAGCATGAGGGAGAAAGGGTGAGGATTCGTAGGAAGGTTGTCTCTTGCATTAAATGGCCCTTCCTCGAAATCTCCACCCTTAACTCGGAGCTCAGCAGGCCACCAAAACGAATCCTAAAGGCAGCCGAGCAGCTTTGTGAAGAGTGACTGTTTACTGGCAGTTTGAACAGTCGAGCCCCTTGAGTTAAGGAGGGCTGCTAGGACCCTCGTAGGGCATAAATAGGAAGGCTTCAGCCTTCGTAGTTTACTTTTGGAACTGTTGGGTTTTGCACTATAGTGCTATCATTATCTCAACTCATTTTTGTAGCTACTGCTGTATAACTTTCTTGTGACATGATTATTTTTTAGGAATGAAGAGCAGCTTTACTTGGCATTAGTTCTGAGTTTTTTTTAGGAGCCTGTAGCTCTTGGGGTTGGGCCCAACCCAAGTGCCAAGGCTTCCTTTATGTACTGTTATTTGCTTTTTATGTCTTTGCAAAATAATTTATGTTAAGTAGATTAAAATCTTGCTGATTATCTAGGTCATTGTTGATGATTAGAAAGCCTTTTTATGTTCAGATTGAGTTGATTGGTTATTAACAGGGAAGATATCCAAAAAAAGGCCATCAAGGACCCCTGACCTCACCTCTCCCTCAGTGGGATCATGAGCTGGGACAAAGGTGACCTTACTGCCAACAAAAACACTGCCATTGCCTCTCCATGCAATCATTAGTGTTAGATTCTCATTTGCAGACGTTGATACCAGTTGTGGTTAAGCGTTCAGATTCATGATTGCTCAGTTTTCATAACTATTTCACGTGATTTCATTGCAAATAAACTTCTGTTCATTTCCTTTGCTGTTACTTAGGCCAGACTAGAATAAAGTAGCTAGGTCATCGGTTTTTCCAAGTCATTGTTTGTTCAGTTAGAGAAGCAACTTGCAGAGCACCTGTAACACCTCTCCATCTACCAATACTCCATTAATCCCATCTGCTCGATCCCCTACCTCTGATTCTTGCCTCATATTTGCTACACCTTGACCTAGTTTCCATATTTTTGTGCAACATTGCTCCACTCCTCCTTGAACAAATCCAGCCATCCTCATCTCTCCTCAGCTCCATCCACCAAGTCCTGGACCTCCTCACACTGTTATCCTACCTCCATACTCACTTCTCCACCTTGCTCTCTCCATCCACCCTCCAAAATCCCATTTCTGAACATCCTATAGAGAATACAGAACATCTTGTAGAACCCCTGCAGACTTCCTGTAGAAGCTCACGGAAGCGGTTTCTTGATATCAAAACTCGGTGAAACTCTCTGGAAGGGTGCTAGGGACCCATTAGGCCCCCTTATAACCTTCCCAACCTCTTGCAAGCATTTCCTTTCACCAACCCACCTCTGCACAGTCAAAGCACATGCATGATAATTTTGACAACTTATTCAAAAACACAAAAAGATGTTTTTTTTTCAGATGTTACTGTAGAAGTAGCTCAGAAACATGCATTTTACCTTCCTAGAAGTCAATGGCATCTCTTTCAGTAGCTTGCATCCTCTTTCTTGCATCAATAGGGCTAGCTGGTAAAATTAGGGTTTACTAGGGTTTACGTTTCCTTTCAGCTTTCCAGCTTCTTTCTGCAAGTAGATTAGCCTTCTTTGAGTTAGCTTTCATCCATCAGTTAAAAAGCTTCTTCTTGGAGCTCATAGAAGTTCGCTTAAGCTCCTAGCGAACTTGTGCCAGCTGACAAAGTGACAGCGGTGGCAAGAGCTAGTACTTGTGCATACAGCACCGTCGCTTCCAAGTTTGTTACGAACTACCGGGTTGATAAGAGTAAAGAAGGGAGTCCCAGGAGTTGCAGCATTATTGCTACAATACTGGAGCCCACCAGCAATCAAAGTTCCAATTGAATTCACAGTCTTTTGTGAGCAGTTTGAAAAGTGGAGATGCAATTTTTGTAAAGTTTTCTATGAATCTTCTATAATAACCATTGAAACTAAGAAAACTTCTAAAATCTCGTTGACAGGTTGGAATTGATAATTTAGAAATAACTTCTACTTTAGATGTGTCCACTCTAATCCCACTTCCTGAAATATGGTGTCCTAAAACAATTCCCTCAGTAAACATCATAAAACATTTTTCATGGCTTAATGAGAGATTTTCCTCTTTACAACTAATGAGAAAATTTTCCAATTTTTTTAAGAGCTTCCTCAAAATAATTTCCATAAACTGTAAAATCGTCCATATACACTTCCACACAACCATGAATTAGATCAAAAAAAAAATGCCTAATACTGCTCTTTGGAATGTTGCATGTGCATTACATAATCCAAAAGGAAGTACTCAGTAAGCATAAGTTCCCCATGGGCAGGTAAAGGTAGTTTTATCTTGGTCTTCTAGGTTTACTTGAATTTGATTATACCCACTAAAATCATCTAAAAATGAAAAATATTTATTTCCTGCCAATGTATCTAAAACTTGATCCATGGAAGGAAGTATAAAGTGATCTTTTAAAGCGGCTTTATTCAATTCCCTATAGTCAAATACACACTCTCCATTTTCCATTCTTTTTGGGAACAATTACTAAGGGTGAAACCCACTGACTGTTTGATTTGGATAGATGAAATTGACATTAAACAGTTTTTGTAGTTCCTCCTTAAAAATTTCCCTTAAATTTGGATTCTTTCTTCTTTGAGGTTGTCGAATTGGTTTGGAATTTTCTTCAATGTAGATATGGTGTATACAAGTATTAGGATCAATTCCCTTCATGTCAGTATATTCCCATACATAGGTAGAGGAATGTTCTTATAACATCTTTATTAATTATTTCTTTTGAAATTCTCCCAAATTATTGTTGATATTCAAAGTTTTTCCTTGAAATATTTCAATTGTAGAATTGTCAAATTTTTCCATAGAATGCAAGGATAGTTGACGAGATGATCAATATTCAATATTTTATTGTTCTTGAAAACCCTAACTAGATTTACAATACAATGAAGATTCATTATTTTCTATTAAATTCAAAATTTTATCTTCCTCATCTATTTGTGAAGTACCAAAGATCAGTCTTACATCAATGTCATCATCTATCCGTTCTTCATTTTCAACCTCTATTGTTGTTTTTGTAGGTGGATACAGTGTGAATTTATTTGTTGAGCTCCCATAAAAAATGAACATATCACCAGATCTACAACTTATAAAAGCATCGACTGTATCTAGCCATGGTCTTCCTAGAATCAATGGATGTCCTCCTAAGTTATTCTTGGGTGTTAAAATCATAAAATCGACATAGTATTCCAGAGAATATAAGTCTAAATATATATGTTTTAATACACCATCGGTTTTGATTATGGATCTATCTTCCAATTGTAATAGTGTAGGTGTATATTGAAGATTAGAAAGTTTTAATTGATTCATAGTTTGTTTACTCATGATGTTTATAGCTGCTCCTAGATCAATCAATGTATTTGGGATATCTACACCATTGATGTGCGTTTTCACTGTGGGACTTCCTAGATCAAAATATTTATGAATTGTTGTCTTACCCATCATGATATCTGCAATTTTTCCAACTATTTGGATTCTTTTGATTTCTTTTCTTTTTCTTCCTGGTCTTTTTATGCTCAATTCCCTAATTGTCTTTGTGAAAATTGGTATTTCATTAATGGCTTGTAGCAAAGGAATATTTATGCAAATATTCTTCAGTTCATCTAACATGTCATAATCAGGCAATAAAATCTATTTTTCTACCACTTCATCAATTTTTAATCTTTCAAGAAAGAGTGGTTTTCACACAGATACTGAAGGATGTTCCATAATAGGAATTGAGTTATTTGAATGTCTTGGAGTAGCTTGTTTTTGGGTTTTTTTCTTTTTCATTAAGATATTTTTCTTCTTCAAGGATCTTTTCTTTTTCACTTTCTTAAATAATAGCTTATGGGGACTTGTTTTCTAATATTCTACCAGATCTAAGTTGAACATTGTTTAGATCTAGTGGAGTTATCATGTAAGTTTGAAAATTTTGTCCTTCCATATTGTAAACAGGTTGTGAATTTTTATTATTGTTCAGATTTGGGAGTGGTTGGGCAGGCAATTGGTTTGGTCTTTGAGGAAATGGTAATGAAAGTTGTGGATTCAAATTGTGAGGTTCAGCTTGTTGAACGGGTTGAGGATAATATTGTGGAGGAAAAGTAGGATATGATTTTTGAAATTGTGGAAATTGAGGATAGTAAGGATACTGAGGGTACTTTCCATAAGTATTTTTCCATCCTTGTGACCAAGGTTGTGGCCAAGATTGCCAAGGCATTGGGGAAGTCCAATTACTTTGTGATGATTGTGCAAATGGTTGAGTGTTAAAACCTTGAGCTGTATTTGGTTGTGGATTCTGCCAAGGTCTTTTAGCAATAAAACAAAGAGGATCTACCTGATTTGGTACTCCTTCTTCTTGATAGACAACTTTAATACCTGGTATTTAGGGGAATTCTTTGTATCATGATTTTCCGCACATATAACACAAGTTTCTACACTCTTTAAATCAATAAAACATTCTCTCAAGGCATGTTTCCTTATGCGCTTAGGGAAAAAAATGGACAATGCAACATTTTCAACTTTTTGCTTGTTTTGTATTTTAAGGGTGTCAATTTGTTCACTAAGACTTCCTAAAATATCCATTTAAAATTATCAAGAAAATTTCCTAATTCTTCTTTACTTACTGTCCCAACTTTAGATTTATTAATCCTTGATAAAAGAGGATCTCTTGGTTTTTTCCCAGTTCTTACTTTGCCTCTTGAAATATGTATGCATAACTCGCAAATTTATCCTAGTGAAAACTGAGAAATGTCTCCCTTACCCATTATATTGAGAAGATCAATCCACTCATCTCTAATGGATTTCAATAAGAGAGCTTTCAAAGTTTCCTCATCTAGATTATTCATTTTTTCCCTTTTAACATTATAAACAAATCTTTCAGAGAAGTCTTCAACATTTTCATCTTCTTTTTGTACCATTTTAAATGCTTCATCCTTAATATTATGGACCATACAATAGTCCTTATATTTCTCTAAGAATGTAGTTTTCATTTCTTCCAATGTTCTTATGGAATTTATTCCTAAACTCATAAATCGTTTTAATGTTGCATGTTTAAGGGTTGCAGGGAATAATTTCAACTTTTGAGCATCATGCAGATATTCATATGATCTACAGAAGACTTCAAATTCAAAGAGAAATGTTTTAGGATCTTCACTCCTTAGTCCATGAAAGTTTGGAAAGATAGAGTGTGAGATATTTTTCATTTTCATAGTTGTATATTCATTGAGAACAGGAAATCCAAAGGGTTCTGGATTTATATCTTCTCATCTTCCTCTTCCTCTTCCTCTTCCTCCACCCTTCCACCTCCCCTATTTCCTCCACTTCCTCCTCCAATCCTAGGTTGTTCACCATTCAAATTATGTACCTCTCTTTCCTGTTCTCAAGCCATTGTAGACTCTTTAGAACTAATATATGGTTCTGGTTCCAAGATTGGGTTTTCAATTTCCTCTAGTTCCTCTGGTTCTTTTACCAATGGTTTGAAATAGGCTTCTTCTTCTTCTTCAGTAGGAACTTCCAACTCTTCAGCTAGAAGTTGTTCTCCATTTGAAGATAGGAAAATCACTCTTGTTCTTGGGGATATGGGATCTTCTTCTTCTATTATGGCTTTTGTTGATGAAGTTGGTGAATCTCTAGGTTGGATTTCAGATCTTAATACCTCAGGGAGTTTATGTTTGCCTGCTATGGATGGAATTCGACATTTTGTGGGTGGTGTGGCACTACGAGGTCGTGGTGGGGTAAGTGATTTTGTTGGAATTAAACTCTTTCCTCTACCTACAAATATACCCCTAGAGCCTCTTTCCCTATGCATATCATGTTTTTGTTTTTATTGTTTGTTTTTTTTTATCAAAAATAAATAAAGGCTTCTATTTACACCTCCTCGGAAATGACGCCAAAATTTTTGTCAATTTAATTGTCTTAAATTGATTACATAAATTATCAACTAGAGTTGGTAAAATTATGAAGTGCAAGTGCACAATATATGCTAGAAGCCTATTTATTAAGTTGGATTTATTAATTGATTGAGTTATTGGAAATGTGTTTTTAAGTTTTGTATTCCTATTTCAAAATATTGCTATCTAATGAAAATAAAATGATTGTGAATTTAAAGCTATATTTCTTACTTGAAAAATGAAACCATAAAGAACTCACACTTGCAAAATGAAAACTATATTAACTCACACTTGCAAAATGAAAACTAAATTAACTCACACTTGCAAAATGAAAACTAAATTAACTCTTACTTGTTGAATGGAAACTATATTAACTCACTCTTGCTTCAAAATTGAAAGTTCAAGAAAGTAACTGCAAACAAACCACTCTTCTTCTGAAATTAAACTAAGAACACTTTTGAATACAAATGCTCTGAACATAAAGATGAAATAAATCTATATACCCAAATTTATAAAGAGAAACATCCTATGCTATGAAGGTGAAATGTTTTTAATGAAATTCCAAAGAAATCACAAGGAAACCACTGGCATTTTGATGAGTCAAATCAACTACATAAACTATAAAAGAGAGTTATAATGCTATCATAAGAAGATCAAAAATATAAATGGCCGGGATTAATATTCGATGATCCAAAAATAACTAATAGAGAACTTCGCTACTGCCTTTATAATCAAAAGAATTATCACTGCTGCTATCCAATCTAAAATTAGACTAAGAATTATGAAATGAATATATGCGAAAATACTACAACAAATAATAACAGAAAGAAAAATATATAAGTTAAAACCCTCATTGTTTGCAGGGTCCCTCCACAAATGGGCAGTCTCAAGCTCCAATGAACAGATAACTATGCATCAAGTCTTCAAAGGCACTTCCATTAAATAAAAACACAGAGTTTAAAATGATTATAGTCACAAAATATTCATTCACGTTGTCCCCTATTTTTTCCTGCCTTACAGTATTTATAAAAGCCATTTAATAAATGTTTGAGGCTTTCATGCCTACTTTCGGCTAACATAGTTCTAATTCAACTATCAAACTAAGAAATAGATAACGATTCACTCACGATTTTCTATTCGGCAAAGCAAATCGTGAGGCGTTTTCATCTTGAACTCTCGCTCACTTTCTCCAGCTACATGTTGACTATTTCCTTTGACCACATGATTTGGGCTTTCTTCTAATGATTTGGTGCATATGAATAGGAAGGGATCATTTAGGGGATCAACCTCTTTCTTCCCATATTTCTTTTTCCTTGAATAGCACCTCAGACCCTGTTCAACAATGGAGTTGGTTGCATAAATGGATGTTAGCTGCAGAATTGCACGAATCCAGTAGCCAATGCAAAATTTAACTTAATAATAAGGAACATTTTTGAAATATGAAAAATGGAATCATTAGTACCTTACCTATGTCAAAAACCTGTAATTTGATGCCTAACAAGTCAAAAATAATGGTCAAGGAAAAGGAGAATGAGTGAAGAAGAGTGTCAAGATGACGCATTCATGAGGCTCTACGGCCACTAATTGGTCACACTTATGGCTTCCATATAAGGGTAAGAACAACCAAATCCGAGTGTTGTCCAAAATATACAAGAAGCATAATGCGACTCCCTTGAATGGAGAAAATGAGTCGTTGGTTTTCGCAGAACTCATGTTCAACAATTGCTTTTTAGAGACACAGTTGGGGTGTTATCTTGTAGAGCCATCCCCTATCCCACCAAACACATAGTTGGGCCTCCTTCCATGCCCAACTGGTGAAAATGAAACTTGCACAGTAAGTAGTAGTGGCAGTAGTGGCAGTAGTACTTGTGTTGTAAGCGGTCTCTGTACAGGGGATACGTGGACCATGTACTTTGACAGATCCAAAACGTAGGAGGGCTCTGGAGCTGGTTGTGTTCTAATAGACCTGCTACAGAGGAAACATTTTCTCTCTAGTCACTTAGAGTTCAAGTGCACGAACAACACCGCAAAGTATGAAGCACTCATCTTGGGTTTGCAGAAAGTCATTGACCTCAAGGTTGTTGTTCTGAAAGTGGTAGGTGACTCTGAAATCGTGGTGCATCAAGTACGAAACACTATACATTGTGTGTCACCATGTCTTAAGAGTTATAAACAAGAGGTATGGCTACTCATTTCTCATTTGCAAGTTTTCAATATTAATTTTGTGCCAAGAATGCGTAATGCAGCTGCAGATTCCTTGGCAAACGCAACTACTAGGACGTTACCGTTAAGGGACAAATTTTCTATTGAGATTTTTAATAAACCATTTGTCCCATGCAACATCACTAACTTACGCATTTTTGATGATGATCAACAAATACTGCATTTCGTGGCCAACACTGATGTCTTCAAGGACACAAAGACAGACGAGGACAAGCACGAGTAGAATCTACATAACACATCTAGTACAAGCAAAAGAAACCTCATCCCTAAGGGTGTGGTATCATTGGATAAGTTGTATGACTTGCAGAACCATTTTCAAGGACCTATGAATGCTAAGACCCACAACTCTACATTTTCGCATGAACAGATCAATCTGGGAACAAAAGAAGATCTGAAGTATGTGAATCTTGGTACTTGTTGTACACCACAACATTGGAAATCTTTTATCTACCTCTTCAAGCAATATCTTGATGTATTCATGTGGATGTATGATTATCTTAATACATATGACACATAAATTATCCAGCACGTTATACCGATCAAAGAATGGGCCAAGCCTTTTCAGGAGAAACTGAGGAAAATTCATCCAACACTTGAGCCCCTTATACAGAAAGAACTAACCAAGTTGTTGGATGCTCGGAGCATCTATAAAGTGCAACATTCGACATGGGTATCCAACTTAGTCCCTGCTAGGAAGAACTCCAGGGAGATCTTCCTGTGTGTATATTTTTGTAACCTCAATCATGCCTCGGACAAGGACAACTACCCAGTGTCGTCCATGGAGCATATATTGCAGACAGTATCTGGAGCAGAGATGTTTTCTTTGCTTGACGGTTTTTCTGGTTATAACCAGGTTCTGGTAGTAGAGCTTGACAGACTCAAAACTACATTCTATACCAAGTGGGGTACGTTCGCATTTCACAGAATGTCATTTGGGTTAGTTAACGCAGGTGCAACATTTCAGTGCACAATGGACATTGCCTTCCGTGGGCTTATTGGATAGAGTGTAGTGGTCTACCTCAATGATGTAATAGTGTTCTCAAGATAGCAGTCAGACCACCTGCGCCATCTCAAGAAAAAATTTGAGCGATGCCGAAAATACGGGATATCCTTGAATCCCAAGAAGAACATCTTTGCAGTGTCCGAGGGTAACCTGCTTGGACACATTATTGCCAAAAGTGGGATCAAGGTAGATCGAGATATATTTTGAATGATCACGCAGCTTCCCCGCCTCGTAAACAAAAAATCCATGTAGTCTTTCTTGGGGAAGATCGAATTCCTCAGAAAGTTCATCTTCGACTATGCTCAGATCGTCAAGCCTATACAAGAGATGATCAAGAAGGACACAGTCTACAATTGGGGAAAAGGGAAAATGATGCATTCACCCATATAAAGTAAGCAATAGTAGAAGCATCAATGCTACACAACCCAGACTTCGATAAATATTTCTTGCTCTACAGTTTTGCTTCATACACTTCTCTCGTTTATGTACTCACTCAGAAGGATGAGTAAAACAATGAGCGACCCATATCCTTCATGAGCATGAGCTTGCAAGGACCAGAGATCAACTATCCCACCATGGACAAACAAGCTTATGCAGTATACAAGGCGGTGAAGCACTTCAGACCCTATTTATTGAAAAATCATTGTATTATCTTTGTTCCACACCCAACAGTCAGATCATTGCTTGTTCAACAAGAGTTGGGTGAGAGAAGGGCGAACTAGATGACTAGGTTACAAGAATATGATCTTGACATTAAACTAGTTCACACCATCAAGGGTCATGGTCTTTGTAAGTTAGCAGCGGAAGTGGTTCATGCACAAGAGGAAGAAGAGCTCGCAGGCTGGGAGAAAGAAATAGAAATGTACAATGTTGAGCGAGCCTCTCCCACTTCAAATGGAAACTCTTGGTACGAAGATGTGCATCAGTACCTCAAGCATGGCACTGTGCCCTCTCATTTCTCTTTGCAGCAGAAGAGGGCACTTCAACTCAAAGAATTATCATACTAGTTGGTGCATGGGGTGTTATACAGAAAGCACCATAATGGCATATTGCTCAAGTTCCTGGAGGTGCAAGATTCAAATAAGGTTTTACATGATCTCCACGACAAACTAGCTGAGTGACACTTTGCGGGTAACACCACAGCACACAAGGTCATGCAAGTCGGTTTCTACTAGCCTAAATTATTTAGGGATGCGCATGCCTATGCCTGCAAGTGTGTGGTGTGCCAAAAGTGTGATGGCAGAAATCGGAAGTCAGCGGCCCCACTGTAGCTTGTTGCAGTGGAAGAACCATTCCAACTTTGGGGCTTGGATATCATTAGGTAAATTTTCCCATACTACTCAAAGCAGCACCGTTATATCTTAAATGCTAAAGATTATTTCATGTAGTGGATGGAGGCAGTTCCACTGAAACAAGTGAACGATCGGGAAGTCATTAGCTTCCTACAACAAAATATCATTTCCAAGTTCGACGTTCCTACGTCACTTGTTTTTGACAATGCAATGTACTTTTCTTAATTAAATCTTTATGACTTTGTATTGGAAAATGGTATTTTTTTGAAACATTCTGCTAACTACTATCCACGGGGGAATGGTCTTTCTGAATCCACAAATAAGAAACTCATTCGCATCATAAAAAAGACCATATTCTTTGAGTAGTAAAACTGGCACTCTGCTCTGGTGAATTCTTTATGGGTTGACCGGATCACACCTAAGCCTTCTCTGAATACTTCCCCTTACTTCTTGGTGTATGGAAAGGAAGTCATCCTTCCACCGGGCATTTACATGCCTGCTCTCCAGTTTTCCCAAGAATCTCAGGGCAAGTCATCTTTTAGTTCAGCATAGGATGGACACTTTACACAAGTTGCAGGAAGAAAGGTTGAAAGAAAAAGAAAAAATTTCACTCCATCAAAACCGTATCAAGAGATTGTTTGATAGAAAGTCTACAAGGAAGACTAGCTTCAGTGTGGGTGACTTAATATTAAAGTGGGACAAAGCCCACAAGGACAAAGGAAATCACACTAAGTTTCAATCCCTATGGAGTGGTCCTTACACTATCCACGAGAAGCTTGGCCAATACACATATCGTCTTCAATCACTTAACATGAAGATTGACTCTCTCCCTATTAATGGTCAAGACTTAAAATTTTATTTCCAGTGAGATCTGGGGCTGCGCCCCACACTATGTACATAGTTATTTTGTTTCCCTTTTATTTTCTGTTGTTTTTCTTATGTAAACAAGTGTTGTGCCTTACTGCCTTCCGGCTTCCAAGTGTGTGTGTGGATGAAGTTCAAAGAGTCTTGTGACACTACAGCCCTTGGCTAGTCCTGTGTCTGTCTTCTTTGTATTTGGTTGTAACTTTTGGACGATGAAGTCCTCACTAATATCTGTTTGTAAGGAGAGTTTTGGTCCAAACATGAATGTGTGTCCGGTCTAGGAACCTCATGCATATACTGAGTTTTCTGCTTTGGTGTTTCAATATTATCCAACTTGTATAAATGGAAAAGGGGGAATCTAAAATAGAAAGCCTAAATCAGAGGTATTTATATACTTCTCTGAAGGAAAAATATCTTATGCTTTCAATAAGTCGGGATCCCTCTTCTACCCCAAAATAAATAAGTGCCTATGCACAATTCTCTTTAAAATAACAAAGGTGAAAGAAGGGAAAGGCTTCCTGCGTAGAGAAGTGAAGCAGGAAATTCTACTGGGGTATTTTCCAGGCTCATTGGCAATGGAGCAATGCTTGTGTTCCTACATGACTTCGTTGAGGTACTATCCAGGCCTGTTGGTAGCGAAGCAACACCAAAGATGAAAAATATACTCTGAAAATCATAAGCTTGCGAGCTAAACTACCCTTCCCAATTTGAAACACTGTGATCTGGCTAAATATTATGTTGTGTTCAATTGAAAAGGTATCAAGGGAACCATATGTGCCATGGGGTAAGTGGAGAAACCAAAGTAATCTGCACGATGAATCAATACTCCCCGAAGGACCAAGGCCCTGCACTAAAAATGAACCAAGGCAGAGAAGCTGGTATTCAGCTAGTGTGTCACCAAGTGTTGTAGTGGCTGCAACACCCTCAAAATTTTTAGCTTGCATTCAAATTTTAGAGACTTCCTTGGTCTTTCCCTTTACTGTTGCAAGCACTCGAGCTCATTTCATGAGTTTCCTCGGAGTCTTTTCACCCCTTTTGCTTGTTTGATGAATTGTCATCTTTTGGCATGTTTGAATGTTTTATCACCCTTGCGGTCCTTTTTTGGTGAGTTTGAAGGTTTTTCTTTGTGTGTTCGAGTTGTCTTAGATATGTAAACATCGACCCCACTCATACGCACAGTTTTAAGCATTATCGCACAAGTGTCGCCATGGTCATCCTAGGGTCTCAAGTGTCACACTTGTCGCTTTTTATTCTAGATGATCTCACAGAGGGTAATTCTTTGTCTTGTTGTTCCGGTTGACTATGTTGTCATTTCATCGAAGTATGCTAAGTGTGTGATCACAATTTCAAGTTCCTCACAAGTTCACCTGCCTCCCACACTTAGCCATTTTTTTTTAAATCCTCCCGACCGAACACTCTCATTCACCAGACCCCGAATGAACTACACATTGCGCATTCTTAGCCCTCAGTGATGCAACCCTATTGTCTAGAACTTCTCAATGCATAGTCATTGTCCCCCAATTTAGTTGCATTGCGCAATTCCAGAGTTGAGCACACAGCCTTCCTCCCTAGAATTGGGCTGTAGTTTCTTCAAGCCTCACCTGAACTGTGCATTTTGCAAGATCAATCATCAAGCTTCCTCCCTGCATGCTGTAACCTTGCAATGCGTAGAGACCCAAGCTTGCCTTACCTCCCTAGACTGTGCAAAATTGTCCCCTAGTGTCCTCCCTTAGACGGGACTCACCGATCCCAAGAACTATGTAGGTTTGTCCTCCCAGGTCCCTCTGCTACCCAATCGTACCTTGCCTCTGAAAATTGTGCAGACCTGCCTCCCAAGTTCCCACCTTGTAGTAGCCACTGATGGTCTCAAATGCACAATCATATCTTCCAGTGGCCTTTGTGCAATTTTTCCCAGCAGTAAATATTGTGCTCGGGAATTCCTCAGCCAAGCCTGAGTTCAACTCTGCGTAGTCTCAGTAACCAGTCTCCCTCCCTATCACTTGGAATTGCAAAATACGTAGTTGTTGGGCCCTCTTTCCTAGCTTTTCACCTGTCCCACGCGCAATCCATGGATAAAAATGCATCATATTAGACTAGGAGGTTTTGGATTTGATGTCATCCGGTCATAAGTGAATTGCAGGAACAGGTACATTGTTAGATCATGACAAGACAATGAAGAAGATGAGGAAGAAGTGTTAAGTTATGGTATGTTCTATGCTTAGAGCAGTTTACTTCTTTTTATTATTATTATCCACAAATTAACAAACACATGTACATAATCAAAGTGCAGATAGAACATTAAACGTTCAATAGAAAACAAGCCAAGACAAGGGACACCAGATGTGGCGGCTAGCCAGGGACAAACCCTAATATGCGGAAACCCTTTGATCAAATCTTCTTTTATCTTCAATAATTCAGTAGAGAGAAATAGTACAAAAATCTGATTTATATCAACAGCAGCAAACCCTAGATCAGTGGCATCAGCATCACCGGCATCACTGGCATTAGTATCATCGGTATCACCGGCATCATCGGCATCACCGGCATCAGCATCATTGACATCACCAGCATCATCGGCATCACCGGAATTAGCATCATCGACATCATCGGCATTAGCATCATTGGCATCCCCGGCATCACTGGCATCACCGGCATCATCATCATCGGCATCACCGGCATTAGCATCACCAGCATCACCGGCATTATCGGCATCAGTATCATCGGCATCACCGGCATCATCGGCATCACCGGCATCAGCCTTAAACTAGGGCAGTTAATATCTTGCAAACTGACCATCGGATCGGCTTGATTCGTTCACCAAAAAATGCGGCCTTCTAAGGAGAGTCAGATCCACCTACAGTGCAGTTCAGAGAAGGAGAAAGATGGTCAACGTTGGTCAAACTTTCGATCTGTAGTTGCAGCCCTAAATTTGCGTCCTTCCTTCCACACATGTGAGAGAAGAGTCCCTTTCTGCACAGTAGGAGAAGAGCCTCTTTTCTGCGCAGGAGAGAGAGAGAGAGATGTGATGAGAGAGTACGTCCAAATGAGGAAAATACCTCCTGTATTTATACACAAATGTTGATGATTGAATAGATGCAACTGTTGGGCTTCTGAGCCTACATGAGTTGCTGGTCGGCTTGATAATTATTCCTTAATCAAAATAAATTCATATCCCCATAAATACTTATCGGAATCGGATGATCTTTAGATCAATCCTACACCTCTCGATGAGAGGAATCTAGTAAAAATATTATCAGCCATGAATAAGATTACCCACATGGAGTTTGGCCCTAGTTGCCAATTTTAACACTCCCTCTCAACTAGGGAGAACTCCATATGCAATTTGTCTGTCAGTCACTACTATTCATCCATCAAATGCACTACCCTGTACAGCTTGACCCTTGCTCTGCTCTGCTCTATCCTGCCTGCTCAACTCTGTTTTGTTCTTCCCTATTTTGATCTGCTCTACTTTGTCAGAATTATGAAGAAGAGAAATGATCGAGGATGTATCATACTGACTCAAAGTCAGTCTCAGAGTATGTACCACTGGTCCCAGACCAGTCCTCAATCGACCCGAATTCAGTGTCATAGTGGATACAACTCCTACCACTGGTCTCGGACCAGTATCATCCTCCACTAACTCAAAGTTAGTCTCAGAGTGTGTACCACTGGTCCCAGACCAGTCCTCAACTGACTCGAATTCAGTGTCATAGTGGGTACAACTCCTACAACTGGTCCCAGACCAGTATCATCGTCCATTGACTCAAAGTCAGTCTCAGAGTGTGTACCACTGGTCCCAGACTAGTCTTCAACCGACCCGAAGTAAGTGTCATAGTGGGTACAACTCCTACCACTGGTCCCAGACCAATATCATCCTCCACTAACTCAAAGTCAGTCTCAGAGTGTGTAGCACTGGTCCCAAACCAGTCCTCAACTGACCCAAAGTCAGTGTCATAGTGGGTACAACTCCTAACACTGGTCCCAGACCAGTATCATTGATCCCAGATCAATTAAGGTCATCCTAGCATAGGGAGTACGATAGATACAATGATGCATCCATCAGTACTACTATGGTCCTATCATCATTTCCCTGCTCATTGATCAGATGAGAGGTACTTCCCATGAGTCCCAGACTGCATGGGTAGGATGCCTCGATAGGAGAACTAATCATCCTGTCCACAGGAGAGCAAATCATCCTTTCCCACAACAGAGCAAATCATCTTGTCCACAAGAGAGCGAATCATCATGTCCACAGGAGAGCGAATCATCCTGTATAGAGTTCCAATCAGAACTCCCTGCATCAATACCAGTGCTCCCTGAACCATGTTGTAGGTGTCCTTATCGAACACTATTTTTACACCTGCATCATCCAGCTTGCTTACAGAAATCAGATTTCTGGCCAATGCAGGAATATGCAGAACACCCGGAAGTGTTCTAACCCTTCCACCTTGCAACTTCAACTTTACTTTTCCGCGACCAATGATTCTGGCCTTCCTATCATCCCCCAAAAAGACATCACCACCATCATATTTCTCATACTCGCAATGTTGAGATTGCAACAAGATGATGGAGCTTAGTGAAAAGAGTCGCCTTCACTAAGTGGGTCCGCAGGCAAATTATGGCGCAAGTTCTATTTTTGATCACAGTGTGGATGATCACAGTGTGAGTGATCACAGTGTGAGTGATCACAGTGTGAGTGATCATAGTGTGAGTGATCACAGTGTGAGTGATCACAATGTGGGTGAACAAAGTGTGGGTGACCACAGTGTGGGTGATCAAAGTCTATTTTTAGACTGGCTATCAAAAATAGAAAAGTCAAATATTATTGTCTCATAATAATATTTGGACTATAAACTTGATCTTATTCTCTTGGAGCACTTCAGTTTGAGCGACAGATGTGGCCCATGCAACTGTCAGAAGGAAGTACGCTTTTCTTATGAGTCAGTTGAGTTGTTGCATGCATGACTTCAGTTAGAACTCAATCAGTTGAGTTTGGTGGAGTTGATTGTGGAGTTGATGGAGTTATGTTCAGTTTGACTTGGTTAAACTAGTTGTAGTTAGTCTAAATGCAAATAGACTAATGATGAGTTGTTAAACTAATTATTAACTCATAATACAACTATAAAATACATCATTTAACTCAGTTTCATGTCAGTGCATGTTCAGTTCAACAAGGACAGGTGGTAGAGAATCAGATTGCTATCAGTTGTGACTATAGTTGTGCACCAGATCTTGCACAAACAAGGGATTGAGTATGCCAATGAGTTTGCTCACGTATTTGCCCAGTATTGTAGCCTTTGCTCACGTCCAACAAAGTGTGAGTGATTATTTTGAGGTGAAATACGAGTTTGGTAAGCCATTCTCATCAATTCTTGAGCAGGTATTGAGCAGTGGAGGCAGGCAAGCAGTGGAATAGATTTGGAGATCAGATCTTAGTTGTATTGTGTGTAACAGATGGAGCTGGTACTAGATTGCTTGTGATAAGAATTGTACTTTGTAATGTTACATGGTCTCAATCATTAATATACAGATAGTGTGGGGTTTTTAGCGAGATGCTTTCCCCGGGTTACATACTGTGTTAATGTGTGAATGCTCTTGATGTTTTATTGTTATTGATGCTGCTATATTGATGATCAACGTAGAGGAGCTTATGTATTGTGTATGTATTCCGCAATAGTACATGATCAGGATAATCTCTATTGAATATGTGTTAAATTATTCAAAATTTCTACATGGTATCAGAGCTGTTGATCATCAGATCTACTATTCAGGAAGTGTTTACATTCTATTTCTTCAGGCAGAGTCTGTAATCGGGCCAGGTAGCCTCTCGATTCATCCTTCCTTTGGAAGGTGAGATATCCGGTGAATGCCCATACAGTCAATCTCTGTATGGGAAATATTGTGTTCTCACGAATTTTAGATCGGAGGCGGTTGAGTTTGGAGCTGGTGGAATTCGAATTTGCAACAGTGTTGTTGAAATGTCTTTCAATGGATTGCAAATGTTATTCCAAAGCAAGAGCGACCTGGCGCTCAAGGATAAACTCAGAAACAATAAAGGTGAGAATGGATCTTCATCAAAGGTATCTGATGAAG
Organism: Pinus tabuliformis; assembly: GCA_031772625.1. Taxonomy (NCBI): domain Eukaryota; kingdom Viridiplantae; phylum Streptophyta; class Pinopsida; order Pinales; family Pinaceae; genus Pinus; species Pinus tabuliformis. The sequence goes on from CM062816.1 coordinate 60,299,130, forward strand.
AGAATTGCGCTTTGGCTGCCAAAGCGAAGAAGGGGAAGAACAAGAAAGCTTCTCAGTCTGGTGCGAAAGGCAAGAAGCATGATATGTCCAAGGTGAAGTGTTTTCACTGTCACCAGCACGGACACTATGCCACAAATTGTCCGCAAAAGAAGAAGAATAAGCAAGTTGCTGGATCTGCAGGGGAGAGGCCTTAACTTCTCAGTTTGAGCTTGATTTTTCATTGATCGCATGCTTGGTTTCAAGTGTGATGGGATCGGTGTGGTTCTTGGATAGTGGTGCGTCTTTTCACATGACGGGAGATAAAGATTTGTTCTCTGATCTGGAGGACAAAGATCTTGGAGTGCACATCGAGATGGGCGATGATGGTAGATACAGTGCGACCGGTATCGGTACCATTTCCTTTGAGAGGGAGTCTGGTAAACCCTTCGTATTGAAGGAAGTCGTGCATGTTCCAGGATTGAAGAAGAATCTTATCTTAGTGGCGATGTTATAAGACAAGGGGTATGACGCTGTTTTCAGCGAGGGAAATGCTTTCTTGCGCAGCAAGACAACTGGTGAGACCCGGAAGATAGGGGTTCGAGTGAGGAACCTTTATCAGTTGCATGTAGATGGATGCGCAGCAATGGCGGGCAAGGCAGAAGGATTGGTGAGTCGGGATGATGGCAAGTTGTGGCACAGGAGATTGGGTCACCTTCACCATGGAGCCTTGAAGATACTGCAGCAAATCACTACAGGGCTTCCTAAAGGCACACTTGCGCAGTCAGATCAATGCAAGGGGTGTACTTTGGGGAAGTTTGTGAAAGCCACCTTTCACGAGAAGGATAGTCGCGCCACGACGATCCTTGAGAGAATTCACACAGACGTGTGTGGACCTTTCTCAGTTGCTTCGACAGCAAAACACAGGTATTATGTGATTTTTGTTGATGATTTCTCTCCTAAGTGTTGGATCTTCTTCATGCAGAAGAAGAGCGAGACATATTCAAAGTTCTGTGAATTCAAAGCACTGGTCGAGAAGGAGTCGGGGAAGAAGGTGAAGGCTCTTAGGAGCGATAATGGTGGTGAATACATCTCGTATGAGTTCAAGGATTTCTGCAAGGCAGAAGGGATTCGTAGCGACCTCATAGCTCCCCATAACCCACAGCAAAACGGGGTAGCTGAGCGGAAGAACATAACAATTGTGGGTGCTACACGGGCAATGTTGCATGATCAGGGCCTACCCCTTCACTTGTGGGCAGAAGCATGCAATACAGCAGTTTATGTGCAGAACCGTTGTCCCCATAGGATACTTGGCATGAGTACACCTGAGGAGACTTATTCTGGTAAGAAGCCTGATCTTTCTCATTTGAGGATTTTTGGTGCTAACGTTTACATGCATGTGACGAAGGATGCCAGGAAGAGGTTGGAGCCGACCACAGAGGTTGGGATATTTGTGGGGTACACTGATACGCCCCACAACTATCGTGTGTATTTGCCAAACAGTGGTAAAACTGTTGTGCGACGGGATATAAAATTTCAGGAGGAGAAAGCCATGAAGTGTTCGCTTGAGAGGGAGCTACACTTGCATGCAGATGAGGAGCTATTAGTTCCTAAGGATGAGCTTCAAGACGTGGATCAGCCACAGGATGAGGTTCATGGAGTGGAAGAGACCACTCATGTAGCGCCAACCATCAGAGGGCGAAAGTGCTTGACAGAAGCTGAGCGACTGGCTCAAGATGCAGAGAAAGTTGTAGGACCACCTACAGCCCAACGCAGGCAGAGACAGTCACCTGATCGGTACACTGGATACATGGCTCTGATGAGCAAGTGTGTTGTGACTGATCCATCCTCTTTCGAGGAAGCTGTGGAGGATCCCGCATGGGTAGACGCCATGGTGGAAGAGTATGATTCTATTGTCAGAAACAGTGCATGGGAGATTGTTCCTAGACCGGAAGGGAAATCAGTGGTGGGTTCGAGATGGATCTACAAAGTCAAGCAGGCAGCTGACGGGAGTGTGGAGAAGTACAAGGCAAGATTTGTTGCCCGAGGCTTTTCACAGATAGAGGGGATCGATTATGAGGAGACCTTTGTAGGAATTTACAGGGTAAGTTCCTCAGAAAGAATACCAAAAGGACACCGCTCACAACCAGATCTCAAATCAATACACCAGTATTTTTGACGTGGTTAAAACCCTCAGAGTGCAAGGAGGGAAACAGTCCACGGCCTGTCCCAACGTGGGTACAGACAATTTATTAATCAAAGAATGAAAATTTACATAAGCTTCTCTCATGCACGGATTACCCGAACAATGACCCTCCATGCGCTTTAAATAGAACTCATGGACCAATCGGGTGTCAAGCCACGGATCAAGTGTCGGTAATACCGAGGTGAGAGTGAACCGTCGGATCACTACATATCGTGACCGTCGGATTGTAAGTTACAAAATGTACAACGGTAAAGAAACACACTTTACCTAACTCTAACCTAACTCTATGCTAGACCAAGTTGAACTTAACTATATCCTATGTGTCGGAATATCCTAACATCCCCCCTTAAGAACAACTTGGGATAGGATTGAAGGATTTACAAATATGACACAATAGGAGAAGGAAGGAGGCACTAGAGCCTATCCCCCCTTAGTGACAACTTCCTGAACTCCAAGCATATATCGAAGTTTAGTGAACTTCGCCTCTGTGAGAGCCTTTGTGAAGATGTCTGCAACCTGATCATCTGTTGGACAATATTGCACTTCAAGAACATGGTCATGAATGAGCTTTCTGATGAAGTGCATGTGTAGTTCAATGTGTTTGCTGCGCTGATGCTGGACTGGATCTTTGCATAGCTGAATGGCACTTTGATTATCACACCAAAGTGTGGTTGGATGCTGCTGCTCAAAGCCAAACTCTGATAGGATCTGACGAAGCCACAAGGCTTCCTTACTAGCTTCCACGGCACCACGATACTCTGCTTCTGCTGACGAAAGAGAAATGGCAGCCTGTTTCTTACAAGCCCATGTAATAGGTCCTGAACCAAGAGTGAAGACATAACCGGCAGTAGACTTCCGATCATCAAGGTCACCAGCCCAATCAGAATCAGTGAAACCAACTAACAGAGGAGCTGCTTTGGCACTGTAATGAATCCCAAACTGTACTGTACCTCGAACATAACGAAGTATTCTTTTAGCTGCTTTCCAATGACTTTCACGGGGGTTTTGCATAAAACGAGCAACAAGGCCAACAGCAAAGGAAAGATCAGGACGAGTATGGGTTAAATACAAGAGTTTTCCGACAAGTTGACGGTATAAGGTAGCATCAACTTCAGGAGAAGTACAAGAGACTGAAAGTTTGACTCCAGACTGAAAGGGAGAAGGGGCTGGCTTACAGTCTTCCATGTGAAAATGACGAAGAATATCACAAGCATACTTGGACTGGGAAAGGAAAATACCTTCTTGGGATTGCAAGACTTGAAGACCGAGAAAATAGTGTAAGTGTCCTAAGTCTGTCATTTCAAATTTCTTTTTAAGGCTGGACTTCACATGGTTTATAAGGTTGGGATCACTACCAGTAAGAATAAGATCATCAACATAAAGAACAAGGATGATAAGAGAGTTGCCCACTTTCTTGGTGTAGACAGTATTGTCAGAATGACACCTAGAAAAGCCAGATTCTAAAAGAAAGCTATCCATTTTGGCATACCAAGCCCGAGGAGCTTGCTTGAGGCCATAAAGGGATTTCTTAAGTCGACAAACGAGGCTGGAGTCTGTTTGTATGAAGCCAATGGGTTGTTCCATATAGATTTCTTCCTGCAAGTCCCCATGCAAGAAGGCAGATTTAACATCCATTTGATGGACTTCCCATTTTAAAGAGGCAGCAAGGGAAAGAACAAGGCGGATAGAGTTCATTTTGGCAACTGGAGAGAAGGTTTCAGTGTAGTCAATGCCTTCAACCTGTGAAAAGCCCTTAGCAACTAGACGAGCTTTATGTTTATCAACTTTCCCATCTGGTCCATACTTGGTTCTGTAAACCCATTTGCATCTAACAAGTTTGCGTCCCTTTGGTAGAGGAACAAGATCCCATGTATCATTTGTCATCAATGAATGATATTCTTCATTCATAGCTGCTTCCCAATGTGGATGGCCTGAAGCTTCTGCAAAAGTGTCAGGATCATGATTTACTGGAGCTTGAGCCAGTAAAGAAGAGGCTCTTTCAAACTGAGAACGTGTACGTCGCTGATCTGTAGGATCACCGGCAAGATCACCTGCTGCATCCCGAGTAGCACGGACCCATCTTGGAAGTTGAGGATCCTGAGAAGGTGGGGGAGGATTATCATCCTCGCTTTCATCATCAGAAGAAGAAATGTTTTCAAAGATAGAAGAGATAGGAAGAGGTGGCACATCCGCCGGACTAGGCTCGCAGGCCGATTTATTTTCATCAAATTTTACATCTCTTCTAATGATAACATTTTTGGACTTAAATGGAATAAGTCTATAACCTTTTACATCTTCAGAATATCCAACAAAAGTACATTTCTCACTCTTAGGTTCTAAAGCTTTATGCTTTTCATCTGGAATATGGGCCCATGCTTCACTTCCAAACACACGAAAGTGACTTACATCTGGTTTAATGGAACTCCAAGCTTCTTCTGGAGTGATATTCTCTAGAACCTTAGTAGGAGTGCGATTGATTATATAATTTGCACAATTAATTGCTTCGGCCCAAAAACTAAGACTGAGTCCTTTAGATTGCAGCATACAATTAGCCATTTCCTTTAAGGTGCGATTTTTCCTTTCAGCTACACCATTTTGTTGTGGAGTGTATGGAACAGTATGTTGCATTTGAATTCCATTTTCGGTGCAAAAGTTGATGAATGCATTTTTAACATATTCTCCACCATTATCAGTTCTTAGCTTAAGAATTTGATGTCCAGATTGTTTTTCAACAAATGCTTTGAAGGCCAAAAAAGTGTTAAATACTTCGCTCTTGAGTTTTAAGAAGTATACCCAAGTGCGTCTGGAGAAATCATCAATGAAAGTTAAGAAGTACTTGCAGCCAGAGAATGAAGCAACAGGAAGAGGACCACATAAATCACTGTGCACAAGCTGTAAAGGGGCTGAGGCGTGCCAAGAGGCACGTTTGTCAAAACTGTCCCGATGATGTTTTCCGAGTACACATCCGGAACAAACACCATCTTTGCAAGATACCATAGGAAGACCTGTCACCATATTTTCTTTACATAGATGCTGAAGGGAGCGATAGTTTAAGTGACCAAACCGCTCATGCCAAAGTTTGCTCACTTCATCATTATGAGCAACAAATACTGAGGGAAGATGGGATGACCCAAAGTTGTGAAACTTATACAACCTTTTGGAATCATCAGCAAGACCAGTAGCTAGAATCTGTTTAGGATCTTTTAGATCCTTGATTACAACATCATGAGGTGAAAATTCAACAATTTTACCTTCACCTGAATGAGTTATCTGATAGACAGATAGAAGGTTGCAGGATAAGTTTGGAACACATAATACATCATTGAACTGACCATTGTCTAGATGAACAGTTCCAGTCCCTACAACATTAAGAGATCTATCATCACCAACATATATATTTTTGGTGTTACAATCATTTAAAGAAGAAAACATGGCTTGGTTTTTGGCCATGTGACAAGAGGCTCCAGAATCAATGAGCCACTCATGAGAATGAGAAGAAGAAGAAGATACATTTAATGCATAACCAGACTGAGATGATTGACGATGACATGCAGAAAGTGCCGTTCCGGAAGTTGAAGTTGAAGTAGGCTCCAGATGGATGTTATGTTTCTTCATTGCGGCTTCCAAGGCTTCCATCTTCTTAAAGCATTTAGATTCTAAGTGGCCATCTCGATTACAAAAGTTACAATGTCTATCAGTCTTCTTCCATTTGTTTTTATTGGTCTTGTCATTTTGCTGAAATGATCTTTCATCTTGAGGCTGAGTTGGTTTAGGACCATTCCTTTGAGGATAAGACTTCTTAGGATTCTTTGAATTTGGTTGCTGCTGGGCGGCTAACGCTTTCGAGGAAGAGTTTCCAAGATTAAGAAGACCAAGGTGTAAGAGTTTTTCTTGTTCTCTTATTAAGGAATCACAAAAGGAGTCAAAGGAAGGGGGTTTGTAGTCTTTGCCTTGACAAATGAAAGCTTCCCTTGTAGAATGGAAAGTGGAAACAAATACAGAGTAGGCTGGTCCCAACTTAGTAAGGATGGAATAAATAAGGTTACCATCTTCTTTCTTAACTTTAACACCTTCCAAGAGATATCTAAGGGTCTTGAATTTGGACAAGAAATCTTCAATGCAAGAAAAATTATTAGGATCCAAAGTAAGCAACTCATTCTCAAGTTGATGGGCTCTAATTTCATTTTTAATCCCAAAAACTTTAGCAAGTTTTTCTAATGCTTCATGAGGAGTTTCAATTTCTGCAATGTGGAATCTAAGATCAGGAGAAACAGACATTCCTATCAAACCACGTGCTTGATCTTGTCTATTTTCCCATTTTTCGGCCTTGTCTTCATTTTTGGGTTTCTTCTCTTGGTCTGTGGCTATTCTGAAGAGACCTTTACTTCTAAGTAAATCTCCCATGTAGGCTACCCATTGGAAGTAGTTAGTGCTGTCAAGAATGACTTGGCATGGACTTTCCATTTTTTTTGAAAAAAACTGAAGCTGAAGATGCTGAAAGTAAGTGGTCCAATGGATAGATCTCGAAAAAATAGGCGGTTTAAAAAAAAACGGCTCTGAAAAAGGCTTCCGGATGAAGAAGTTATGGCTTTTTGAAAAAAAAATTGTTGACGTTGCCGGCAAAGTGCGCGAATGTGCGGGAATGAAAAAATCCGCCCCCACAAAATGGAGACTTGAACCCAAGACCTCTACTCTCTTAAAAAGTCTTTGAACCAATTGATCTATACAAAATATTTGAGAGAGAGAGAGAGAGAGAGAGGGGGGGGGGGGGGGGGGCCTCGATTTGCGTGCTTGCCTTGGGAAGGCTCTTTTCCCCTACAAAACACAAAACACAAAACCCAACACGAATATGCAAAGAAAAACGAACCTTACGGCTCAAAGTTAGCTTTAGCCAAAAAACTAGAATTTTTAAAAAAAATCTCAAAGTTAGCTTTTAACCGAAAAACTAAATATTTTTCTCAATGTTTCTGATTTTCCAAGATCACACTAAGGTGCAGGGAAAAGAGCATACGCATGAGAAAAATCCTTTCTTTCTGTTTCTGATTTGCCCAGATCGCACAGAGTCGCAGGGCAAAGAGCATACGCAGAAATGAAAGGTATAGATCCGGGAAAAAAAAGGCTAAATAAACCGAAACCGAAATAAGCAGAGAGAAAATGACAGTAAACTGCAAAAAAAACACTGTATACCTCCCGATCTGAAAAATGACGCAGCTAGGGCTACCGGAAACCTTTTCGCGTGAAACGAAAGGGGTTCCTCACTGAAACAGATGCTCCGAACGCAACAGAGCAGTCCTCTCGGCCCGAAAGCAGTCAGAAACAGCAGATCTAGGAAACGACAGCCGCATGCAGTTCTACCGGCTTCAGATTTGGATCACCAACGGACGCGGCCCTCAAATAGCTCTGATACCATGTAGGAATTTACAGGGTAAGTTCCTCAGAAAGAATACCAAAAGGACACCGCTCACAACCAGATCTCAAATCAATACACCAGTATTTTTGACGTGGTTAAAACCCTCAGAGTGCAAGGAGGGAAACAGTCCACGGCCTGTCCCAACGTGGGTACAGACAATTTATTAATCAAAGAATGAAAATTTACATAAGCTTCTCTCATGCACGGATTACCCGAACAATGACCCTCCATGCGCTTTAAATAGAACTCATGGACCAATCGGGTGTCAAGCCACGGATCAAGTGTCGGTAATACCGAGGTGAGAGTGAACCGTCGGATCACTACATATCGTGACCGTCGGATTGTAAGTTACAAAATGTACAACGGTAAAGAAACACACTTTACCTAACTCTAACCTAACTCTATGCTAGACCAAGTTGAACTTAACTATATCCTATGTGTCGGAATATCCTAACAACCTTTGCACCTGTCGCAAGGTATTCTTCCATACGGACGATTCTTGCTCTCTCAGCGTAGATGGGATGGCACATTCATCAGATGGATGTGAAGACTGCATTCCTCAATGGAGTCATTGAGGAGGAGGTGTACATTGAGCAGCCCGAAGGCTTTGAGGTCTTCAGCAGTGAGTCGCATGTGTGCAGGCTCAAGAGAGCGTTGTATGGGTTGAAGCAAGCACCACGTGCTTGGTACACACAGATAGACAGCTATTTCACAGGACTTGGATTCTCCAAGAGCGAGGCGGATCCTAACCTATACCAGATTGTGGTGGAGGGTAAGTTGCTTATCATTGTACTATATGTTGATGATTTGATTCTAACGGGTGATGAGCTGTTGATATTGTCATGCAAGAAGGATCTTGCTACAGAGTTTGAGATGAAGGACTTGGGCCTCCTTCACTATTTCCTAGGATTGGAAATATGGCAGCGCAGTGGTGGACTGTTTGTTTCTCAGGGCAAGTATGCTCGGGAGATACTTGAGAAGTTCAACATGCATGGCTGCAAGCCTGTTGATACTCCTCTTCCTAGAGGTTGGAGGAAGGAGGATGCCACTTCGGGAGAAGAAGTGGATGCCACTGTTTATCGACAGTTGGTGGGGTCGTTGATGTATTTGGTCAATACACGACCTGATATATGCTATGCAGTTAACCAGCTTTCACAAGCTATGGTTAAGCCTACCAAGCTCTTCTGGAAGGCGGGCAAGCATGTATTGCGCTACTTGAGAGGCACATTGGGATATGGTTTGTGGTACAGACAGGAGGATGAGGTGAAGCTATGTGGCTTCACGGATGCAGATTGGGCAGGGAGCCCAACGGACAGAAAGAGCACATCAGGAGGGGTCTTCAGTATTGGATCGACAGCAGTTTCTTGGTACAGCAGGAAGCAGAGATCCGTGGCACTCAGTTCAGCAGAGGCCGAGTATATGGCAGCAAGTTTGGCTGCATGCGAGGCTATATGGATGAGGAAGATCTTGGTTGGTTTGTTCGGTTCTCATTTGGATCCTACTGTGATTTACTGTGATAACCATAGTTGCATTAAACTCTCGGCTAATCCTGTATTTCATGATAGATCTAAGCATATTGACATCAGGTACCATCATATCAGATATTGTGTGCAGCGGAGGATCATGTTGCTTTCATACATTCCAACGGAGGATCAGGATGCTGATATTCTGACGAAGGCTCTCACCAGGAGCAAATTCGAGTACCACCGAGGCAGGATAGGGGTTGCTGATAATCCATATCTTGTCGAGAGGGAGTGTTGAGATTGCAACAAGATGATGGAGCTTAGTGAAAAGAGTCGCCTTCACTAAGTGGGTCCGCAGGCAAATTATGGCGCAAGTTCTATTTTTTATCACAGTGTGGATGATCGCAGTGTGAGTGATCACAGTGTGAGTGATCACAATGTGGGTGACCAAAGTGTGGGTGACCACAGTGTGGGTGATCAAAGTCTATTTTTAGACTGGCTGTCAAAAATAGAAAAGTCAAATATTATTGTCTCATAATAATATTTGGACTATAAACTTGATCTTATCCTCTTGGAGCACTTCAGTGTGAGCTACAGATGTGGCCCATGCAGCTGTCAGAAGGAAGTACGCTTTTCTTATGAGTCAGTTGAGTTGTTGCATGCATGACTTCAGTTAGAACTCAATCAGTTGAGTTTGGTGGAGTTGATTGTGGAGTTAATGGAGTTGTGTTCAGTTTGACTTGGTTAAACTAGTTGTAGTTAGTCTAACTGCAAATAGACTAATGATGAGTTGTTAAACTAATTATTAACTCATAATACAACTATAGAATACATCAGTTAACTCAGTTGCATGTCAGTGCATGTTCAGTTCAACAGGGACAGGTGGTAGAGAATCAGATTGCTATCAGTTGTGACTATAGTTGTGCACCAGATCTTGCACAATCAAGGGATTGAGTATGCCAATGAGTTTGCTCACGTATTTTCCCAGTATTGTAGCCTTTGCTCACGTCCAACAAAGTGTGAGTGATTATTTTGAGGTGAAATACGAATTTGGTAAGCCATTCTCATCAATTCTTGAGCAGGTATTGAGCAGTGGAGGCAGGCAAGCAGTGGAATAGATTTGGAGATCAGATCTTAGCTGTATTGTGTGTAACAGGTGGAGCTGGTACTAGATTGCTTGTGATAAGCATTGTACTTTGTAATGTTACATGGTCTCAATCATTAATATACAGATAGTGTGGGGTTTTTAGCGAGATGCTTTCCCCGGGTTACATACTGTGTTAATGTGTGAATGCTCTTGATGTTTTATTGTTATTGATGCTGCTATATTGATGATCAACGTAGAGGAGCTTATGTATTTTGTATGTATTCCGCAATAGTACATGATCAGGATAATCTCTGTTGAATATGTGTTAAATTATTCAAAATTTCTACACGCAAAACCACTCTCTATGGGGAGTGAAGTGAAAGGATGCACCTGAGTCAATCAACCATGCCTCATGATCTACATGTGTACTTGAAGAAGCCAAGTACACATCCCCACCTTCATCTGAGGTGGTTTTTGCCTCTGCAGAAGGAGCATCATCAAATCCCTTTCCTTTATCAGGAACTTTAGATTTACAGTCCCTTTTGTAGTGCCCTTCCTTTCTACATTTCCAACACACCACCTTTACAGGTTTTCCTGGAGATTTAGATCTCACTGTAGATTTAGATCTCCCACTCGATGACTTATTTGTGTTTTTGTTCTGGGACCGTCCTTGTATAGACAAGGCATCACCATTCTGGCTCTCTGTATTTTTCCGTCTCATCTCCTCTGTCAGCAAGGCTTAGACTATTTCATCGAACTGCAAGGAAGTTGCATTTCTACCTATTGCAATAACCAGACTATCCCATGAATCTAGTAGAGACACAACAAACTAATGCACTTATCTTCATCTGAAATTTTAATTTCAACAAATGCTAACTGACTTACCATAGTATTAAATGCGTTCAGATGCTCTATCACCGAGTCTCCATCTTTCATCCTCGGGTTATATAGTTTTTTCCACAGGAACAGTTTGTTCACGAGAGACTTAGATTGGTACAAAGTCCCTAACTTGTCCCAAAAAGCCTTCGTCGTAGCTTCCCCTGATACATTCAGCAATACTAAATCTAAGACACACAATCGTATTGTGCTCTTTGCCTTCCGATCCAACTTCTTCCATTCTTCATCAGAAACTCCCGTTGGTTTAGTATCTGGATCTACCTCGATCCATTTATCTTTATCCACCAACAGATCCTCCATCTTGAGTTTCCACAACTCAAAACTCTGACCATTAAATTTCTTGATCTCTATCTTTCCACTGCTCGCCATCTTCTTTCACCACCAGAATCGATCTCGCAGATCTCCCACTGAACAGGGTCTACCACAGGCCTGAGCGCAACCCCTCAACAACAAAGGCATCCCCTTGAAGCCAAAATTGCTCTGATTCCAAATGTAGGTTTTAACCCCGTACAGAAATTACCTGCATACGAATTCTAAAACACGGAAAATAAATAATGTGAGAGCATAACACATAAAACACATATACACAGAGATTTTCCCCTGGATCCCAAAACCGAGACTACCATCTTGATTTTTCATTATGTTCCTTTCAATGTAATAATACATATTTATACATGCCGAAGCATCCAATACCATGGACCGAAAACCATCGCGTCCAATACCATGGACCGAAAACCATCACATCCAAAAAATAAAAAATAAAAAACATGTGCGAAAATCATGCACAAAACCATAGGTGGGCCCACCCAACCTAACATAGGGTTCAAAACCAAAATTTTCCGGGGTGCTGCCCCGAACCCCATAAAATGGGGTTACGGGTACACCTAAAACCCCCTGTGACCCCCCCCCCCCCCGACTACACAATTGGCGCAACGAAGGGGGTGCTCCACCCCCTCTAACCCCCCGGTTAACTACGTGAGCTAGTCATGGAAAGAATATAACACAACCCAACAAGTATCATCAGCATCACCGGCATCATCAACATCACCGGAATCATCAACATCACCGGCATCAGCATCATCGACATCACTAACATCAGCATCATCGGCATCACCGACATCAGCATCATCGGCATCACCGGCATCATCGGCATCACCGACATCAGCATCATCAGCATCACGGCCATCATCGGCATCACCGACATCATCATCATCAGCATCACCGACATCACCGGCATCATCAGCCATCATCAGCATCAGCGCTAAACTAGGGCAGTCAATATCTTGCAAACCGACCGTCGGATCGACTTGATTCCTTCACCAAAAAATGCGGCCTTCTAAGGAGAGTCAAATCCACCTACAGCACAGTTTAGAGAGGGAGAAAGATGTTCAACACTGGTCAAACTTTCGATCTGCAGTTGCAGCCCTAAATCTGCGTCCTTCCTTCCACACATGTGAGAGAAGAGTCTCTTTCTGCACAGTAGGAGAAGAGCCTCTTTTCTGTGCAGGAGAGAGAGAGAGATGTGATGAGAGAGTGTGTCCAAATGAGGAAAATACCTCCTGTATTTATACACAAATGTTGATGATTGAATAGATGCAACTGTTGGGCTTCTGAGCCTACATGAGTTGCTAGTTGGCTTGATAATTATTCCATAATCAAAATAAATTCATATCTCCATAAATACTTATCGGAATCGGATGATCTTTAGATCAATCCTACACCTCTCGACAAGAGGAATCTAATAAAAATATTATCAGCCATGAATAAGATGACCCACATGGATTTTGGCCCTAGTTTCCAATTTTAACAAGAAGTGAACATGCTAGAAGATCCGCTTACAGTTGGATGGACAAAGAATCTTATCAAGAACAAGAAAAGGGAGTACATGCATGAAACCATCTCTCAAGACAAAACATCATTGAAGACCCTTCATCATGAAGCTATGTGAAGGAGAAGAGAGAGCACATCCAAGAACACATCTATCACTCAACAGCACCAACAGCTTCACATTGCCACCTCAGCAAGCTAGTCCATGTCAGCAGTGTCATGTCAAGTTATGTCATGAGTTGTCAAATGCCACATCACTATTATGGGATATATCTATTGTAAATTGAATGTAATGTAAATCGGAAGTCCAATGGACACACATGAATATGAATAGTCATGTCAGTTGAAAATTCATAGGAATATGAACAGTCATGAGGGTAGCCCAAGAGTCACAAGGTTCAAGTATCACCCTTGGTTATATATACCCCTCTAATTGTATGAGCAAGGACTTTTCACTTGGCTCCTCCCACAAAGCATATAGAGTTTTAGTTAGTTCTTTAAGGAGCAAGGAGTGGCTTCAATGTCCCACTACTAGAGCTAGTGATGTATGATGTAAATATGTGTCTTAGAACTTTTGCTTAATACAATAGCCTATTCAATCTAGCGAGTTTCCATGCATGACTTTTAAATGTTTTCAGACTATTCTTTGAGCATTTGTAATTCATGTTTGTTTCACATGTACTAATATAGTTGAAATATTTCGGTTGTTTTAGTGCTTACCTTTGATGGGAATGTGTTGTATTGGTTATCATTGTTGTCTCATCCTTGTGGACTACTCTGCATGATACTAGACATACCTTTCTCGCTTATTGGTTATAGCAACCATCATGTTCGTTGTAGACTATTCCACTAGATGGTGGATGGATCTTTCCCTGTACTTTGGTTTTAACAACAACCACATCTGTTGTGGACTATTTCGCTAGATGTTGGACAAACCTTCTTGGTTCGTGTGTGTCTCTTCTTGGGTGGTATTATTACCTCTCACTTAGAGGCTCACTTTCCCCTTCTTTTTGCAATAATAAAACCTAGACATATTTACGTTGCACACTCACCAAGCACACTCACCTTGATTTTTGAAGGTACCATTGTAACACTCTCATGTGTTGAATAGCAAGAGTCGAGGAAAATCTCTAAGTATATGGAAACCGGGCCATCATATCATATGGGACTCCTACACCAAATAGTGTGAGGTCTAGTTGGGACCTCATATCGGGGAGATCCCCTAAATGTTGGTGGATCCAACACCGTCAATAGGATGCAAAAAGTTTGGCTAAGGATAAAAGCAAATGATTCAAGGAAGTATGGATGCACAAGTTTCAAGAAAAAGGCACATGATTTAAGAAGCATTCATGAATGTTGATGTGGTAAATTATTTTAAAAATGATACCTACAAAACTTCATTATGCTTAAAAGTGATTGTGAAATCATATTTTGGTGATACGAATACCTCTGTCCAAGTCCATCTTGCTTCATAATTTGACAAAGTCTCTATGGGCTGACCGGTGTAATGATGTTGAAATAAGTTGAATACCACGACCTCATATAACACCCTGGGTACTTTGTAATCATTTTGCAAAGTGTATTTATCTCTGACTCTGCGACATACCCTTGTCATAATTTACCATATGAACCCAACAAAGAGAATAGGGACTTAGTGATGAAAAATGAACTCATGACCAAACTCAAGAGTCAATACTTCGATTTATACGCTCAAATCTATCAAAACAATGCCATGACTTGATGAGGTAAGCTCTGTGACCATTTTTCATATTTTCCACGGTCAAAATTTCACCCAGCTTCATTTTAAAAAGATTTTTGTTGCACTCAAGATGTTCTATGTTTCCATTTGACTGAAAACTAAACCACATATTCCTCCAACATTGATTTAGAATAGAACGTATTCACTCCCTAAGAATCAAACCCTGACTGCGTAGAAACCTGAATTTTCTTCCTTTGTCAATTTTCACACTTTCCTCATTACTAATTTCTCCCAGAACTTAATGTTGACAATTTTGCACAATAAAAAACGTGATTTGTATGTTGACAAATGAAATTGTTAAACATCCAATCACTTCATTTTTCGCTAAATCAAACAGAGTGTCGAACATTATTGAGGAAAATGCAGATTTTGGGTGATTTGGGTGACTTGGTGTGAGGAGTTTGAAACCAAGAAGGAATCGACCTCAAGAGGTAAAACAATCTTCTTTTTAAAGAAAACCACTGCAAGTATGTATTCATATGTCAGTCTTCTTTGAAAAAACAAAATTTGCTGAAGCAGGGGAGGAACATAAAGCAAATTTTTGGGTTGACCAATTATAGAGAACAAAGTTTTTCTTCAAAATTGGATCAACAGGTAAGAAAATTTTCACATGAACCCTAATTGATGCAAAATTGTGAATTTGAAAACAGAAAATTCAGGAGTTTTTGTTTTCTTTTTAAATAGAGATTTAAAAAAGAAAAAGAAAAAAAAAGGTATTAGCATTTGTGTCAAAAATAGGGGCTTTGACAATAAGGAAAAATTTAGAAAGTTTTACAGACCGAGAAAAGGTTACTTTTCTTTCAGAAAATCATCATGGTGTGTAGGGTTGAACCAATAAAATTTGATTCAGCATCAATTCATAAAGATTGTTTTGAACTTCTTGAAAAATATCATTAGGTTTCTTTTCTGGAGAAGTTCGATGGATATAATGAAAAGGTTTGTGTGGAATTTGCTTCCTCTTTTGATGGTGAGAAGGCCTAAGTAGGTAACCTCACCATAAGATTATCAAAAGAAATTATGGCACATGTGACTAGACTATCTCAACAAGGAGAAAGATACTTCAAAACTAAAGAATGCAAAGATAAATCTTGGACCCCATTTTTATGCAAATCCAGAGCATGATCTGTTAACTGGAAGAAAGGGATTTCAAGAAGCTGGTTAGTTCATCCCTAGGATGAGATCACTTACATTGTCCAAAAAGTCATCACGTGTGAGGGCATATTCAACATAGTATACTTTTATCACATTAAAATTTTACAACATTTGAAAGATGACTGTGAGATCAACATGCCTTATTTTTTACTACAAATCATTTCTAAAATGGCTAAAGGAGTTCAGAAGCAGGGTAAAATCATGGAAAAAATCCTTTATCATCATGGCCTCATCAAGATGATTGCTAAGCATGAATTACAAAAGCAGAACTTTTTATGGAATCAGTTTGTATTAAGTAATGATTTTGAAGCTATGGAAGAAGACTCAAGGGAAGAAGACATTTTCATCATAAGTGATAATGAAGAAGAACTAAATATTCATAAGGTGACAAGCTCAAAAAAACCTATGGAAAGGAGAAAAACAAGAAGTATGATAAGAATAGAGGAAGAACTTAAACATAAAGATAAGATCTTTTACACTTATGAAAGAAAGTCCAAAACGCATCCATATGCCCAAAAAGGATAGATAGCAGAAAAAGATGATGAAGCACAAAAATTTCAATATGATTACCTTCAGACCTTAGAGGAGCAAGAAGAAAGGGATAAGCAAGAAGAGGAAATGACAAATGATATTCCTATTGATGAGCAAGATCCAAAAATTTCAAAGAAAGTAAAAAGCAAAGGAACTTCAAAGAATAATAAGAAAATTAAAAATTGAAACAAATTGTGAAGGAGGTGGAGATCCTTGAAAGACATCTTAAAAAGGCGAATGAGCAATTGAAATTCAAAGTCAAAAAATTCAAAAGGAAAATGAAAATTGAAGAAGAAAAACAATAAATTTCAAATACAAGAAATCTTAATTTCCAAGCAAGCATACAAATGATATCAACATAAAAAGGCAATAAAGGCAAACTAGCAGAAGTTAAATATTCTTCACATTGCTCAAGCTAATATGGAAATATTGTTACAGACAGCAAAGGTGGTAGAGGATCAGTGACAAGGCATCAAAGACAGTTTTGTGCATGAGGACATGCAATGTCTTCCTCTTGGGGGAATGTTGGGTGCCACTTTTTTATGTTTATTTTAGTCATATAACCTATATTTTGCCTCTATTTTCCTTCCATCCCTTTCATACATCATCCATATTTTCTTGAAATTGATTACATCACGTACATTTATCACTTGATTTTCATGATTTGAATTTTGACAAAGTATGGCATTAAAATTGATTTTTTAGCAGAAATTACAGGATGTTGCAACTTCTCGTAATAACGTCAAGCTTCGCATGTGTGCAGTACAACTGGGCCAATTTCGAGATATGTGGGATGATCCTCAATTTCCAAATATGGATAAATTCCTATCTTCCTTTAGAAAAGAGCATCATATGTGCATGGTCAATGTTGGTCAAGCTAGCCCACTTGTTCATAAAATACCCTGTTTTTGGAAATAAATCAATTTTTTATTTTAAGGGATTTTCTTCATATTTCATGGATATGAAGGTTGAAATCAAACTATTAGAACTTATCTAGGATCTAAGAAACTGATTTGATCATTTTTAGTAGTTTTGGCTATCAAACCTCTTTTATAAGTATGTAGCACTTGAATTAAGAGACATGTTATTTTTGGGAAGAATGCTACTTGACTGAAGTTAATAGATTTGGAGCTTTTGAATACCTTCATTATGTTGTGTGGATTATGTTAATGTTTTTACACAATCTTTCTTAACTGGTTTTCATTCAAGTGTGCAAGCAAAGCATGGAGGGTCCCCGTTGTCAAGCATTTACACTTAGCCTTTAAAATGTCTGGTACGCTCTTTTAAATTTGTTGTATTTTTGGGAAGAATGCTACTTGACTGAAGTTAATAGATTTGGAGCTTTTGAATACCTTCATTATGTTGTGTGGATTATGTTGATGTTTTTACACAAGGTTTCTTAACTGGTTTTCATTCAAGTGTGCAAGCGAAGCATGGAGGGTCCCCGTTGTCAAGCATTTACACTTAGCCTTTAAAATGTCTGGTACGCTCTTTTTAATTTGTTGTAGTTTCTTGAATGCGTTAGTTTATGTTATTTGAACAATATTGAATGTTCCTAACCTTGGTAGTATGTTATGTAATGACCTATTGTAAAAGATATTAGTGTGTTTTCATCTACAACAGTTAAGAATCATCAATTCGTTCAATTTTGTAATTCATTTAAAAAAAACACTTGATAATCTAAAAATGTTGTTATGCTCATGGAAACATTATGAATCCATCTCTTGTAAGGGAGCTTAAATTTTACTTGCTTACAACATTTAAGATCTCAAGATAGTCTAGAATCATTTCCAAGTACAAGTGTGTTAAAAATTTGCACTTTAAGCTAGTTTAGGAATTAGTCTCTAAACCATATATTTTGGTGTGCTTCCAAGCTCACAAATTTTGGATTGATAATTAAATTTATGATCTGATTTACACCCCTAAATTGGACCAAAAGTTTTGGAACCGTTTCCAAGGAAGCACATTTAGTGTTGGGAAGAATGCTGATTGGGGGGGGGGGGGAGGGGGGTCAATCAGTATTTAAATTTCACAATAATGATTTTCCTTCTAAAACTGTATACGTTATTTTTCTGAAACCAACCGGTGTATGTTCGTGCCTATAAAGAATGAAACCAACGTATATATAATAAACTTTGATAAGGAGCGAACTCATTGTCTTAAATCATAGTGTGATGCATTTACTAAGCAGTAAACAGATGCAGTGAGAACAGAATAAATCAACACACATAATAAGCACACATGAACACCAGGATTTTTCACGTGGAAACCCAATGTGGGAAAAAACCATCGTTGTTGTCATCTCAGTCTTTAATCTTCTTATAATAAAAAGTGTTTATAAGTTTTGTACTGGTGTAGACTTTTACATTACATAGGAATCTACCTGCTGAAGGCTACAACCTTCACTCATTGTCCAGCTTCTACTGGAAGGGAGCACCAACCCTCTAGCTCTTATACTAGTTGATATGTTTACCAGTACATAGGCACTAGCCTACAAAAGGCAACTACCTTCACTCTTCCTCTAAGGACCACGTTTCATAAATTTTCAGACTGGATACTCTTGGTACACAACAATACAATGTTGAAAATGCAACAAGATGATGGAGCTTAGTGGAAAGGAGTCGCCTTCACTAAGTGGGCCCGCAGGCTATTTTTGGCGCAAAGTCTATTTTTAGACTATGTCTATTTTTAGACATATGGATCATGATCTATGAGTTGCAGGATGCTATTTGTGGATGATTGGTCATGTTGGCAAAAATAGATGGACTTCTATTTTTAGACATATGGGCAGAGTCTATTTTTAGACTGCCAGGCTAAAAATAGAACAGTCGAATATTATTAGCTCTTAATAATATTTGGACTATAAACATTATCTTATCCTCTTGGAGGACTTCAGTTCGAGCTACGGATGTGGCACATGCAACTGCCGGAAGGAAATACACTTTTCTTATGGGTTAGTTGAGCTATTGCATGATGGACTTCAGTTAGAACTCAAGTGATTGAGCTTGGTGGAGTTGATTGAGGAGTTGATGGAGTTGTGTTCAGTTTGACTTAGTTGAACTAGTTGTATTTAGTCTAACTGCAGAATACACTAGTGATGAGTGATGTGAATTAATTGTTAATTAATTCACTAATTATTAACTCATAAATCAACTAAAGAATACATCAGTTAACTCAGTGCATGGACAGTTCAGCGGAGACAGGTGTTAAAGGTGGAGACTACTATCAGCTGTGACTATAGTTGTGCATGATATTTGAACAATCAATGATGGAGATTGCCAATGAGGATTGCGCAGTACAAGCCAAGGAAAACGAGCTTGGATCATTCCTATTCTTACTTTGGATTGCGCAGTAGAGGCAGGCAGACAGCAGAGGAGATTTGAACCTGTGACTTGATTCAGATCTGAGTTAGTTTGTGTGTAGCAGGTGGAGATAGTACTGAGTACTTGTGAGGAGTATTGTACTATGTATTGTTACATGTTCTCTATCATTATAATATACAGATAGTTGGGGGTTTTCAGTTTTATGCTTTCCCCAGTACATATTGTGTTAATGTGCGCGTGCGATTGATGTTTCATTGTTTTAATTCTGCAAAATTGATGATCAACGTAGAGGAGGTTATGTATTATGCATGCATTCCGCAAATAGTGTATAATCGGGATAATATTTGTGAATAAGTGTTATATTATTCAAAATTTCTACATGGTATCAGAGCAGAGTTGATCATCAGATCTATTATTCAAAAAGTGATTACATTTTATTTCTTCAGGCAGAGTCTGTAATCGGGCCAGGTAGCCTCTGGATTCATCCTTCTTTTGGAAGGTGAGATATCCGGTAAAAGCCCATACAGTCAATCTCTGTACAAGAAATACTTTGTTCTCATGAATTTTAGATCAGAAGTGGTTGAGTTTTTGAGCTAGTGGAATTCGAATTTGCAGCAGTGTTTTCTTGGTGTCAAAGTTGAAATGTCTTTCAACGGATTGCGATTGGAGTATGCCCTTGAAGGCAGCTCGAATTATATTTCATGGAAAGACAGGATGGAGACGGTGTTAGATGACAATGGGCTGAA
The DNA here is from genome assembly GCA_031772625.1 of Pinus tabuliformis. Classification (NCBI taxonomy): domain Eukaryota; kingdom Viridiplantae; phylum Streptophyta; class Pinopsida; order Pinales; family Pinaceae; genus Pinus; species Pinus tabuliformis. The sequence goes on from CM062816.1 coordinate 60,319,507, forward strand.
GGAGTTCATAGAGGCTGAGGTCCCAAAGCCTACTGATGCTGCTCATGTTGAGGCTTGGCAAAAGAAGACAGCAAAGTGTCGAAGGATTCTGTTGGATGACGTGAAGGATCACATTGTATCCAGCCTGCATGGAAAGGCTTCTCCATACTTGATGTGGAAATAATTGACAGATCTATTCCAAAGCAAGAGCGACCAGAGGAAGTTGGCGCTCAAGGATAAACTTAGAAACATTAAGTGTGAGAATGGAGACAGTATGCCACACTATCTCACGAAGTTCACCCAATGTCGGGATGATCTGGGAAGTGTGGGGGTGACTGTCGATGATGAGGACTTGGTGAGCTTGGCTCTCCTTGGTCTTCCAAAGAGTTGGCATTCCTATCAGGACTCTGTTAATGGTCAGGAGAAATTGTCGGGATGGGAGAGACTTTGGTCGGATCTTGTGCAAGAGGAGATGAGGCGGAATACCAGGGACGGATCTTCATCAAAGGCATCTGATGAAGAAAATTGCGCTTTGGCTGCCCAAGCAAAGAAGGGGAAGGAGAAGGGTTCTCTTTCCAAATCCAGTTTTTCCAATGATGCGAAGAAGGTTGAAAAATCGAAAGTGCGATGCTTTCGTTGTCATGAGGTGGGCCATTATGCTACAAATTGTCCATAGAGGAAATCCAAGAAGGGATCCGAGGAAGGATCTGAAGGTGAGGCACTTGCTTCACAGTTTGAGTTGGATTTCACACTCTTTGCATGCATGGTTTCATCCATGGTGGGAAGTGGTTGGTTTCTTGACAGTGGAGCTTCTTTCCACATGACCGGTGACAAGAGTTTGTTCAGTACAGTGGAGGAGAAAGATCTCCAGATACTCATAGCGATGGGTAATGATGAGAAGTATAGTGTCTCATGTGTAGGCACGGTTATTTTTTAGAGGGAGCATGGAGCTTGCCTTACCTTGACCGATGTCAAGTATGTACCATGACTGAAGAGAAACTTGGTATCGATCACGATGCTAGAAGACGAAGGCTATGATGTAGTCTTCAGTAAGGGAAAGGTTTTCCTTAGACACATCATCACTAGACAGGTGAAGCAGATTGGTTCACGGGTCAAGAACCTGTATGCTCTTGAGGTTCAAGATGCATGCAAAGCCTTCAACAGCGAGGCAAATGATGGAGACTTGGTGGTTGAGAGGGATCGTATATTACCTCTCAACATGCAGAGCCAGAAGAAGTCTCAGACGATTGTGGAGGAGCCACGATTGGTGCAGCAGCTTCAGGAGGTTGTGGAGCAGCCACAACAAGGGAAGCTGAGAGGAGATCGAGTAGAGACATCTACTCATGTAGAGACCTCCAGTAGGGGGAAACTTCAATCCATGTGGGCTAAGGGATCACATGCAGCCATACCTCCAGGTAGGAGGTGGGGCGATATAGAGTGATCGTCCCAAGGAGGAGGGGCAGGATCCTTGAGGTACCCAACCTCTTGGATGAGACCTTGCTACGGGAGCCCCGATGTGGAGTAGCAGGAACTGACTGATTGGGTAGAGACAGATGCGGATGGAGTAGCAGAGAGAGTGATAGTGTAGGGAATCCCAGGACAGCGCATAGCTAGCAGGCTGCAGCAATGCGAGAGGCACAAGTGTTTTGCACAGTGCTAGGTGGCACAGAGAAGTGTGCAATGGTGCGAGATGCATGGAGATTTTGCAGTAGCATAGATGTCAGAGAGGGAGCACTTGTCGGCAGCAGGTAGAGCTTCAGCATCAGAGTATGTTCCTAGCCCAACAGAGTGGTCAGTTGGGAGTGTTTTTGTTCCCAGTGTTGTTGGAGCAAGTGGACCGGGCAAATGTGTTGCATGCAGAACATTCCAGAGTTGCGGGATAGGGGTTATAGATAATCCATATCTTGTTGAGAGGGAGTGTTGAAAATGCAACAAGATTGTGGAGCTTAGTGGAAAGGAGTCGCCTTCACTAAGTGGGCCCGCGGGCTATTTTTGGCGCAAAGTCTATTTTTAGACATATGGATCATGGTCTATGAGTTGCAGGATGCTATTTGTGGATGATTGGTCATGTTGGTAAAAATAGATGGACTTCTATTTTTAGACATATGGGTGGAGTCTATTTTTAGACTGCCAGGCTAAAAATAGAACAGACGAATAATATTAGCTCTTAATAATATTTGGACTATAAACATTATCTTATCCTCTTGGAGCACTTCAGTTAGAGCTACGGATGTGGCACATGCAACTGCCAAAAGGAAATATGCTTTTCTTATGGGTTAGTTGAGCTATTGCATGATGGACTTCAGTTAGAATTCAAGTGATTGAGTTTGGTGGAGTTGATTGAGGAGTTGATGGAGTTGTGTTCAGTTTGACTTAGTTGAACCAGTTGTATTTAGTCTAACTGCAGAATACACTAGTGATGAGTGATGTGAATTAATTTTTAATTAATTCACTAATTATTAACTCATAAATCAACTAAAGAATACATCAGTTAACTCAGTGCATGGACAGTTCAGTGGAGACAGGTGTTAGAGGTGGAGACTACTATCAGTTGTGACTATAGTTGTGCATGAGATTTGCACAATCAATGATGGAGATTGCCAATGAGGATTGCACAGTACAAGCCAAGGAAAACGAGCTTGGATCATTCATATTCTTACTTTGGATTGTGCAGTAGAGGCAGGCAGACAGCGGAGGAGATTTGAACCTGTGACTTGATTCAGATCTAAGCTAGTTTGTGTGTAGCAGGTGGAGATAGTACTGAGTACTTGTGAGGAGTATTGTACTATATATTGTTACATGTTCTCTATCATTATAATATACAAATAGTTGGGGGCTTTCAGCTGTATGCTTTCCCCAGTACATACTATGTTAATGTGCGCATGCGATTGATGTTTCATTGTTTTTAATTCTGCAAAATTGATGATCAACGTAGAGGAGGTTATGTATTATGCATGCATTCCGCAAATAGTGTATAATCAGGATAATCTCTGTGAATAAGTGTTATATTATTTAAAATTTCTACATACAATACGAAGGCCATGTTTCATCAAATTTTCATACTGGACCCATCAATAACATCAATCACCACTGTAATACAATCATCAAATAAAAATGCATCTATCAACAATCATTCAATATGAACAATCATATCACTGTCACCAGAACACGGAGCTGAACCCAGAACACTGCATCAACAACCAGAACCAACTGCAACCTCAAAAATGTATACGCTACTTCCTTTAACCCAACCTCAGAATGTATACGCTACAGTGAAGCCAACCTGCATGTATACGCTACTTCCTTTAACCCAACCTATGTATACCTCTAAAGATACTGAATCATAAAACCTCTGAACCACAAACTGTACCAATTAGTGACATTCTAAAGATCTACTGTCAATTTACAGAGTTCTAAACAGATAGCAGCAAAGATCACCCTTCTCACTTAATCAACCAATCAACCGAACTCAATCTCCTTATACAATCAGATTTACTTTTAGATATTATGAAGACATCATTGAAAAACAACAGTAAAATAGCAGCACTGATCAGATAGATTAGTCATCTCTGAACAACAAGTTTTCCTTCTACATACGCTACTTGGAAGTGTCACATTAGCATATATATGTGCCTTCACCAAGGCGAAACAATGTATAAATATGCAAATCATACAATGATAAGTCATTTCAGTTCTCATGATCCTGATCCAACATTGTATCCATGCACAAGATATTTCAGATCATATCATAACCATAGCCTTTACACATAAAATATACTTCAGACATATGTTTCATGAAAAACCCTTTGACTTACACACTTATCCCTTTGATCTTCTCCTCCTTATATAGTTTTAGCCTTTCTCAATACCTCGGACCAAAACAACACTTAGAACTTGTGGTATTCTTGGACGGGATCAAGTATCTGTTATTCTGCTCAATATTGTGGGCTCTTACCATGGTATGGACCCTTGGTATCCATTAATCTTAATTTTCCATGCCATACGCGCTTTTCCTCCTGTGAAAGTGAATGCATACGTATATGCGCCTTTTGTTTTGTGAACCTGCTTGTATATGTTATTTGGACTAGGTGAACCAGCGTATACAACTTAATACATTATTTTTCTTCAATTGCTTGATTCTGATATCTTGTCGTTTGTCCCAACATCCTATTCTTCTATAACATTGCCATGTTACCTCTAAATTGACCTGTTACAATGTGAGTTTCCCTTTATCAAATCTGAACTGACCTGTGAGTGGGTTTCCATCAAGGACAACACCTGTACCATAATGCTAACATTTAGAGACTAGAAGCTTAGTTAATTCATTTAGATTTCCTTTAAAAACAAAAACAACAAAAACAGATTTTAATTTTTAGTCTGGTTATGTTTCTTTATTCCTAGACAAAGGGATGAAAAGGGTAGATACAAAAAACAAACCCCCCAACTACTCAACCATTGGAGGGAGCAGGACCATCTACTTCTGAACTAACTACACCAATTTCTAGAGGACTAAATTTTAGAATAGTTAGAGGAAAAACAACGTTCAGGAAAAAGCTTAACTCTTATTGAGAGACAAAATTTGTTGGCATGTGAAGTAAAAGGGAAACAAGCACAATCAGGAACATCTAATGTAGTGTTAGAAGGAGTGCTTGAATATATCACAGTTTCCTTGGGTTCTTGGGAGTATCCAGTAGATTTCTTAGTTCTTCAACCAATGTCAAATCTAGGAGGACACCCATTAATTCTTGTAAGACCTTGGTTGGCTAGAACTGATGCCTTCATTGGTTGTAGATCAGGAAGCATTATTATTTCACATGGAAATGAAAGAAAACATATAACACTTTATCCTCCTGCTCAATCACCTTCTTTATTATCATGGCTTAATGAAACATAACAACAAAAGTAAGAAGTAATTCAACCTATCTTAAGTATTAATCAAGCTCTTGATTTCAGGGAGGAGAATAATGAAGATTTGATAGATTATTTCATTTTGGAACCAAATATTTCAGAATAATTGAGAACCATGCAATACATTGTTGTGGGTCAGATTTTACAATAAAAATTTCAAGAAAATTGTACAATCAATTCTCTACAAACATCATTTAATACAATTTTTCCCATTAATTCAATCACAAATTCTCAAAGCAAAACGATTGAAATCAGTCTTGGGAAATGTTTGAACATTGGTATAAATTTGGAACAATCACAAGAAGAAAAATCTATTACAATCCTAAAAAAATATTTAAAGGCATTTTCTTGGGAATACACTAATATGCAAGGCATCCATCTTGAACCATGCACTCACCATATTTACACAGATGATAATGTCAAACCTATAAGGCAACCTCAATGAAGAATGGATCCAATGTTAATGGAGATAATTAAAGAAGAATTGCAAAAAATATTAAAGGCAAGATTTATCTATCCTATAATCGATAGTCAATGTGTTTCTCCTTTAGTTGTGGTACCAAAGAAGAATGGAAAATGGAGAGTCTTTGTAGATTATCGGGAACTAAATCAAGCAATTCATTAAAAAAACACACACACTTGATAATTTGAAAATTTTGTTATGCTCTTGTAAACATTATGAATCCATCTCTTGTAAGGGAGCTTAAATTTTACTTACTTAAAACATTTAAGATCTCAAGATAGTCTAGAAGCATTTCCAAGTACAAGTGTGTTAAAAATTTGCAATTTAAGTTTGTTTAGGAATTAGTCTCTAAACCATATATTTTGGCGTGCTTCCAAGTTCATGAATTCCAGATTGATAATTAAATTTATGATCTGATTTACACCCCTAAATTGGACCAATAGACTCCCTAAGACAATCCCACAAATGTCAAGTGGTACACCATAAATATCAAACTCATCTATGAAATTAGCAATGATGGCAAATTTGAGTTTATATTTTCTTGTCACTTGCAATTTGGCATCATCACATACCCAACCCAAAGGGTAATGTTTTGGATGAGATGTAGTCTCTAAATTAAGATGCTTGACAATTGCTTTAGAAATAAGATTGACTTAAGATCCACTATCAAATAGTGTATCAACCTTTGTATGTTTTATAATGACCTTGATATGAAAAATATCACTTCTTTCTTACCATTTTGAGATTCAATAAACTTACTAGAAGAACTAGTACTTGTGTTAGAGCTATACCTTTCATTCCCATGGCTATGATTCTAGTTTCATCACCTGAATCAGATCCTAGTGTTATGAAGAATTTGGTATCTACGGATAAATACTAATTCCCTAGATAAATAGCTATATATAGAACAACAGTTTAAAGTACTTTAACCTTTTTCTATAAACAATAGATAAGACAAAGAGAATGAGAGGACCTACTTGTACTTTCGCTTTCCTCTTGTCTCCTTTGTATCGATCCTGTCGCTCCTTCCTGTACTTAACACGCTTGAGAAGTACTTGTAAACATCGATAGAAGACAAAGAACAAATCAAAGCAAAAGATCTATTGATTACAAGTAAATGGAATCAGATACATTCACACATATAAGCATCACATATCAAGATAAGCATATGGAAAAAGGTGCAAATACTTTGTTGAATAGAAGGAAGGATTACAACCATGAAGCCTGATTTGAAGTCACTCCTCTAGCTTTGGTTCCATCCACATCACATCATAATCATAACATTATGGCAGCATAACGACACTTACAATAAGCTCAATTCTCAAACTAACATTATCTCCTTACAGTTCATCAAAGTCTAGCCCCTAATCACTTAGATGAGTGCTCAATTTATAGAAAGATGGAGGAGGTTTTTTCATCAATGAAGGTATTAAATGGCCTTCCATACTTAGAATTAGTTCCATGGAGGAAGGGATGAGAGGATAGGATGTATCTTAACTCATTCCTCATCCATTTTCGAGATAATAGGAGATGATAAGTGTGGGAATCTTCTAGAAGGCTAATGAAGCTAAGAATATTGTTGACACCTAATCTTCATGATTGGGTGAATTTATGTAAATAATTAAATTAGGAATGTGAACAGTCATCAGGAGATGAACTGAACAGTCACTCCCTATTGTATATAACAAAGACCTACCTAATGGAATAAGATGAATCAATTTTTCTGCCTAATGGAGTTACTGCCTGGCCTGACATGGTATCAGAGCCAGCTCCTTGTTTTAGCTCTTATGCTCCTATAACTCCTCTGTCTGCCATATCCCCTCTGTCCTCTGCCATATTCCTTTCTAGCGCTGCCTCTGTCCATAACGCATCTGTCCATATTCAAAAAAAAAACCGATGCCAGGCGCTGCAAACTCACTATCGACCACCCATTTTTTACTACACCTCATTATTGAACGCTGGTGACATTATTGTACGATGTTCTGACATTATTGAAATGATGTGCTGCTCTTTTCATTCCATTGAAACATTGTGCTACTCTTTTCATTCCATCTCAAACGTAAACGTTGTGCTGCTCTTTTCATTCCATTGAAACGTTGTGCTGCTCTTTTCATTCCATTGAAACGTTGTGCTACTCTTTTCATTCCATCTCAAACGTAAACGTTGTGATGCTCTTTTCATTCCATTGAAACGCCCCCGCCTGTCTGTCAGTCGCACCATTTGCAAATCACGCCATTAGGTTGGGAGCTGGAAGACTCGGCATCATTGACAACGCTGTGTACACTATCTATTGAATGCACAGTCCCATTCCTCTCGTTGTTTTGTGGTGGAGGATTTTGGTACCTGCGCTTTCTCTTTCACGGTATTCAAAGCGACGAGCCAGTGTTGCACTGACATCTTTGAGGTGTGTCCCTGCTTGACAGAGTAGCTTGTGAGCCATTGGTGTGGGGCCTTCCTGACCATGAGTTTTGTGGTCTTCTCTTTGTTCGGTGCGAACTGTCGATGAAAACAATGTGAATGTGCTTGGTGATTCTCCATATGTGACCATTTCATTGTCTCTGGCCTATATTTATCTCTTATTGAAAGTTAATGGGGATCTGATTTTTTACTTCACATGGGTAAAGGCCACATGGACTTTGGTGAATTTTAAACTCGTGTGAAAGGATTGGGCATCCATGTTGTACACTGCACATGCATTAAATGATTTTTATTGGTAGTTGTGTACATTTTTGAAAGTCATTTTTTGTCTGTGTATTGAAGTTGTGATGACAGTGATTCAATGGGTACATGAAAATCTTATGTTAGAAATTTTAGTGGACAATAATACCCTTTGAGAATGCCCTTTTGAGTACATTTTTGTTGTATATTGGCAGAAGTATTTTTTTCTATCAGCAAAAGTTTTTTTACAGAATGCATTCAATCATATCCATGGTAGGAATAGTTCTCACTGGCAAGGAGAACTATCGTGAATGGTCCCAGATGATAAAACACACCCTCATCTTCAATGAGTTATGGAAAGGAGTGTGTGTCGGAGAAGGAGACAATGACCCAGTACAGCCTACCTCAGACAAAGAGCTTGCCATTTGGGAAAACAAGAACAGCAAAGCCTATGCATTAATCGCAGCATCTGTAAATGAAGAGGTGAGTCGCCATATTTCGTCATATTCAACTGCCTTTGAAGCCTTACAAAAGCTGAAAGAACTCTATGACTCACATTCTGCACTTGAAGTTGTTCAACTCATGATTAAACTCTTCACTCTTGAACTGCAAAATAATGATCCTCTTGCTCTTGCATCTGAAGTAAATTCTATAATGCATGATATCAATTCCACTAAGGTTGAGCTGGATATCCCTCTTATTTATTTTCTCAAGGCACTTTATCCTACTTACTCCAATTATCTTGAGTCTTTGCAAGAAAATGGAAATCTCAAAGATATAACCTTTGACTCTCTTGTGAAAAAGTTTGCTGAAAGAGAGAAAGCTTTTGGAAAGAAGACAGCCCCTGAATCTTCTGAAGAGACTATGTGCCTTGCTCATAAAGAAAAGCATCCTGGTCAAGATTCTACAAGAGGAAGAGGTGGACGAAGAGGAAGAGGAAGATATTTCAGAGGCAAGGGGGGCAGACATTCTCAGGGAGAAAAGGCAGATTTGCACTGCATTCGCTGCAAAAGAAATGGATCACATGATGCCTCTACATGCAAGCTACCATGGGACAAAATTGAGCAGAAAATAAATCAACAGAAAGGTAAAATTGATGATACAGACAAAGGTAAAGCACCTGAATCCGCTTACTATGTTGAGGCACAATGTAACATTGGAGTAAATGAATATTTGTTTAATGCTTCACTTGCTTCCCGGAAAAATGATTGGTTGCTTGATTCAGGAGCAACCTATCACATGACTCATAGAAAATATTTTTTTGAAGATTTTACTGACAATGTTGATGGAGCAGTATACTTTGCAGATCAATGAAAAACCAAGCCATCAGGGCTTGGCACAATCAGGCTTAAACTGTCTGGTCTTCCAAACTTTCTTCTGGATCATGTTCTATATCTCCCACAGCTCAAGAGAAACTTGCTGTCCTTGGTCCACATCCGCCAGCAAGGTCACTCCATTCATATGTTTGATGGCAAGCTTGAGGTAAGAAAAGCATCTGACCACTCACTTGTCATGAGGGGAATAGAAGAAGAAAGGCTTCTCAAACTGCAAGGAACCTCTGCTCATGCATAACATTTCTCATATATTTCTCATCATGAAGAAGGTACACTTCCATCAAGTTTATTATGGCATGCTAGATTTGGATATTTAAACTATGACAATCTCCGCTTATTGAAGAAAAATGGTATTGTTGGTTTGCCTACAATTCCTACGAAACTTAAGCAATGTGATGCTTTCATTCTAGGAAAGCATAGTAAACAGTCTTTTCATGATTCACATTCAAGAGCACATAGGAAGCTTGAACTCATTCATTCAGATTTATGTGGTCCAATGCCTGTTCCTTCTGCAAATGGAAATAAATATATCATGACATTTATTGATGACTACACCAGAATGTGTTGGGTTTATTTATTGAAGAAAAAATCTGATGCTTTTCAAACATTCAAGAATTTTCATAAATGGATTGAAAATGATGCACAATCTCATATTGGGTCTATTCGCACTGATAATGGAAAAGAATACACATCAAATGAATTTGAAAACTATCTTCGCCAACATGGGATCAAACATCAAACAATTGTGCCTTATAATCCCCAACAGAATGGTGTAGCTGAAAGAATGAATAGAACAATCTTGAATATGGTACGATCCATGCTTTTCTTCAAAAAGGTAAAGATAATGTTTTGGGCTGTTGTTGTTCTATGTGTTGCATATATAAAGAATAGATGTCCATCTAATGCTATAAGAAACAAGACTCCTTATGAATTGTGATATGGACATGTTCCTTCGGTAAAACATCTCAGGGTCTTTGGTTCCACCTGTTATGCTTTGATACCAAAGGTACATAGAAACAAACTTGGTGCTAGAAGTCGTAAGTGTATCTTCCTGGGGTATTCAAACACCTCCAAAGCATACCGCCTCTATGATGAAGTAAATAAAAAGTTTGTTGTATCTAGAGATGTAATTTTTCTTGAATCATCCAAAACTGACAATGTTGTTGAGCGGCAACTTGATCGCTTGGATAGATTCGCAAAAACAAAATCATTTCAAGAATTTGATAATCAGACTCCACATATTGAAGGGGGGATTCCTATACTAGATCAACATGTGGAATCTTCTTCTGAATAACACTCTCCCCCGCATGAAACTCCAACAACGGATGATGCTTTAAGTGATGTAATTGATAGAATTGGGAGACTCAATCTTGATTCAGTCCCAACTCAATCAACAGAGTAGCCTGGACCATCTGAGAAAGGTCCCCCAAAGTGGCTGACGAAGACACTTGAAAGTGTTCATCCAGATGAAATTGGAAAAACAGGAACCAGAAATTCAAACCGACAAAGTGGAGGTGATGTAGATGACTCTAATTCACCTGTTGATATGGATGTTTCTTATGATTGTGAATTGAACTTTTATACAGATTTTGAACCAACTTCATTCAAAGAAGTTGCTTCTCATGATGAATTGAAAGAAGCGATGCAAAAGGAGTATGGTGCCCTCATAAAGAATGGCACTTGGAAGCTGGTTGATCCTCCATTTGGAACCAAACCAATTGGCTGCAAGTGGGTCTACAAGAACAAGTATAAAGTTGATGGCTCATTTGACAAGAACAACGCTAGGCTTGTGGCAAAAGGTTTTGCACAGAAGGAAGGGGTCGATTATGAGGAGACTTTTGCCCCCACAGCAAAATGGGCCACCATCCAGACACTCTTTGCACTAGCAGCTCAGAATGGTTGGAAAGTCCATCAAATGGATGTAAAAACTGCTTTCTTGAATGGAGATCTAAAAGAGAATGTTTTTATGTCCCAGCCTGAAGGATTTGTTGTGAAAGGGCATGAACATAAAGTATGCAAACTTTTGAAGTCCTTGTATGGCCTCAAACAAGCACCGCGAGCCTGGTATGAAAAACTAACTGAGCATCTTCTGAAACTCAATTTCAATCATTTTGATCTTGATGATGCAACTTTATTTGTCAAGAAAGTTGGCAAAACAGTTGTATATCTTGTGATATATGTAGATGATCTTTTAATGACAGGGAATAATGAAAGCTACATTGCATCCATAAAGAAGGAATTGGGAAAAAGTTTTGAAATGACTGATTTGGGCTATGTTCATCGCTATCTTGGCATTGAAGTAACCCAACATCCAAAGTCCATATTTCTTTCTCAAAATAAATACATTGGAGATTTGTTGAACAGGTTTGGCATGACAGAGTGTAATCCTCTTACTACTCCAATGGAACAAAACTTGAAGCTCACATCTATTGAAGGAAAGGAATTTGAGGATGCAACAAAGTATAGACAGCTTGTAGAAAGTCTCAACTACCTAACTACCACCAGACCAGACATTTCATTTGTTGTTGGAATCCTCTCCAGGTTTATGCAAAAGCCTTGTGAGGGACATTGGTCTGCTGCAAAAAGAGTTCTAAAGTACTTGAAGGGAACTCAAGACTTTGGAATCAAGTACACACGGGTGGATGACTTCAGCTTGATCAGATACTCTGATTCATACTTCGATGGAGACAAAGAAACTGGGGTATCTACTTTAGGATATGCTATGATTCTTGGATCAGGAGCTGTCTCCTAGAGATCACGCAAACAATCAGTTCTAGCAGATTCCATAACAGAAGCAGAATACGTGGCAGTAGCTGAAGCAACAAAAGAAATTGTGTGGCTCAGGAAAATTCTTGAAGATTTGCAGGTAAAACAAGTACAATCAACTCCACTCATGATTGACAACACCTCTGCAATAAAGTTGGCCAAGAACCCAAAGTTCCATGATCGAACAAAGCACATCAATACTAAATATCATTTGATTCGACATCATGTTGAGGCCAAAACAATCCATCTCCATCATTGTTCCACAAATGAGCAAATTGCAAACATCTTCACCAAAGCGCTTGGAAGGGAAAAGCTTGAACGATTCAAAATGATGCTTGGACTCACCAACATCCCTTCAGATTAAGGGGGGGAGTGTTGACACCTAATCTTCATGATTGGGTGAATTTATGTAAATAATTAAATTAGGAATGTGAACAGTCATCGGGAGATGAATTGAACAGTCACTCCCTATTGTATATAACAAAGACCTACCTAATGGAATAAGATGAATCAATTTTTCTGCCTAATGGAGTTACTGCCTAGCCTGACAAATATCACCAAACCCTATGTGAATTTCGCTCAAACTCACCCAACACGGGTCAAAGAGGGCCTAAGTGCTCTGCAAAGCACCTTGGCATGGACTTAACTGCTTCGCAACACACCCTTGCATGGCCCTACCTGTGTTGGTCCCTCTAGACGACATTTCAGGATGTCTTTAGGCCATGAAACTATCTGGGAAGGAGGCATTCAAAAGGTTGACTTGTTTAGGGCATGTAGCAACTGAAATTAGGGTTTCATGAGCCCTAAAACACTGATTTGGATGATGGGAGTGATGTGCACAAATGGATATATAACAGTTTCCCCCTAAAGCATGAAGTCAAAAATGTAATGTCGAGTGAAATGCTTTACGATGTGATGAGGAGGTTCTGAAGTGGTTGGTGACCTACATCAATTACAATACATTATATCATGATATTTTTATTTTTTTTCATGAATTGCTAAGGGAAAGCATACCATGCTCAGCATATAAACTTTCATTACAAGTACATAGACAGTGGTCTACAGATATAGACTCATGATCAGAATGACCATTAATGTAAAGCCATTGTACGGATGATTTGGTACATTTCCTGAAATTGCAGCCCGGATGGATGAAACTAGATCTGGGGTCTTCTATCTTGTTCAATCGTTCACTCAAGTACGATTCTAACCATGTGAATATGTGATTTGAAGTCGAACATGGGAAGACATTGTCTTATTACTAGCTAATGATATAAGTTGTTAACAGATGCGAGAGAAATCACCGATAATGATAATTATCCTCAAGGTATTGTAGTACATTCTACGTGGTGTAAATAGATGTTTTGATGTTGAACACCATACAAATTCTTTCGGTCGAAGGCCAGTGATGTCAACCTATCGCCGGAAGTGAGAAACTTGCCATTGATGCATGCAAGCCTCAAGGTACTAGAAGGGTGTTTCTAAGTCAACTTCTTGGATAATGTGTTGATGTCGACAAGAAGCGACTCATCACAGAAGGACCTTAATGTATCCCACATCAACGACACGAAATGAGTGTAATGATTTTGGAGACGGAATTTGACTGTCGACACAACGTTCAGGAATGGCGGTCATGAAAATGAAGGTTTATGGTATTGCAAAGGATGAATTTTAACTGAATGACTTCTCTTGAACATGTCGGCGACACTAAAATGAATTGGTAGCATTGACCTAAAACAAAGTGATGGATGGTATGATAGACCAATGGTATGATAACCATCAAGATGATAACCCAACCCAAATATTCACGGTGATGAAGTGAAAGTGTCATGTTTAGGAGCGACCTGCTACCAAAAATAGTTTACCCCTTTTCCATTTTCCCCAGTCATTGCTAACCAGTACCTCTTTATTTTTATCAAGCTTGAGGAGGATGCCATATGCTTGTTGTATAATTCCACCCTTCAGGTGAATCCATCGCTGTGTGATGTTTTAACAAATCTTGCGAAGGTAAAACTCAGTCTTGTCATGATCGACAAGCTTGTTGCTATTTGATGTTTTAACGAGTTTAACAACAAAGATAACTTGGTCCTTTTCATGTTTAGAGAGTTTGAAAAGGGACAAAAAGAAAACTCCACAAGTTCTTTTTCGTAGATTTGTCTCTTAAGCCCGAAAAAGTGTAAAACAATATGAGAGAGAACCTATTGACCATGTTCGCCCAACGTATTCCTTTTTCATAAATAATCTATCTCAGCCCCAAAAAGGGTTAAACTTATACTGAGTAGATGTCATTTCCAATCTGTTAAAGAGATGAAAAGGACAAGCACTCAGAAATCTTTTCATATTTCGAGAATCTGAAAAGAGCTTAAAGAGGACTCCAATTTGAGGAACGAGTGGTGTCTAGGATAGTAACTAAGTCTGGTGATGTTGGAACTTCTCAAAACATGTTGATTTATGTGAAGAGGTTGGCTAATAAGACCACTCATTGCAACTGTTCCTCAAAAGGGTAAAATAACCAAGTGAAATCGTATGATCAGCCAAGGAGATGGTGGCGATGGAAGGAGAAAAACCAAGGCTCATTTGATGGAGTAGGCTGATAAAATGGCAATCACAAGGGTTAAAATGAAAATGGATTCATTTTTACACAAGCTTGAACCATAGGGAACTATTCTTGGATTCAGTTTCATGTTTACACAAGCTTGAAACGAAAAACTATGCTTGGATTCAATTTCATGTTTACACAAGCTTGAAACGAAAAACTATGCTTGAGATTGGTTTACATGCCCCCAGCATGATGACTCGATTCTAGGTGCATGCCCCTCAAGCTTCATTACATTCACCTAAGTAGAATACTTGTGGCTATCAGGTGGATGGAATGAAGGTTCATTTATGAGATCTAGTGAAAGACTCGACTGGGATTTTACAAGATTTACTCAAAGACTCGACTTGGAACTTTGCTCTAGGGGACCTTGTTTCATTTTTTAATGAGCTTGACACAAGACAAGGAACTCTGCTGAGATTCCTTGTTTCATTTTTTAACGAGCTTGACACAAGACAAGGAACTATGCTAATACTCCTTGTTTCATTTTTTAACGAGCTTGACACAAGACAAGGAACTATGCTCATACCCTTTGTTTCATTTTTTAACGAGGTTGACACAAGACTAGGAACTATCCTCATGGACCTGTTTCATTTTTTAACGAGGTTGGCACAGTGAAAGAACTATCCTCATATTTCTATGTTCACGACCCATAAGAGGTCATGACTTCCAAGAGGTTCTCATCAGATGGGAGAACAATGCTATGGAAGGAGAGATGTGGTTCCAATGCCCCCATTACAAAATGTACAACATCACGAAATTGATCGCCCGTTGATGTAAGCATGGAACGGGTTGCCACATAATTAACCCGTGGCGGGGATGATACCATTGGGACAAAAGGACCATTTAGGGAAGATTGTTGACTAGAAGCCATATTTGGATGGAGAAATGAAAGCTAGTCAATGGTGACAATTATGCCTTCGTGCGGAAAACACATCACTCAAAGGAGTGTTGAAACAATAGCTCCCATGTCATAAACATAGTCACACCCAAGAAGTAAATTGTAATCTAAAGGATCTGGGACTACCATCACATTGAGGTAAACAATTATTCCTCCCAAAGTAATAGGCAATTGAGGAAAGATCCCTAATGGTTGACGGGTTCCTCTGTTAAAAGCCAATAGATTCTAGGTAACAGGCATAAGTGGCGGCGAACCGAGCGTTTGCCAAGAAGTGGAGGAAAGGATACTCACAGATGCACCTTCATTTATAATAGTGCCAGATACAATCATATTACAAACTTGTACTATGATCTAGAAAGGCACATAATAAGGAAGACAGAATCCTACCAGTCGATTCCAATCAAAGGAAGTGACCAGACTACTAGGACGTGGCACCTTAAGAACGGGATAATTATCCCCTTGAGTTACGAGAACAGGAGGATATTCCTTATGTATTGATGGAACGAGAGGGTTTCCTCCAAGCTCATTGGAATCTGAAGAAACAAAAAAAACCTGAGTGGTATCATACTCACTTTCTACGGGAAAGGTACGATTAACTAAAGGTGAAATTGGGTCAATTATTTCCTTGACCTGTTGATTTGGGTCAAGTACAGACTCATAGGATTCACTTTCAGAGAGAGTGGATTTGACCAATGGTTGATTTTGGTCAGTCAATTCATCAACTAATGAAGGATTAAGGGAGAGTCTCCTGTAACCAGATGGAAGTCACTACGGAGAAGCAGGACGGTTATCTTACACTTTTTTGGATTCATCCAGATAGGGACCAAGGTGAATGGGGTGATTCCCTTCACAGAACCCATAGGGAAACTTAACTTTACCCTTATTTCCAAGAACTTTACTACCACTAGTTGATGGTGTGTCACCAGCATGATCTCCAGAAGTTGATGACACAGGATGATGTGAACGAGAAGACCATTCTTCTAAGATCTGAATAATATCAGGACAATTTTGAAGAAGATGGTCTCTCGTACAAATTTTGCATGGATATCGAACTTTGTGAGGCTTATCGGATGGTTTCTCATTAGAAGTTGCATTCAAAGCAATGGTTGCTTGGTTGCCCCCCTGTTGAATTTTATTCTTCTTCTTCTTCTTCCCTTTCTTCTTCTTCTTAGCCACCTGGTTATTAGTACCAATACTCTCACCAGGCGAAGAGGAAGAAGGGGTGGAAGAAACAACTGAGGAAGAAGGCAAAGGGTCAACTTCAGGATCAACTGGAGGTTGATTTTGTCTAGTTGGAGGAGTACTCGATTGCGGAGAAATCACGACATTTTGAACCAAGGGGGTTGAAAACAACCATACTGGTAAGCCAATGGTAAGTCCCGGAAGGGACAATTTACCCATATAAGGAGCACTAATATTTCCGAAAGGAGGAAAAGGACTAGGATTCCCATCAAAAGGAATTCCTTGATCGGTGGACTCCGGATTTGTCGCCATATGTATCAACCTAAGATCAACTAAGGAGTGAGTGTGGAGGATGTTATCCGCGATAAATTAATTTTATTTTAATCAAAGTAACATAACAAAACAAAATAGGGATAATCTAGGCAAAAGGTTTACCAAGAAACTGTGAACTGTAGAATACCTCCTGGCGAACCGAGAAGTACAGGCAGGCAATCTCCCTGAATGTTGTGTTCGGTGTATCACAGAGTACAAGGCGACCGAATCAGTTACCTAAGGATGGATAGCAACCTAGTGTTGTCCTCCCATATATACCCGAAAGTACATGGAGGCCCAATCCGTATTAGCGTTTTCTAATGCAAAACCGCACAGTGAGAGCATTCCCATATACTTTACGTGTTGTAACACCGCCCTATATACCCAAAGGTACATGGACGAGCTATGATATACTCACGTACATGGAATGAGGTATCACACTCAGGATGTATTGTAGACAAGTTAGCAACAACGGCTATGTTTTACGACACCGGAACACGTCTCTAGCCTAGATCCTCTAAATGTTATTCGTTAGGTGACAATGCTCCATTGGGTAAATTTAGATAAATTTTAAGTTGATCTTCTTTAGAATTTGCCTTTCAAGGTTCACCATGTGATGTATATTTGTAATTCCTAAAATGCAACTAATATGATAAGCATTATTTTCATTCAATTGAACAATGAAAAACTTAGCTAGTAGGGATAGAGCAATAAGATTTTTGACAGAGAGCAAAGAGCACACCTAATGCAATTTCCCTAACTATTCCTATCAAGCATTCACAAACTTTAATATGCACGATGCAAAATTTACTTTTCAATTCCCTTAATGTTATGATGAACAAAAAGGAAACTAATGCACATACAATCAATCTTTTTACAAGAACGAAGACTTTACGACAGTTCTGTTTTGAAGGAAAAGAAGACTTTTACGACACTTTCTTTCGAACAAAGATTAATCGACTATAATCTAAATTTGACCATGAATCGATAATGACAAAGAAATCATTTAAGAAACTTTAATCAATCAAGTTAAAGTAGGGCTAGCAAAGGAGATACAATCTTGATTTCAGAGACATGACACTCATTGATCATTCAGCAAGCAATCAAACAGAAGAAATTTGGTAAAAAACCCTATCCAAAGGTGGAAATTTGACCTAAGGTGGATCTGCGCAGGTCAAAGAGGGCCTAATTGTGCTGCAGAGCACTGTCTCTCACTCATGGGTGCTCTGCAGAGCACTATCCCCTGACCAAGCCTACATTGATTCCTGAGAGGCCACTTAAGAGTCATCTAACCTCAATTTTTTTGACCAAAATTCACTTCAACAAGGCTGAAATACAAGCAATGAAAGGAAATAAGGTCTGCTAGAGTGTCCTAGGATTTGATAAGCTACTTGGAACGATGATCTGTCATACCTAGATCTTGTTGAATTGTTGTAGCAACGTTTTGTTTCCCCTTGTTATTAAACTTTTTTGGTCTCAATTCTTGATGTAATTTCCAAATATGGTCCTCATCATGGCCATCTTTTGAACAATTTTTGCAAGTAAGTTTCTCTCCCTCTTTCTTGACTGTAGCACTCTTCTTGCCTTTGCCTTTATCTTTCCCCTTTCCTTTGTCTCCATTTTTAAATGGTTTCTTGTTGGTCCCTTAAGGAACATTTTTTCCTCTTGATTCTAAATGAGTATCATGAACACACACTTCATCTAGATTGGTGGGATTAGACATAAGTATAACATGTCTCAAATAAATATGCAACACCCAAGATTAATGTTCTTTTTCTAAATTCTTGTGTGTAGCTTTGGACACTCTGACCTTTAACTTGTCTAAAATTTTTCCAATCCATTATTTGTTTTTGCATGTAAGCTAATGGAGAAAATTTCTTCCTTAATGCAGTTATACAATTATTCCAAAAAGAGATAATTTTATCACTTTTCTTCAAATCTTCTTGAGTTCTGGCTTCCCACCAAATAATAGTTGCACCTCCCAAAGGAAGAGAAGCAAGTTGGATATTTGTTATATCATCATCAATCTTTTGGATCCTGCAATAAACTTCAGTTTGACGAATCCATTATCCAACTTTTTATAATTTACTTCTCCATCAAACATTAGCAACTCAAACTTGACATCAAGCTTAAGCAAAGGAGACTTAACATTTCCTCTTGGAGATGTAGGAGGACTTGGTCTATGTGAAGAAGGGGGTGAAGGAGGAGGTGAAGGAGGAGGAGGTGGAGGCTTTCTCCCCTCACCACCGTCACATTTTAGATAATTAGAACTTTCTCCTTGGAACTATGTTGTTCTTTAATTATTAACAACACTTTCACCATTTCAGTAATATCAAAGAAAGATTTTCTGAAAGCTCTTTCATCCTCAAATATCAATTCTTGTCCTTGTCCTTCTCCATGAACCATGACTTGTGGAGTATGTGGTCTTCTTAATCCAACTTGAGGGCTAGGTTCTTCAGGCACTCCTTCACAAAAACCTAGCTCTAATAGCAAATTGATCCAAAAATGAAAATGAAGGTTTCATTGATTAATTTGCATGTTTGTTTATGTCCTTTCAGGCAACAGATTGAAATTGCAAAAGTACACAAACATAAGGAAATTTGCAGAGGAGTTACAGATAAACGGGAATCGAAGGAGGATGGCGCTTGTTAGGGTTTGCACGAGCAGAGCTCTGGTTGCTGCCGTAACGGTTCCTAAGCCCGCCTCAAGGGCCGAGGGCGATCCATGCTTTGGGGTGACGGTGATCGCTGTTGTAAGGTTTTCTTTAGTGCAAGAGCATGCAGAGGAATGGCTTTTCTCCCGCAGCCAAACGCATCAAATACACCCAGATCTGTGTGCCGACGCATCTGTGGTGTTTTCCGTCAAAAGATTTCATGCGATCCTGGTTTGGGAACGATATACAAGTTTCCAACGAGACCACGAGGCGAGGGCAGCAACGGAAGCTCACCTTCTGGCGTGGGTACACGAGGAGGGCTCTTTCTTGCGGCGGATCGAGGTCATAAAATACGTTTTAGAACAAAGCTGTCTTCGTGCCGTAAGGCGTTTAGAGGTCAGGTCCAGCAAAACCCAGAGCGTATGGAGAAACGGCAGGGGGGGACTGCATGATGCAGATCCGCTCCCCCCTTCAACGCAGGGGCCTAAACTTTGTAGATCGGGCTTGGATCTACAAGATCTAGCCTATATCCGTGCACAGCCAGAGTCCAGGAAGAAGATCGAAGGCATAAATAATAGATCGTGCAGAGCTTTCGCAGATCCAGACATGCAAAAGGACAAACGCTTAAAAACGGGGCCAGAGCTGGAAGTTTGCTTACAGCCAGAGCAGGTAACATCTACTTGTTTTCAGATTCTGATTAAACCCCCTCAGGGGAAAACTCGTTTAGTATGGGTACACGCAGGAAGCACCTCCCTGCAGCTGAAACAGCAAATATGGGCAGAAATGGGTTACCCAGTTCAGATCCAACACCTGGTCAGTGGTAGACGGTCCCTCCAGGACTGTAGATCGATGGAAAACTATGAGATTGGTCCAGGATCAATCATCACTTTAAACTTTAGATTGAAAGGAGGGGCTCTGCCTCAGGGACAGCCAAGCTCCTCAGGGGGAGACAAGGGGAAAAAAACAGCACCCCAGCAACAACCCAAGGGAGGCTTATCCTACAAAAACATTTTACAGGGCAGCAGAGGTTCAGGGTCCTCTCCAGACCAAGGCGGACACATACCCAGGCCATACATAGTAGATCAATCAGAGCAAACCCCAGCCCTCAATGTAGATACTTCAGGGCTTGATGATTTCGTTAAGTCCTATGAAACGCAAGCCCTAATATGTCGTTTCAACAGTTTTTGGCCTAAACCTCTGGATCTCTTCCATTGGATCTTCACCAGCTGGACCATGGAATGCGATATTCACCTATGTTCAAAGGGGTTCTTTATAGTAAAATTTACATCCAAGGAAGTCAGAGATACAGTCATCAGTACTGGTCCGTGGTTTTGGGGAACAGCGGGGCTGTTTATGACCCCATGGTTTCCAGATTTTGATCCAAACAAAATGACTGTATCCAAAATGCCGGTCTGGGTGAGACTATACAATCTTCCTCTTCATTTTTGGAATGAACGAGTTTTGGAAAGCATTGGGAACAACATAGGGAAATATATCAAAACAGATCTGGAAAGGGTCGATGAAAGAATCTACACTTTTGCACGTATATGTGTGGAAGTAGACTTAAGTAAAGGGCTGCCGGACAGTATAAGGCTGATCTACAAACAACAAAATTGGTTGCAAGTCCTAGATTATGAAAACACCGCTTTCAGATGTAGGCTCTGTAGGCAAACAGGACACTTGCAAAGCTCATGCCCAGAAGCCAAGAAAGTTAACAGTAAAAAGAAGCAGAAAGGGAAGCAGAGGAAAGGATGGCGATTTTCACCCCCAGATTCAGAGGACGAAGCATCAGAAGCAGAGGAGGAAGAGATCCCCGCAGAGAAGACCGAGGTTTCTCAAGAAATGGAGAACCAGGAAGGAACCACATCAGACAACAAGGATACACAGATTTACACAGAGAAGTCAAGCGAGGGTATGATTATGGGAGGGATCAAAAGGCATCACCACTCAGATACTTCAGATTCAGACAAGGAAACTGCCTCTCAGAAAACAGAAACACAGCTGGTCATAGCATCGATTGAGCCCACTCAAGGAGAGTGGCGCAAGGTCGAAAAGAAAAAGGGGAGAAAAACCTGATGGGTGAGGCCTTACTCACCATCGGAATGCAGTTTTCTCCCCTCCTTATCTTCCCTCCTCTCTATCTCTTTCTCTTTCTCTAATACAGTTACTGTGTAATGTTGCATGTGGTGTGAAAGCACTGGAGCCCAATGGGCAGCTTTTCAAAATGCTTCAATGCATATGCTAGTGTAACTCTTTATTATTTTTTAATAAAAAGTTACTGTTTTTTCCTTTGGAAAAAAATAAGGAAATTTGCAGAAATTTTATAACAATAAGAGGATAAAAATGCAACATAAGACAAGAGAAAATTGATAATGGAGTTCACCCATCTTAGGCTACATCTTCAGGTCCAACTTCCAATGGTGACCGCTTTATTAAAATGCTCAAATGTTCATTAAATCAATTTACAAACTTCAAACTGAAAATCTGACAATTCCATGCTACTTAGAATGCTAAAAACCTCTATGTAGGCTATTATTGAACTCAAAAAGGCTTAAAATTGAGCAAAATATTCCTTCCTCTCCAGACTATCTGCAAAATTTCTCCTCATTAGCTCTTGGCCCTGCAAAAATTTCAACAACCTACCCTTTGGCCCAATATTGGTGCATTGTACTTGGAACCCGGAGGTCTAGGGTTTGATTAGGTGGAATAGGCATGGTTTATGTTAATTTTGTTTTGTATTAAAACAATTTTTAATGGGTCGTTGGCCCTTTGGATTCCCCGCTCTCGTCGGTCGTATGACCACATAGGGCCATGGGCCACAAGCCATAGGCCACGCACCCACAACTCTCCCCGTTGTCTGTCGTATGCAAACAATAAAAATGTGGGTCACGGGTTGGAGGCCACACACTCACCCTCCACCCATGCAATGGTCATGTGGTATAATGAGACCGGGTCTTGGCCTCACCCGTCGCCCCTGACTCCATTGACGTGCAGGTCACATGTAACCAATAAAACCAGTGGCTGGGTTGGCCAGGCACGGCCACGGGCCTGACCTTTCCCCGACCGTAGATCTGATTCACATTAAACATAAACATAAGAGATATTCATGGCGCACGGGTAAGCTGGTCGTTGTGATTGTCGGAAGTCGACAGTTCGATTCTATGGAGGTG
Source organism: Pinus tabuliformis (assembly GCA_031772625.1). Taxonomy (NCBI): domain Eukaryota; kingdom Viridiplantae; phylum Streptophyta; class Pinopsida; order Pinales; family Pinaceae; genus Pinus; species Pinus tabuliformis. The sequence continues at coordinate 60,342,429 of CM062816.1, forward strand.
GTTAGTCGATTTAACAAATTTTTGGCGCAACTCTGGGCCATTGGGCAACCTCTTATAGGGCCACGTTGCACCCTCTGATTGGCCCATGTGGGAACCTACGATTGGTCTACCAAAACAATTGTACGCCTAGTCGATAGATGACGTCAGTGCCACTTGCCCTCACATGATTATTCCACTTTCTATCTTTACAACCCATTCAAACCTACTGTTTCAGCGTATGGAATACCACGTCAACATCCGTACCCTACAAAGTCAACCTTGCAAGTTGACTTTAGTTTTTTATTTGGCTAAAAATTCAAAATGCGATAACTTGCTCATACAGTATCGGATTGAGGCGATTTAAAATTCATTGGAATCAGCATGACAAAGTCTACGACTTGGTACTAGTTTCAGGGGAATTTGAGCACTTTTTTTTTTTCATTTTCCAGATCCCCTAGATCATTCGTGAAGGTAAGTCAAGCCACATATTTTGACTTTCTGGAAGACAACATTAGGCGGGGTTAATATTTGCTCCTTTTATTCTTTAATTCTCTAATTTATTTCATCCTTGCTCACTACTGATACTTTGCACTTTATATCCCTCTTCACTAATTGGTGCATGTTTTTTTTTTTTCTAAATTAAGACTACTGTTATATTAAGGAAAAGAAAATATTTACAGAGGTTTACTTTCTGCGAGGAGGCCGAAGCCAGTCCTCAAGCTTAAGCAACTTTAACCGTATCATGAGACAGAGTCCATTATAGTTCTTGGACTTCATACAATCTAGACCCAAAATGACAAAGACTGCATATTCACTGGCCGGACTGAGCCAATTTACATCATGAACCATTAAACAGAAATAGCAAATTGCTGAAGCCTGAGGCTTGCAGCAAAGATCTGACCCAAAAACATAAAAAGGACTCCAAAAACACAACATGAAATGCAGTAGCATGACAGTAAGAAAAACTAAAACAGAGCACCCGTGACTTATACTGGCTGGTTGGATGTGGCCTCCTGCCTTCCAGTATCTGGGCTTGGCGGGCCGAGCCAAATCACCGACTCGTCTTCGTTCTGAAGCGGGTGTCCCTGAACTGGCGAAGCACGAACATTGAAGACTTCCACCTCCATATTTGAATTGGGCGGTGGCATGACCTCGCGTACAGAGGCGGCGTGACCGGTAATGCCCTGTCTAGGAGCACAGGGGCTGTAAACGTTCATCTCCACATTGGAATTGGGCAGCGGCTGGACCTCTTGCACAGAGGCTTCATAGCCAGAAGTTTCCTGAATTGCTTGCTGGGCTGCGTGTCGATGAGTGCGATACACCAAACCTTCCATATCAGCCAGGAGGATATCGCTGTCTTGGACAATTTCCACTGTGGGGGAGCTGGAATTAGACCGGCCAGGCTCATCTTCAGAGATGAAGACTGTAAAGGTGACCACCACTTCAGGGCGAACAAGGCGGCTAGGAAAACGAAATCTGAAGGTCTGGTAAGTGCCCTGTGGGAGGAGACACTCCTGCTCCGAACTAGAGGATGAGGGTGGCTCTACAGCAATTGGCGCAATTGGGTGTAAATCGTCCAGAATCACGCGGGTGCCAGACCTTCCTCCACGCCTAGGAACCCCTCTACTGCGCGGCATGGCTTGAAGGATAAGCACAACCAAACACTCAGCGAGCCCTTGAGAATTTGCAGACAAGATGCCTTCACTCAGTGCACTGAAAGTCACAATAGAATGGTTCTGCGCTGTGACTAGCGTTTCAAGAGCCATAGAATACTTAACCTGCAGGTTCAACACGGGGGAAAGGCTTTGGGCCTTTCTCCCCTTTCGCATCAGAGCCTGAATTGCCATGCTCGGCATTAATGCAGCGTCCTCTCTCTTTTGCCGCAGACCAAGAATAATAAACCATTGCATTAACTCTAAGAGCTCTGTACAGGTTGCCTTGTACAGGCGTCGGCGTTCTCTTCCGCCTACAGGTGTCATGGCGCGTGCCATGGTGAGGGGCTAGTAAAGACACCCGCATCCGGGTACTAATTGGTGCATGTTACTAAAAATAGTTTTTAAATATTTTAAAGTTATTAACCATCTACTTATAGTTATCAAACTTTTTATAAAGATGTAATAAAAATAGTTAGGCTTTGTGGATGAATGTAGGATGAGTAAAAGTTATCTTTTATTTTGTATGAGACAAAAATTGCTATAATATTTAGAGTTGATGGTATAATATTTATTGATTTTTGTTCACGGGATTTTATTGTGAATATTTCATGTAATTTCAAATCAAAATTTAAAATTTAATAAGTCATTTGTGTGTTATAGTAATTTTGATTTTTCATTATGATAATTATGTGAAATTTTTTGACATAATTATGTTAATGTTTTAATAAAACTTTCATTAATAAAAAATTAATTTATTATCAAAACATCACTCTTGAAAATAAAAATATTAAACATAATCTTCCTCCAAAACAATATAAAATCCAAAGCATAAAAAAAATGAATGATAGGTAAAAAAAGGAAAAAAAAATCCAAATTCAATCTCCTTCCTTACCCTTTCATTTCAATTTTTAAAATTTCCTGTTCCACTGGCTCATTTAATATTGCTCCACTGGTCCCCATTTAGTCACCCATTTACATTAACTAAAACTAAAACTGCATTGTATCAGAATAATTAACCCAGAGTAGTGTTGCACGTAGAGATGGTCAAAAAATGAATGGTAATGGTACCATGCAGCAACCTAATGGTTGACTCAGTGTATTGCCTATATGGCACATTAATAGCGTCAATCTCACAGTGAGCAGCATTAATTAGAAAATTAAATGACGCAGTTAAGCAAGTTGACTTTTCAAATCGATTGAACATGTGTCATTTACTCATTCGATGTGGACAGACAACAATAACTGCTCAAGTACTCCCCCTTGCAGAACCGATTCGGCGTAATTTTACAAATAAACCCTAGTTGTCCCAGAATCCTTCAATCTGCCAATAAGAGTCGGGATTAAGAGGCCAGTAGAGAGGATCTTGCTGATTGCTATTGTCTTCAAGTTCATCGTTTTGCTTGAAAATCACATCCAGATTCATTAGAGATTTCTCCAAGGTGAAATCGGAGTCTCTTTCATCAGCATAGTGAAGACACCTTGGAGGACCAGGGCCATGATCGTGACCAGAGAGATTATAATGTATTAATGAGATATCTGAATCCACAAATTCCTCTGCAGAAGCAACAAGCTCAAGCTCAAAAATATGTGAATTCGGTCCATTTGAGTCGACTTTTCCCAGCTCCATCTCTTCCAAACCTGGTGTCAAACTAAAAGAAGACGATATTCTATCCGAATCTTGGCATTTCTGCTGCAGGAAATACAGTTTCTCCATATAGTCATTTTCTAGAACCGGAGGACCATAAGAGGACAAGTCACTATCTGAGCTGAGGCTATCCTCCAAAGAACAAGTGAAACATTTATAATCAAACTCTATTTCTATGTCAGATTCTTCCCATGTTGTTCTCTGCCAAATCGGAGTTTCAAATGGATTCTGGTAAACAGGACGATAGTTACTTTGCCTGGGGATAAGCTGCAATGGCAATATTGAATCGGTGTTGACATCCTCCAGCTCCTCATCTTCATTTTCAACTCCACACTGTAGTGTGTCTCGAATGGACTGGTTGTCAAATAAGTAATCAGTGTCTCCAGACCTATGCATAACTTTTGCTTCCTTGTCAATCACATTTGCAGATGACGCATGTGGAGTTCCATTTGATGTATTGAGAATAAGCGCCGCCTCTTCAATTGGACTGAACCTGGATCCATCAATGGTATGAAATAATCCGTCAGAATTAGCTGTAATTTCTGATTTCTCCATGCTAACAACCGAGTGGCTGATATGTTTTACTGGTGAGAGTCCTTCAGGAAGTAAGTCCAACTCTAGCACTGTCACCTCATACTCTTTGTCTATGGCAAGTTCAAGTCCGAGTTCGTCATCATCAACTGCATTAACTGAAACCATGCTGGAAATTGGATCACATGAACGACATTCTTCTTTATAATTACTGAGTGGCTTGGCCCTGTGATCTATTTTGGACAAAATCACTTCAGGAGCATCTCCTCCTTTTATTCGTGAAGAATTATTCCACGACCTAATTTTTGAAGCTTCAACTTTAGCAGTTGCTGAAATCACCACTGAATTTCCCGGGAATCTTAGACGATAAACTTCAGATTTTTTATCAATACTAATGGCTTTTTCTTGAGAAATTTTCGAGATCCTTGCTACAGTTCCCGGGGATTTTAAAGCTTTTTCTTTAGGAGTTGTGGGAGTATCCGCAGAAGTTCCCAGCGATCTTAGACGACAAACTTCAGAATTTTTATCAACGCTAGTAGCTTTTTCTTTAGTAGTCCTCGAATTCTTTGCTACAGCAACCGGGGATCTTAAAGCTTTTTCTTTAAGAGTTGTTGGAGTCTCCGCTGAAGTTCCCGGGGATCTTAGACGAGAAAATTCAGATTTTGAATCAATGTCAATAGCTTTTTCTTTAGGAGTCCTCGAATTCTTTGTTACATTACCCCCGGATCTTAAAGCTTTTTCTTTAAGAGTTGTCGGAGTCACAGCTGAAGTTCCCGGGGATCTTAAAGATTTTCCTTTAGGAGTGGTGAAAGTCTCTGCTTTAGAAGTTCCCGGGGATCTTAAAGCTTTTCCTGTAGGAGTTGTGGGAGTCTCCGTTGAAGTTCCAGGGGATCTTAGACGATAAACTTCAGAATTTGAATCAAACTTAATAGTTTTTCCTTTAGGAGTCCCTGAATTCTTTGCTACGGATCCCAGAAATCTTAAAGATTTTCTTTTAGGTGTTGTGGGAGTCTCCGCTGAAGTTCCCGGGCATCTTAGACGATAAACTTCAAATTTTGAATCAATTTTAACGGAGTTTTCTTTAGGAGTCCTCGAATTCCTTGCTACAATTCCCGGGTATCTTAACGCATTTTCTTTAGGAGATGTGGGAATCTCCGCTGAAGTTCCCGGAGATCTTAGACGATAGACTTCATATTTTGAATCAATTTTAATAGCTTCTTCATTAGGAATTGTCATGACAGTCTCCGCTGAAGTGCCCGGGGATCTGGGACTTTTCCTTTTGGGGTCACCAGGGATCTTAAAGTTTTTTCTTGAGGAGTTGTGGGAGTCTCCGCTGAAATTCCCGAGGATCTTAGACGATAAACTTCAATTTTAACAGCTTTTCCTTTCGGAGTCCTCGAATTCTTTGCCAAAGTTAACGGGGATATGAAGGTTTCAGTTTTATAAGTTGTGTGAATCTCGCTGAAGTTCCCGAAGCTCCTGCACAATAAACTTGAGATTTATTGTCAATAGTGTCTGGAGCGACAACTATGATGTTATCCGACGCAGCAATCCTGTGATTTCAAATTGCAATTGTGCTGTTTAGAGCCAGAATCAAAGCCTTGATATCCGAAAATTCATGAACTAGTGTAATATTATTTTTGTTCTTTAACAATATGAGATTTTATATAGAAGTTTCACTGAAGTTTCGCTAAATCAAGCCATTCTAGTCGGCCACCATTCTGAAAATAAGAATGAGTTTGACGCGGGGATGATATATTTATCTGGCTAAATCAAGCTATTCTAGTCGGAACTTGGTTCCATGGATTATACTATTTTTTTAATATATTAAATTAAATTATATAATATAAAAGATAATATGTTAAACTGGATTTATTGTAAATGGCTGGATGATTATTTTTAAGTTAATTTCAATTAATTAATTCTCTAAAATTCCTATAAAGTTTATTATTATTTAAATTTAATAATTAATTATATATAATAAGAATTTATAAGAAAAATAATATATAATTTGTATATACATTAATTAGGAAAATTATACCAAATATACATAAATCTGATATTATTTTTATTTTTTAGAATATTATATTTATATAAAATATATAAATAACAAAATAACAAAATATAAATGAAGATATAAGCTTTGTGGATTAATCACATTGTTAGGATTTAGTTAACCTTTGGAACCGGCTAATGTAAAATAATTATAGTATTTGATCAAACATTTGTATATGTTTATTAAAATTTTGCAATTTTTTATATGTTTATTAAAATTTTGCAATTTTCTATATGTTTATTAAATTTTTGCAATTGTTTTGTGATGTAACTATATTTTTATTAAAATTTTATATTAGTATACCAAAATAGTAATGTGAGAATATTTTTATTCAAATTTTATATTAATATACAAGAATGGTAGATATAGGGGATTATTCTTAATTTAAATGAAAATTGTATACCTTGTGGTGGATGTTAAAAGTTAGGTGTTTTATTTATTTCTTTATTTATTTCATTTTTTTAAATTATGAATATTTTGATATATGTCAAAATGTGAATTTAGTAAAGTGAAGCTAAGCAAAGTTATTCTAGAAAGTCTTTATGACCATTTTGATTCAATAGAGAAAAGGTAGAGAAGAAAGAATAATAGAACATGAAATAGAAATGGAAAGGCAAAAACAATCAACTATTTGAAAATCACACCTTGAGAAATGAGATTAAAGAGTTAAAAGAAAAACTAAATAACAATATGGTATGAGTAGTACAAATAATAAATTAGACATCAAGCCCATCAAAGAGGAAATGTACAAGCTAATTGAAGTAGATCATGAGCGCAACAAAAGAGCCTTGAATCTTATAGGGTAAGTTGTTCCCTCCACCCTCAAGAATGCAACCTTGCATTGGTTCATGAGCTTGGAAGGAGGCAACATCACCACCTGGGCTCAAATGCAGCAAGCCTTCAATCAAAAATACAAGGACTATTATAGGTCAAGAGAAACAAAAGAAGAGATATTTAGGATGACCTTAGGGCCAGATGAATCCTTAGAGGATTATGAAGAGAGATTTCAACTCAACTACAGAAGGGCTAATTGTACCCTTAACCCAGAATCTTTGAAGTTTGTACTTCTCCGAGGGATTAGGGAGGATTTGATGGAGACCCTTAATATGATGTATGGTGGAGATATTTACCAGCTGACCTATGAAGACATCAAGACATATTCAAGAATCATTCTAGGGCTGCAAGGAAGAGGGGTAGGTCCAGTCAAGGCCTGATAAACTCTTCTCCCTTTACTTCCACTATCAAACATGAAATAGGGAGCATGCTAGAATACTTTAAGAGTGATATGTTTCATACCTTTGCCTTGCAAATGGATACTATGCAGATAAAAAAGAAGCAAGATGGGGCATAAAAGGCATTGGTTATATTTTTCCCTAGATGCACCAAGAGGCACCCTAGAAATGAGTGCCCACTAAATGTTAGCCTAGGTCTTCTTTGTTTGGGAGCAGAACCATGCAACTAAAAAATGTCCTTCTCTTCCACGCCTGAAGGTTGTATATCAAGGGGAAGAGAGTGGCTTGGAGCAACTTTGCTTCATCAACTAGAGGAGGCCACAAGGTCCTCAACCATACCAGCAAGGCATGCAAGGTGCACATTATCCTTCTTTCAATCCAAACCAAAATGCACCCTTTTAGCCTTGGTATCCTCTAACTCACTCATCTTGGTATATGCCCTCTCCTTGGTCCTATTCTCCTCAGTATCCTCCTCAACTTGTCAATCCACCCTTCCATCCATACCAACCTCAACCTCCTCAATGGGGAAACCCTTCACAAGGATGGAGGCCTCAAGCAGCCCAACCTCCTACCTTAATGCCTCCTCCTCCACCTCAACCACAACTACCCCACAATAATCCACCCAAGAAACCTCATATGCCTGCTCAACCCAATATGAACCCAAACAACAAGCAGGCCCAACAAGTCTATAGCAAGGAAACATCTTATCATGCTTATGTTGTGAAGATCCAAGAGATAAAACTTAGGTTTGGGAAGGTATTTCCAAATTCCCACCCACTCTCCTCCTAAAGATCTTGAAGAAGAGAAGGAAGATTGTGTCCCTCAAGCGAGTATGCCTCCCTATCTTGAAAGGTTGGTCCAACCTAAACAACACACCCTAGAAGAGGTTGAACTTCTAGGAGAACTAAAAAACATGTGTGTTAAAATACCCCTTCTCTAGGCCATCAAATATGTCCCCATTTACAACAAGCTTATCAGGGAAGAGTGTTTCAAGAGGCCTGGAAGAAGAAAAAGAGATGCCCCCACTATTAATGTTGTTGTAAAGTTGTATGATCTAATGCTTGGGAGGGTTATCTCCCCAAAGTACTTAGATCCCAATAGCCCAGTAGTGGATGTGCACATCAACAGTATCATAGTCCCCAACACATTAATTGAACTTGGGGCTGCAATCAATGTTATGACCAAGGAAACTATGTTGAAGCTCAACCTCCAAGGAGATTTGAGGAAGACCACTACAGTGTTGCAGCTTGCAAACAGATCCATAGTAGCCCCTGAGGGATTTATTGAGGATGTGATGGTCTCCATTGAATCTTAGGAGTACCCCACAAACTTCCTTGTCCTCCAACCCAAAACCAAGTTTAATGGGCACCCTATCATTTTAGGGATACCTTGGTTAACCACTATTGGTGCTTGTTGAGCTAATTTATGTTCCTAAATTAACACAATTATTTACTATCAATCCAGGTTGTTTATTCTTTGAGGCAAATTCACTATTTGTGAAGATCTAATATAACCAAATTTTGAAAGATAAATGATTAAAAACTAAAGAAAATATATCTAATAACTCTAATTCAATCAGCTCAAAAGAGAAAACATTGAAAGGGTTCTTGAACTCAAGAAGTCCACTTTCACCTCAGTTATTACTTAATGAATTAGAGATTGTAACCAAAAACTCAAGATGCATAAATTATACATGAAAGAGGCTCTTAACTTAAGAGACACTTAAAGTTTTCCATCATAATTCATTCATCTCAAGATATAAATCTAAATGGAAACAAACTATTTGCATGTAAACAAAAGAGATTAGTTCTGATTCACCATTTCATAGAGGGAATGCCCAACTTGAACACTTGTTTTCCAACTCAATTAGATGATGAATAAACCATTAACAAATGAAATCAATCACTATGAATAACCATAAGGCAATCTGAAATAAGACTTTGAAAAACTAAAGCTACCATCAACCAGATTTGCAATGAAATAAAACTAGTTTAACTTGGAAGTGTACTTAGCTTGGAGTGGGGGCCCTCCACCTTTGCCTTGCACACTTTTGAAGATGATATCAGAAGCTTTATATCAGTCACACATCCATGTATTGAGCAGCAAAAATGAGAGTAACACAAGTCTTCAAATTAAGTTTTCAAACCAAAAATATTACAGCATAAAAGTATCATAAGTCAATGTGTTGAGCCATCAAAGTGTGGCTCTTAAATAAGGAGTTCATGAAACCAACTGATCTATATTTACTCTAACAATCTTATCTACTCTAAGCCACCTATCCAAGTCGAATCCACTCCTCTCATCCCAAGAAATATGACTAATATCATGGAATCTCAAAACTGCCCTATTTAGATGGGATTTCTGGATGACTAGTCATGATTGACTAGCTCCAAATAGGCATAATAAAGCTCGTTCTGTTGGAACCAAGCATAGGTGGCTTGGTCCTAGTTCCCAAGCTTTTCATTCATGTATCCCATTCGTGCTGAAGTGGCCTGCATCCATATCAACCATGAAGTGATTACGGGAATTTCTGAAATTGCCAAAATTGCACTTAAAATCAAACTTTTATAAAAACTTTAGAAATTGACAAATTAAAGCTAAATACCTGATTAGACATCAAATATTCATTAAAATGGAATGGATGGAGTGAAAATGAGGGATAAATAGATGGTTAGGTAAGTTTCTCAAAGCAAAATAAGATCAAAACTGAGGCCCAACATCTCTCCCATGCTTATGATCAAGCATGTCCCCATGCTTGCTTGCTTCTCTTGGACCTTCTGCCCTCTGAAGTGGATGTTGTACCTGTTGCTGTTTCCCTGTTCAAACAATCAAATTCTGATTCCTGCTTTACCTTCAACATTGCTGCTTTAACCTTTTGTTTTTCATATTTAGCTTGCCACATATTTTTGTCCTTTAACCATTTGAATGCCTGTTTGGAAAGCAATTCATTTCTCCTTTTCAACCTGCTTATTTCTTCTTGTAACTTTTCATTTGTTTTCATTAGCTTTGCATTGTCCTTTTTCTGTGCCTTATTCTCTGTTTTTAATTGCTTTTCCACAATTTTGCTTATTTCTATCTGATCAGTTAAGTCTTGGATTTTGGCCAAATTAATTTCCTTTTCAAAGTCTTGGGTGGTTTTCATTAATGATTCTCCTGCATCATTATCATATGTGGAATCCCTTTCAAGGGGTTCTTGTGCTATATCCTGTTCTTCTGGTTTTCTAGGAGAATAAGCTTCTACTTCTTTTTCAAGATCAATAGAATTTCTATTCCTAGGAATATGGTAAGTTAATCCTATCGTCCCCTTTGATATGCTGTAGTAATCTAACATGATATAAATGAGCAAGCTCAGAATGGCCATTAAACTCCTGTAGAAATCGTATCATTCCCGACTGATACAGTTTTTCTACAGTTTCTTTTCCCCAGCTTTCTATGTGAAATCTTGGTTATACCCGGTTTGTCATGATTTCTTCCTCTTCTGACTCAACTTTAATCTGTTTGACTCTGTCTTCTTTAACCTCTGCACAAACTCTGTTTCAATTCCCTGTTTAAGGCAAATAACACCTGAATATCTTCTATCAATACACTGTTCTCTGTTTGTTTTTTAAAATTAAATACACATGCAGCAATAACCATGTTTTCTTGACTCAAATTAACATGTGTTACTGTGTATTTAAACAAAAAAACTTGAAAAATTTTGCTCTCGGCCTCTCAACAGATCTTCAAAACATTCTCTGCCTATTCACAAAAAAAATGACTGTGTAATGCAACAAATTGCTCTCGGCCTTTCAACAAATTCTTCAAAAAAAAAATGACTGTATAATGTGGCAAATCACTCTCGGCCTTCAACAAATACTCCAGAACATTCTCGGCCTATCCATTTCATCATTTTTTTCACAAAAATATGACTGTGTTTTATATAGCAAATACTGCACATGGATTCAATTGACAGAGTTACAAGCCTAGAGGACTAATCACATTCGCTCGGCCTCATCATACTCACTGCTTATAACAAATGTCAAAAAAAAATTTATTTATTTATTTATTTTTTTTTTAAATGCAGACTATAAAACTTTCGGCTTCAAGGCACAACAATGCAAATTTCAATATTCAACTCAGTTCTGCAGTCAACATAGCATGTATGCAGGCACTCCTACGCATTTCAATCCTCTGTATATGGCACAAATACATTAAAATTTCGATACACAGGGCGCATTAAGGCATGAATGCATTTGACTTATTTTGCATATGCACAATCTACAGCATTCCTCTGTTTTTTTATTTAACAATCCACCCTTCTCGGCATATACCAATGCGTTCTTGGTTTGGCAGTCCATACACATATAACAATGCTTCAACAATCTGATTTAATGCGTTCTACAACACATATGACAACACTCTGTGATTTTAATGCGTCCTCTGTTCTGGTCGAACCACATATTCACATGCATATGACAGAGACTTAGCGCGCAACAAAATGAAGGTTAAATGCAACAATGGTTGTAACAAGCAGCGCTCATATATAACAACCCTTAACAATCTGTTTCAATGCGTTCAACACCCATATGACAAACACTCCATGATTTATGCGTTCCTCTGTTGGCAGCCAATGACAATTGCGCACAGCAAAAAGGAATATGAAACAATAGTAAACAAGCAGTGCGTACATAAATAACCTTTAACGCTTCCTGCTTCTCCTACTCAAACTGACTCTCCGGGTTTACGGCTTCATATTCCATATTTAACTCAAAATGACTATCGTGTTATGCATGCAATGTTTAAAACTTAAATGCTGAGCGATTGACCACCGTTTCCACACCATAATTTACGCATACAAATCCGTTTTAGTCTATCCATACGTGCTGCAAACTTGGAGTTATCCCGGTTTTAGTGTTACCTGACTGTCACTGGCCGCGTGGGATGCAAACAAACACTTCAAATCCCTCCTTCTTCGGTCAGTCGAACTGGTGGCAAAGCAACAAAATCTGTGAGTTAATGGCGAAAACTCATACCTATCTACAGTCGCCGAGCGAAATAAACTCGAGTCTTACCTTGTTTGCTTGCAAAACTCGGCTTCCTCTACTCATACGACTCAGATTTTGCCTTTAAAATCTCCCTCAACACACTCCTTTCTCTTTTTACTATGTTTCGGCTTCAAACTCGATTTTCTGAGCTATAGCAATGAGGAATTGTGGTTTGAACAGCGCAGGGGAGGTTGGTTTATGACCGTTTCTCTGCTGTACCCTGCGTTTCATTGATTGGTGCTGTTATGCGTGGTTACATGGCCGTCCTCATTGACTCAGTCGCCCGACTGAGTCATGAGGATGGCCGTATTTGTTGTTTCCTACGCATATCTTCCGCCGCTACACCAGCCAATAGCCATAAACTGCCATAACACCGTGTCAAACCGTACCTGTGTATTGGCCTGCGTGGCGCTTATGGTCTATCGTTTTATTCATTGCTGCAATGTTTGTTGATTATGGCCACCGTCGTACCCTTCATTGCAATGATATTTGATTATTATCATTCGGCTGGTTGCAAATAATATTCCTTGCATTCCTTACGATATGCGCCCAAAGCTTATGGTTTAACTTCATAACCTTTGCATTTTAAATGTTATACCATAGTTTGCTGCTTTTGAAATATATATGCCATAACTTGTTTAAATATCATCCTCTCTCACCATCGTATTTGAATGCTTACGGCCTCCACTATGTATCATTCCATTACCCTTTATAACTATGTTATATGCGCATTTGATTTGTGTATATAAGCATCTCCATATGGCTAAAGTATATTTGGAAAATAACTTTAGCGCTCATATATAAACTTTATAAGAATTTCCACTAACATATGTTTAATGCTTTTTTACTTATATAACACATACTTACGGCCTCCACTAACTTATGTTTAATGCTCTTCTTTTTTTCTTTTGACTTATATAGCGCATACCTTTTATAACATAGCTTTATAATTTTAAAATGACCATTGGGGTCATGTTTAAAATTATAATCATTCTAATGCTCTGAGTTCATGTGCAGGTGAAAAGAGTTGTCCTAGCTTGATCTTTTTTGCGTTTAAGGAAAATACCTAGGGTTATAAAAAGATGTATAGGAAATGAAATGGAATATGAATAGGGAATGTGGGGTATATATTGGGAATGAATATTAATGAATATTTGCAGATACTAACTTCAATTAGATCAAAACTAAAAGTTTCTAAAAAAAAAATTGAATTTCAAGCACAAAATGGCTATGAATATACTCCCTTGAATGCTATTTGTACAGGTGGAATGTTGAATGCTGTTTGTACAGGTGGAATGTTGAATGCTGTGGATAGATGAAAAGTAGACTTTTATTACTGCTCCTTGTTCACTATGCTCCATTTCTTGAATTGTTCAGGTCCCTTTTAATAATGTTTTCCTTTCAGGTCCCTCTGTACTGCTTCTGGTATATTGTGTCGGCTTTGATCTGGTTCTGCTGCAACAAGTTTGCTTCAAGTCCCTCTGCAATACTATTTCATCTCTGGTCCCTCTGCAATGCTTCTGGAATGATTTGATCTGCTGCAACTAATGTTTGCTTCAGGTCCCTTCTGTAATGATGTTTCAACTCAGGTCCCTTCAGGTTCTGCTGCAACAAATTTGCTTCAGGTCCAAAGTGATCAACATAATACCTTAGCTGTGGCAGCTAAAAGCTTGCTACAAGACTCTCCCTTGTTGAAAGTTTGACTTGTCCTCAAGTCAATTGTGGAAAGGTCCTGCATTAAAATTGTGTGAGAATAGTAAAACAAGAATATAGAATTCATAGAGTCCAGGTTTCCCTGGTTTTCCCCTATGAATTCGAGTTTGCATGGTGCCAGTTGCCTGGTTTTCATCAGCAAACCAATTTTTTTTATTTTTTTTTATATATCTTTTTCTCTTTTTTTATGTTTTTTTTTCTAGATGGAGGTGGGGTGTAATGGAGTAGGGATGTATGAAAAGCTTATGGAAATAGGTTATATTGAAGTCATAATGTAGTAGTAAGTCTGGACTTCAACATGCTTGGTCATGGAGCTTATCATACAGTATGGATGATGAACAATATGAATTCAAATCATGAACAATATGAATTCAATATAAAAGGCTTCTTTGAAGATTGATGTGACTTGACATGGTACTGAACTTGACTGCTTCTTCTAATGATTGTCTTCATGTCTTTTTGCCTTGATCTCGATCATGTTGTAGGGTTTGGTGGTGCTGTTGGTCAACATTGAAGAGCAAGCTTCAAGAGTTTGAGTTTCATTGAATGAACTCAACATCAGGTGTATCTTCACTTTTCTTTGACTTGAACATTTGTATTCATATTCTGAAATATGAATTTGATTTGGAAAATTACTTCATCTATGGAGTTCACTCCTTCATTCTTCCTATGACCTGCAAAAACATAGCACTTGCCTGCAATACAACATTAGATGATGGAGGAAGAGAGGTGTAAAGTCTCTCTTCTTCCAATAAACATGTAAATCATTACAAGCATTGCTTAGAAAACAAGTCCAAATATGATATGCAAACAAAATGCATTTATTTACACTTTTGAGGAATGGTGGCCAGCCTAGACCTCCTAGCGGTATTTTGTTTACAAAATATTTGTTTGATATCCAATTAGAGTGATTCCAAAGCCAAGTTGAAGTGAATTCATATGGCTACCTCCTGTATAAACAGGTTTTCAAAATGATATAAAATGATATGGTAAAAATTATAAGGAATGCCATGTTTGATAGAGCTTCTTGTTATTTTTTTAACTAGACCAGCAGTCACTATTTGAAGCGTAACTTCTTCGATAAAGATCAGATCAATGTGATTCTACTTGGAGATTAAATTAGATTCATTTTTGTATTTCCAGTAGAAACAGGTTTTAAAAATTCTTAGGCTTGATATCACAAAATTGGTGATGAACAGGCCTAGGAGGCAGAGTTTTGCTATACTGGTTTGAAGACATTCAGTCACTAAATGTGGCATAACTTTTTCATTTCACCTCCAAATTGGATGATTCCAATTGTGTCTTAAACTAGACTTGAATATATATCTCCCATATAAACAGGTTTTGAAAAGAATATGATTTAGTATTTCAAATATGCCAATGAACAGTCAAGACCTAGAATTGTCACCATGCAGATTTTTCGACAAACAGTTAGTATTTCAAGAATAACTTTTTCATATGATGCCTGATTGAAGTGATTCAAATTGATTTTGAAACTAGATTCAAAGGGCTATCTTCCCTATGAATTTCAGATAAAAATGTTTCTATTAGACACTTCAAATATAGGCTGTACTAACTCTGTTTTCAACATTTCATTTGAGACCTAGTTTTGATTTTGATCACATTTTTATTTGTGATATGAATTGAGAACTTCAAAATGGATTTCAAAACTAGATTTCAAGATATATGTAAAAAAAACCATGATTTCAAAATGATCCTATATGGTTACCCAAAATAGGCTTGGTCTTACTGCATTTTGCCATGTAGTCTTTTCAAATGAATATTGAACAATGATTTGAAGAAATTGTTTGAAACAAATTTATTATGGAAGTCTTATTGCGAATTTATTCCACTTGTTTATTTATTCTATTCTATCCTATTCTATTTTAGAAAGATAATTCATTCTCTCAAGTATAAGAGAATTTCCAATGCATCCATTTTCGTAACAAGATCATAAGTAAACTCATATCCAAATTTGAAAAATATACTTTAATGGAATTTTGGACATGAAGATTTATTTGATCATTAAGATTTGATGAGAAAGAATGTTGAATAATGGAGTAGTGTTGTGAGCTAATGACTAGTTGAAACCAAGTTTTAAGATGATCTTTGTCTGCTTGGTTCTCATTAATTGTCATAGCACAAAACTCTTCTTGTGGTACTTGTTCAAAATCTTGTATGCACAAGGGGTCGTGTGATATACTTGCTAGAAATTCTTCAATTTCTGGCTCTAATGTTTGATCTTCATTGCCTGTGATCCATGATTCATTCACCTCCTCACAAAGATAGCTAGAAGAAAGTTCTAGGTTCTCTTCCCGTGGATCATCTTCATGGATGTTTTGTTGCTCTTCTATCCTTTGACATAAAGATTCAACCCTAGTGAGCATTCTAAATTGAGAACAAGGACTTGAAAATAGTTTTGTGGTAGCATACCCTCCTTCTCTAAATGATTTCTTTAACATCATTCTTTAGATCTTGTCTTGCAAATGGATTTTGTAGTTTTTTTTTTTTTTTTTTTTTTTTCGGGGGGGTTTGTTTTGGGAAATCTACTTCTAGGATCTCTATTTCTAAGCATAAAGAAACATAATTAAAGAAATGAAATGTAACTAATGTTTTTGTGTATTTTGGATTTTATCTCTCTATTGACTATGCCGATATTTGCCTCCCCGGCAACGGCGCCAAAATGTTGAGCTAATTTATGTTCCTAAATTAACACAATTATTTACTATCAATCCGGGTTGTTTATTCTTTGAGGCAAATTCACTATTTGTGAAGATCTAATATAACCAAATTTTGAAAGATAAATGATTAAAAACTAAAGAAAATATATCTAATAACTCTAATTCAGTCAGCTCAAAAGAGAAAACATTGAAAGGGTTCTTGAACTCAAGAAGTCCACTTTCACCTCAGTTATTACTTAATGAATTAGAGATTGTAACCAAAAACTCAAGATGCATAAATTATACATGAAAGAGGCTCTTAACTTAAGAGACACTTAAAGTTTTCCATCATAACTCATTCATCTCAAGATATAAATCTAAATGGAAACAAACTATTTGCATGTAAACAAAAGAGACTAGTTCTGATTCACCATTTCATAGAGGGAATGCCCAACTTGAACACTTGTTTTCCAACTCAATTAGATGATGAATAAACCATTAACAAATGAAATCAATCACTATGAATAACCATAAGGCAATCTGAAATAAGACTTTGAAAAACTAAAGCTACCATCAACCAGATTTGCAATGAAATAAAACTAGTTTAACTTGGAAGTGTACTTAGCTTGGAGTGGGGGCCCTCCACCCTTGCCTTGCACACTTTTGAAGATGATATCAGAAGCTTTATATCAGTCACACATCCATGTATTGAGCAGCAAAAATGAGAGTAACACAAGTCTTCAAATTAAGTCTTCAAACCAAAAATATTACAGCATAAAAGTATCATAAGTCAATGTGTTGAGCCATCAAAGTGTGGCTCTTAAATAAGGAGTTCATGAAACCAACTGATCTATATTTACTCTAACAATCTTATCTACTCTAAGCCACCTATCCAAGTCGAATCCACTCCTCTCATCCCAAGAAATATGACTAATATCATGGAATCTCAAAACTGCCCTATTTAGATGGGATTTCTGGATGACTAGTCATGATTGACTAGCTCCAAATAGGCATAATAAAGCTCGTTCTGTTGGAACCAAGCATAGGTGGCTTGGTCCTAGTTCCCAAGCTTTTCATTCATGTATCCCATTCGTGCTGAAGTGGCCTGCATCCATATCAACCATGAAGTGATTACGGGAATTTCTGAAATTGCCAAAATTGCACTTAAAATCAAACTTTTATGAAAACTTTAGAAATTGACAAATTAAAGCTAAATACCTTATTAGACATCAAATATTCATTAAAATGGAATGGATGGAGTGAAAATGAGGGATAAATAGATGGTTAGGTAAGTTTCTCAAAGCAAAATAAGATCAAAACTGAGGCCCAACATCTCTCCCATGCTTATGATCAAGCATGTCCCCATGCTTGCTTGCTTCTCTTGTACCTTCTGCCCTCTGAAGTGGATGTTGTACCTGTTGCTGTTTCCCTGTTCAAACAATCAAATTCTGATTCCTGCTTTACCTTCAACATTGCTGCTTTAACCTTTTGTTTTTCATATTTAGCTTGCCACATATTTTTGTCCTTTAACCATTTGAATGCCTGTTTGGAAAGCAATTCATTTCTCCTTTTCAACCTGCTTATTTCTTCTTGTAACTTTTCATTTGTTTTCATTAGCTTTGCATTGTCCTTTTTCTGTGCCTTATTCTCTGTTTTTAATTGCTTTTCCACAATTTTGCTTATTTCTATCTGATCAGTTAAGTCTTGGATTTTGGCCAAATTAATTTCCTTTTCAAAGTCCTGGGTGGTTTTCATTAATGATTCTCCTGCATCATTATCATATGTGGAATCCCTTTCAAGGGGTTCTTGTGCTATATCCTGTTCTTCTGGTTTTCTAGGAGAATAAGCTTCTACTTCTTTTTCAAGATCAATAGAATTTCTATTCCTAGGAATATGGTAAGTTAATCCTATCGTCCCCTTTGATATGCTGTAGTAATCTAACATGATATAAATGAGCAAGCTCAGAATGGCCATTAAACTCCTGTAGAAATCGTATCATTCCCGACTGATACAGTTTTTCTACAGTTTCTTTTCCCCAGCTTTCTATGTGAAATCTTGGTTATACCCGGTTTGTCATGATTTCTTCCCCTTCTGACTCAACTTTAATCTGTTTGACTCTGTCTTCTTTAACCTCTGCTGTCTTTCCTCTGCACAAACTCTGTTTCAATTCCCTGTTTAAGGCAAATAACACCTGAATATCTTCTATCAATACACTGTTCTCTGTTTGTTTTTGAAAATTAAATACACATGCAGCAATAACCATGTTTTCTGGACTCAAATTAACATGTGTTACTGTGTATTTAAACAAAAAAACTTGAAAAAATTTGCTCTCGGCCTCTCAACAGTTCTTCAAAACATTCTCTGCCTATTCACAAAAAAAATGACTGTGTAATGCAACAAATTGCTCTCGGCCTTTCAACAAATTCTTCAAAAAAAAATGACTGTATAATGTGGCAAATCACTCTCGGCCTTCAACAAATACTCCAGAACATTCTCGGCCTATCCATTTCATCATTTTTTTCACAAAAATATGACTGTGTTTTATATAGCAAATACTGCACATGGATTCAATTGACAGAGTTACAAGCCTAGAGGACTAATCACATTCGCTCGGCCTCATCATACTCACTGCTTATAACAAATGTCAAAAAAAAATTTATTTATTTATTTATTTTTTTTTTAAATGCAGACTATAAAACTTTCGGCTTCAAGGCACAACAATGCAAATTTCAATATTCAACTCAGTTCTGCAGTCAACATAGCATGTATGCAGGCACTCCTACGCATTTCAATCCTCTGTATATGGCACAAATACATTAAAATTTCGATACACAGGGCGCATTAAGGCATGAATGCATTTGACTTATTTTGCATATGCACAATCTACAACATTCCTCTGTTTTTTTATTTAACAATCCACCCTTCTCGGCATATACCAATGCGTTCTTGGTTTGGCAGTCCATACACATATAACAATGCTTCAACAATCTGATTTAATGCGTTCTACAACACATATGACAACACTCTGTGATTTTAATGCGTCCTCTGTTCTGGTCGAACCACATATTCACATGCATATGACAGAGACTTAGCGCGCAACAAAATGAAGGTTAAATGCAACAATGGTTGTAACAAGCAGCGCTCATATATAACAACCCTTAACAATCTGTTTCAATGCGTTCAACACCCATATGACAAACACTCCATGATTTATGCGTTCCTCTGTTGGTAGCCAATGACAATTGCGCACAGCAAAAAGGAATATGAAACAATAGTAAACAAGCAGTGCGTACATAAATAACCTTTAACGCTTCCTGCTTCTCCTACTCAAACTGACTCTCCGGGTTTACGGCTTCATATTCCATATTTAACTCAAAATGACTATCGTGTTATGCATGCAATGTTTAAAACTTAAATGCTGAGCGATTGACCACCATTTCCACACCATAATTTACGCATACAAATCCGTTTTAGTCTATCCATACGTGCTGCAAACTTGGAGTTATCCCGGTTTTAGTGTTACCTGACTGTCACTGGCCGCGTGGGATGCAAACAAACACTTCAAATCCCTCCTTCTTCGGTCAGTCGAACTGGTGGCAAAGCAACAAAATCTGTGAGTTAATGGCGAAAACTCATACCTATCTACAGTCGCCGAGCGAAATAAACTCGAGTCTTACCTTGTTTGCTTGCAAAACTCGGCTTCCTCTACTCATACGACTCAGATTTTGCCTTTAAAATCTCCCTCAACACACTCCTTTCTCTTTTTACTATGTTTCGGCTTCAAACTCGATTTTCTGAGCTATAGCAATGAGGAATTGTGGTTTGAACAGCGCAGGGGAGGTTGGTTTATGACCGTTTCTCTGCTATACCCTGCGTTTCATTGATTGGTGCTGTTATGCGTGGTTACATGGCCGTCCTCATTGACTCAGTCGCCCGACTGAGTCATGAGGATGGCCGTATTTGTTGTTTCCTACGCATATCTTCTGCCGCTACACCAGCCAATAGCCATAAACTGCCATAACACCGTGTCAAACCGTACCTGTGTATTGGCCTGCGTGGCGCTTATGGTCTATCGTTTTATTCATTGCTGCAATGTTTGTTGATTATGGCCACCGTCGTACCCTTCATTGCAATGATATTTGATTATTATCATTCGGCTGGTTGCAAATAATATTCCTTGCATTCCTTACGATATGCGCCCAAAGCTTATGGTTTAACTTCATAACCTTTGCATTTTAAATGTTATACCATAGTTTGGTGCTTTTGAAATATATATGCCATAACTTGTTTAAATATCATCCTCTCTCACCATCGTATTTGAATGCATACGGCCTCCACTATGTATCATTCCATTACCCTTTATAACTATGTTATATGCGCATTTGATTTGTGTATATAAGCATCTCCATATGGCTAAAGTATATTTGGAAAATAACTTTAGCGCTCATATATAAACTTTATAAGCATTTCCACTAACATATGTTTAATGCTTTTTTACTTATATAACACATACTTACGGCCTCCACTAACTTATGTTTAATGCTCTTCTTTTTTTCTTTTGACTTATATAGCGCATACCTTTTATAACATAGCTTTATAATTTTAAAATGACCATTGGGGTCATGTTTAAAATTATAATCATTCTAATGCTCTGAGTTCATGTGCAGGTGAAAAGAGTTGTCCTAGCTTGATCTTTTTTGCGTTTAAGGAAAATACCTAGGGTTATAAAAAGATGTATAGGAAATGAAATGGAATATGAATAGGGAATGTGGGGTATATATTGGGAATGAATATTAATGAATATTTGCAGATACTAACTTCAATTAGATCAAAACTAAAAGTTTCTAAAAAAAAAATTGAATTTCAAGCACAAAATGGCTATGAATATACTCCCTTGAATGCTATTTGTACAGGTGGAATGTTGAATGCTGTTTGTACAGGTGGAATGTTGAATGCTGTGGATAGATGAAAAGTAGACTTTTATTACTGCTCCTTGTTCACTATGCTCCATTTCTTGAATTGTTCAGGTCCCTTTTAATATGTTTTCCTTTCAGGTCCCTCTGTACTGCTTCTGGTATATTGTGTCGGCTTTGATCTGGTTCTGCTGCAACAAGTTTGCTTCAGGTCCCTCTGCAATACTATTTCATCTCCGGTCCCTCTGCAATGCTTCTGGAATGATTTGATCTGCTGCAACTAATGTTTGCTTCAGGTCCCTTCTGTAATGATGTTTCAACTCAGGTCCCTTCAGGTTCTGCTGCAACAAATTTGCTTCAGGTCCAAAGTGATCAACATAATACCTTAGCTGTGGCAGCTAAAAGCTTGCTACAAGACTCTCCCTTGTTGAAAGTTTGACTTGTCCTCAAGTCAATTGTGGAAAGGTCCTGCATTAAAATTGTGTGAGAATAGTAAAACAAGAATATAGAATTCATAGAGTCCAGGTTTCCCTGGTTTTCCCCTATGAATTCGAGTTTGCATGGTGCCAGTTGCCTGGTTTTCATCAGCAAACCAATTTTTTTTATTTTTTTTTATATATCTTTTTCTCTTTTTTTATGTTTTTTTTTTCTAGATGGAGGTGGGGTGTAATGGAGTAGGGATGTATGAAAAGCTTATGGAAATAGGTTATATTGAAGTCATAATGTAGTAGTAAGTCTGGACTTCAACATGCTTGGTCATGGAGCTTATCATACAGTATGGATGATGAACAATATGAATTCAAATCATGAACAATATGAATTCAATATAAAAGGCTTCTTTGAAGATTGATGTGACTTGACATGGTACTGAACTTGACTGCTTCTTCTAATGATTGTCTTCATGTCTTTTTGCCTTGATCTCGATCATGTTGTAGGGTTTGGTGGTGCTGTTGGTCAACATTGAAGAGCAAGCTTCAAGAGTTTGAGTTTCATTGAATGAACTCAACATCAGGTGTATCTTCACTTTTCTTTGACTTGAACATTTGTATTCATATTCTGAAATATGAATTTGATTTGGAAAATTATTTCATCTATGGAGTTCACTCCTTCATTCTTCCTATGACCTGCAAAAACATAGCACTTGCCTGCAATACAACATTAGATGATGGAGGAAGAGAGGTGTAAAGTGTCTCTTCTTCCAATAAACATGTAAATCATTACAAGCATTGCTTAGAAAACAAGTCCAAATATGATATGCAAACAAAATGCATTTATTTACACTTTTGAGGAATGGTGGCCAGCCTAGACCTCCTAGCGGTATTTTGTTTACAAAATATTTGTTTGATATCCAATTAGAGTGATTCCAAAGCCAAGTTGAAGTGAATTCATATGGCTACCTCCTGTATGAACAGGTTTTCAAAATGATATAAAATGATATGGTAAAAATTATAAGGAATGCCATGTTTGATAGAGCTTCTTGTTATTTTTTTAACTAGACCAGCAGTCACTATTTGAAGCGTAACTTCTTCGATAAAGATCAGATCAATGTGATTCCACTTGGAGATTAAATTAGATTCATTTTTGTATTTCCAGTAGAAACAGGTTTTAAAAATTCTTAGGCTTGATATCACAAAATTGGTGATGAACAGGCCTAGGAGGCAGAGTTTTGCTATACTGGTTTGAAGACATTCAGTCACTAAATGTGGCATAACTTTTTCATTTCACTTCCAAATTGGATGATTCCAATTGTGTCTTAAACTAGACTTGAATATATATCTCCCATATAAACAGGTTTTGAAAAGAATATGATTTAGTATTTCAAATATGCCAATGAACAGTCAAGACCTAGAATTGTCACCATGCAGATTTTTCGACAAACAGTTAGTATTTCAAGAATAACTTTTTCATATGATGCCTGATTGAAGTGATTCAAATTGATTTTGAAACTAGATTCAAAGGGCTATCTTCCCTATGAATTTCAGATAAAAATGTTTCTATTAGACACTTCAAATATAGGCTGTACTAACTCTGTTTTCAACATTTCATTTGAGACCTAGTTTTGATTTTGATCACATTTTTATTTGTGATATGAATTGAGAACTTCAAAATGGATTTCAAAACTAGATTTCAAGATATATGTAAAAAAAACCATGATTTCAAAATGATCCTATATGGTTACCCAAAATAGGCTTGGTCTTACTGCATTTTGCCATGTAGTCTTTTCAAATGAATATTGAACAATGATTTGAAGAAATTGTTTGAAACAAATTTATTATGGAAGTCTTATTGCGAATTTATTCCACTTGTTTATTTATTCTATTCTATCCTATTCTATTTTAGAAAGAAAATTCATTCTCTCGAGTATAAGAGAATTTCCAATGCATCCATTTTCGCAACAAGATCATAAGTAAACTCATATCCAAATTTGAAAAATATACTTTAATGGAATTTTGGACATGAAGATTTATTTGATCATTAAGATTTGATGAGAAAGAATGTTGAATAATGGAGTAGTGTTGTGAGCTAATGACTAGTTGAAACCAAGTTTTAAGATGATCTTTGTCTGCTTGGTTCTCATTAATTGTCATAGCACAAAACTCTTCTTGTGGTACTTGTTCAAAATCTTGTATGCACAAGGGATCGTGTGATATACTTGCTAGAAATTCTTCAATTTCTGGCTCTAATGTTTGATCTTCATTGCCTGTGATCCATGATTCATTCACCTCCTCACAAAGATAGCTAGAAGAAAGTTCTAGGTTCTCTTCCCGTGGATCATCTTCATGGATGTTTTGTTGCTCTTCTATCCTTTGACATAAAGATTCAACCCTAGTGAGCATTCTAAATTGAGAACAAGGACTTGAAAATAGTTTTGTGGTAGCATACTCTCCTTCTCTAAATGATTTCTTTAACATCATTCTTTAGATCTTGTCTTGCAAATGGATTTTGTAGTTTTTTTTTTTTTTTTTTTGGGGGGGGGGTTTGTTTTGGGAAATCTACTTCTAGGATCTCTATTTCTAAGCATAAAGAAACATAATTAAAGAAATGAAATGTAACTAATGTTTTTCTGTATTTTGGATTTTATCTCTCTATTGACTATGCCGATATTTGCCTCCCCGGCAACGGCGCCAAAATGTTGAGCTAATTTATGTTCCTAAATTAACACAATTATTTACTATCAATCCGGGTTGTTTATTCTTTGAGGCAAATTCACTATTTGTGAAGATCTAATATAACCAAATTTTGAAAGATAAATGATTAAAAACTAAAGAAAATATATCTAATAACTCTAATTCAGTCAGCTCAAAAGAGAAAACATTGAAAGGGTTCTTGAACTCAAGAAGTCCACTTTCACCTCAGTTATTACTTAATGAATTAGAGATTGTAACCAAAAACTCAAGATGCATAAATTATACATGAAAGAGGCTCTTAACTTAAGAGACACTTAAAGTTTTCCATCATAATTCATTCATCTCAAGATATAAATCTAAATGGAAACAAACTATTTGCATGTAAACAAAAGAGACTAGTTCTGATTCACCATTTCATAGAGGGAATGCCCAACTTGAACACTTGTTTTCCAACTCAATTAGATGATGAATAAACCATTAACAAATGAAATCAATCACTATGAATAACCATAAGGCAATCTGAAATAAGACTTTGAAAAACTAAAGCTACCATCAACCAGATTTGCAATGAAATAAAACTAGTTTAACTTGGAAGTGTACTTAGCTTGGAGTGGGGGCCCTCCACCCTTGCCTTGCACACTTTTGAAGATGATATCAGAAGCTTTATATCAGTCACACATCCATGTATTGAGCAGCAAAAATGAGAGTAACACAAGTCTTCAAATTAAGTCTTCAAACCAAAAATATTACAGCATAAAAGTATCATAAGTCAATGTGTTGAGCCATCAAAGTGTGGCTCTTAAATAAGGAGTTCATGAAACCAACTGATCTATATTTACTCTAACAATCTTATCTACTCTAAGCCACCTATCCAAGTCGAATCCACTCCTCTCATCCCAAGAAATATGACTAATATCATGGAATCTCAAAACTGCCCTATTTAGATGGGATTTCTGGATGACTAGTCATGATTGACTAGCTCCAAATAGGCATAATAAAGCTCGTTCTGTTGGAACCAAGCATAGGTGGCTTGGTCCTAGTTCCCAAGCTTTTCATTCATGTATCCCATTCGTGCTGAAGTGGCCTGCATCCATATCAACCATGAAGTGATTACGGGAATTTCTGAAATTGCCAAAATTGCACTTAAAATCAAACTTTTATGAAAACTTTAGAAATTGACAAATTAAAGCTAAATACCTTATTAGACATCAAATATTCATTAAAATGGAATGGATGGAGTGAAAATGAGGGATAAATAGATGGTTAGGTAAGTTTCTCAAAGCAAAATAAGATCAAAACTGAGGCCCAACATCTCTCCCATGCTTATGATCAAGCATGTCCCCATGCTTGCTTGCTTCTCTTGTACCTTCTGCCCTCTGAAGTGGATGTTGTACCTGTTGCTGTTTCCCTGTTCAAACAATCAAATTCTGATTCCTGCTTTACCTTCAACATTGCTGCTTTAACCTTTTGTTTTTCATATTTAGCTTGCCACATATTTTTGTCCTTTAACCATTTGAATGCCTGTTTGGAAAGCAATTCATTTCTCCTTTTCAACCTGCTTATTTCTTCTTGTAACTTTTCATTTGTTTTCATTAGCTTTGCATTGTCCTTTTTCTGTGCCTTATTCTCTGTTTTTAATTGCTTTTCCACAATTTTGCTTATTTCTATCTGATCAGTTAAGTCTTGGATTTTGGCCAAATTAATTTCCTTTTCAAAGTCCTGGGTGGTTTTCATTAATGATTCTCCTGCATCATTATCATATGTGGAATCCCTTTCAAGGGGTTCTTGTGCTATATCCTGTTCTTCTGGTTTTCTAGGAGAATAAGCTTCTACTTCTTTTTCAAGATCAATAGAATTTCTATTCCTAGGAATATGGTAAGTTAATCCTATCGTCCCCTTTGATATGCTGTAGTAATCTAACATGATATAAATGAGCAAGCTCAGAATGGCCATTAAACTCCTGTAGAAATCGTATCATTCCCGACTGATACAGTTTTTCTACAGTTTCTTTTCCCCAGCTTTCTATGTGAAATCTTGGTTATACCCGGTTTGTCATGATTTCTTCCCCTTCTGACTCAACTTTAATCTGTTTGACTCTGTCTTCTTTAACCTCTGCTGTCTTTCCTCTGCACAAACTCTGTTTCAATTCCCTGTTTAAGGCAAATAACACCTGAATATCTTCTATCAATACACTGTTCTCTGTTTGTTTTTGAAAATTAAATACACATGCAGCAATAACCATGTTTTCTGGACTCAAATTAACATGTGTTACTGTGTATTTAAACAAAAAAACTTGAAAAAATTTGCTCTCGGCCTCTCAACAGATCTTCAAAACATTCTCTGCCTATTCACAAAAAAAATGACTGTGTAATGCAACAAATTGCTCTCGGCCTTTCAACAAATTCTTCAAAAAAAAATGACTGTATAATGTGGCAAATCACTCTCGGCCTTCAACAAATACTCCAGAACATTCTCGGCCTATCCATTTCATCATTTTTTTCACAAAAATATGACTGTGTTTTATATAGCAAATACTGCACATGGATTCAATTGACAGAGTTACAAGCCTAGAGGACTAATCACATTCGCTCGGCCTCATCATACTCACTGCTTATAACAAATGTCAAAAAAAAATTTATTTATTTATTTATTTTTTTTTTAAATGCAGACTATAAAACTTTCGGCTTCAAGGCACAACAATGCAAATTTCAATATTCAACTCAGTTCTGCAGTCAACATAGCATGTATGCAGGCACTCCTACGCATTTCAATCCTCTGTATATGGCACAAATACATTAAAATTTCGATACACAGGGCGCATTAAGGCATGAATGCATTTGACTTATTTTGCATATGCACAATCTACAGCATTCCTCTGTTTTTTTATTTAACAATCCACCCTTCTCGGCATATACCAATGCGTTCTTGGTTTGGCAGTCCATACACATATAACAATGCTTCAACAATCTGATTTAATGCGTTCTACAACACATATGACAACACTCTGTGATTTTAATGCGTCCTCTGTTCTGGTCGAACCACATATTCACATGCATATGACAGAGACTTAGCGCGCAACAAAATGAAGGTTAAATGCAACAATGGTTGTAACAAGCAGCGCTCATATATAACAACCCTTAACAATCTGTTTCAATGCGTTCAACACCCATATGACAAACACTCCATGATTTATGCGTTCCTCTGTTGGTAGCCAATGACAATTGCGCACAGCAAAAAGGAATATGAAACAATAGTAAACAAGCAGTGCGTACATAAATAACCTTTAACGCTTCCTGCTTCTCCTACTCAAACTGACTCTCCGGGTTTACGGCTTCATATTCCATATTTAACTCAAAATGACTATCGTGTTATGCATGCAATGTTTAAAACTTAAATGCTGAGCGATTGACCACCGTTTCCACACCATAATTTACGCATACAAATCCGTTTTAGTCTATCCATACGTGCTGCAAACTTGGAGTTATCCCGGTTTTAGTGTTACCTGACTGTCACTGGCCGCGTGGGATGCAAACAAACACTTCAAATCCCTCCTTCTTCGGTCAGTCGAACTGGTGGCAAAGCAACAAAATCTGTGAGTTAATGGCGAAAACTCATACCTATCTACAGTCGCCGAGCGAAATAAACTCGAGTCTTACCTTGTTTGCTTGCAAAACTCGGCTTCCTCTACTCATACGACTCAGATTTTGCCTTTAAAATCTCCCTCAACACACTCCTTTCTCTTTTTACTATGTTTCGGCTTCAAACTCGATTTTCTGAGCTATAGCAATGAGGAATTGTGGTTTGAACAGCGCAGGGGAGGTTGGTTTATGACCGTTTCTCTGCTGTACCCTGCGTTTCATTGATTGGTGTTGTTATGCGTGGTTACATGGCCGTCCTCATTGACTCAGTCGCCCGACTGAGTCATGAGGATGGCCGTATTGTTGTTTCCTACGCATATCTTCCGCCGCTACACCATCCAATACCCATAAACTGCCATAACACCGTGTCAAACCGTACCTGTGTATTGGCCTGCGTGGCGCTTATGGTCTATCGTTTTATTCATTGCTGCAACGTTTGTTGATTATGGCCACCGTCGTGCCCTTCATTGCAATGATATTTGATTATTATCATTCGGCTGGTTGCAAATAATATTCCTTGCATTCCTTACGATATGCGCCCAAAGCTTATGGTTTAACTTCATAACCTTTGCATTTTAAATGTTATACCATAGTTTGGTGCTTTTGAAATATATATGCCATAACTTGTTTAAATATCATCCTCTCTCACCATCGTATTTGAATGCTTACGGCCTCCACTATGTATCATTCCATTACCCTTTATAACTATGTTATATGCGCATTTGATTTGTGTATATAAGCATCTCCATATGGCTAAAGTATATTTGGAAAATAACTTTAGCGCTCATATATAAACTTTATAAGCATTTCCACTAACATATGTTTAATGCTTTTTTACTTATATAACACATACTTACGGCCTCCACTAACTTATGTTTAATGCTCTTCTTTTTTTCTTTTGACTTATATAGCGCATACCTTTTATAACATAGCTTTATAATTTTAAAATGACCATTGGGGTCATGTTTAAAATTATAATCATTCTAATGCTCTGAGTTCATGTGCAGGTGAAAAGAGTTGTCCTAGCTTGATCTTTTTTGCGTTTAAGGAAAATACCTAGGGTTATAAAAAGATGTATAGGAAATGAAATGGAATATGAATAGGGAATGTGGGGTATATATTGGGAATGAATATTAATGAATATTTGCAGATACTAACTTCAATTAGATCAAAACTAAAAGTTTCTAAAAAAAAAATTGAATTTCAAGCACAAAATGGCTATGAATATACTCCCTTGAATGCTATTTGTACAGGTGGAATGTTGAATGCTGTTTGTACAGGTGGAATGTTGAATGCTGTGGATAGATGAAAAGTAGACTTTTATTACTGCTCCTTGTTCACTATGCTCCATTTCTTGAATTGTTCAGGTCCCTTTTAATATGTTTTCCTTTCAGGTCCCTCTGTACTGCTTCTGGTATATTGTGTCGGCTTTGATCTGGTTCTGCTGCAACAAGTTTGCTTCAGGTCCCTCTGCAATACTATTTCATCTCAGGTCCCTCTGCAATGCTTCTGGAATGATTTGATCTGCTGCAACTAATGTTTGCTTCAGGTCCCTTCTGTAATGATGTTTCAACTCAGGTCCCTTCAGGTTCTGCTGCAACAAATTTGCTTCAGGTCCAAAGTGATCAACATAATACCTTAGCTGTGGCAGCTAAAAGCTTGCTACAAGACTCTCCCTTGTTGAAAGTTTGACTTGTCCTCAAGTCAATTGTGGAAAGGTCCTGCATTAAAATTGTGTGAGAATAGTAAAACAAGAATATAGAATTCATAGAGTCCAGGTTTCCCTGGTTTTCCCCTATGAATTCGAGTTTGCATGGTGCCAGTTGCCTGGTTTTCATCAGCAAACCAATTTTTTTTATTTTTTTTTATATATCTTTTTCTCTTTTTTTATGTTTTTTTTTTCTAGATGGAGGTGGGGTGTAATGGAGTAGGGATGTATGAAAAGCTTATGGAAATAGGTTATATTGAAGTCATAATGTAGTAGTAAGTCTGGACTTCAACATGCTTGGTCATGGAGCTTATCATACAGTATGGATGATGAACAATATGAATTCAAATCATGAACAATATGAATTCAATATAAAAGGCTTCTTTGAAGATTGATGTGACTTGACATGGTACTGAACTTGACTGCTTCTTCTAATGATTGTCTTCATGTCTTTTTGCCTTGATCTCGATCATGTTGTAGGGTTTGGTGGTGCTGTTGGTCAACATTGAAGAGCAAGCTTCAAGAGTTTGAGTTTCATTGAATGAACTCAACATCAGGTGTATCTTCACTTTTCTTTGACTTGAACATTTGTATTCATATTCTGAAATATGAATTTGATTTGGAAAATTACTTCATCTATGGAGTTCACTCCTTCATTCTTCCTATGACCTGCAAAAACATAGCACTTGCCTGCAATACAACATTAGATGATGGAGGAAGAGAGGTGTAAAGTGTCTCTTCTTCCAATAAACATGTAAATCATTACAAGCATTGCTTAGAAAACAAGTCCAAATATGATATGCAAACAAAATGCATTTATTTACACTTTTGAGGAATGGTGGCCAGCCTAGACCTCCTAGCGGTATTTTGTTTACAAAATATTTGTTTGATATCCAATTAGAGTGATTCCAAAGCCAAGTTGAAGTGAATTCATATGGCTACCTCCTGTATAAACAGGTTTTCAAAATGATATAAAATGATATGGTAAAAATTATAAGGAATGCCATGTTTGATAGAGCTTCTTGTTATTTTTTTAACTAGACCAGCAGTCACTATTTGAAGCGTAACTTCTTCGATAAAGATCAGATCAATGTGATTCCACTTGGAGATTAAATTAGATTCATTTTTGTATTTCCAGTAGAAACAGGTTTTAAAAATTCTTAGGCTTGATATCACAAAATTGGTGATGAACAGGCCTAGGAGGCAGAGTTTTGCTATACTGGTTTGAAGACATTCAGTCACTAAATGTGGCATAACTTTTTCATTTCACCTCCAAATTGGATGATTCCAATTGTGTCTTAAACTAGACTTGAATATATATCTCCCATATAAACAGGTTTTGAAAAGAATATGATTTAGTATTTCAAATATGCCAATGAACAGTCAAGACCTAGAATTGTCACCATGCAGATTTTTCGACAAACAGTTAGTATTTCAAGAATAACTTTTTCATATGATGCCTGATTGAAGTGATTCAAATTGATTTTGAAACTAGATTCAAAGGGCTATCTTCCCTATGAATTTCAGATAAAAATGTTTCTATTAGACACTTCAAATATAGGCTGTACTAACTCTGTTTTCAACATTTCATTTGAGACCTAGTTTTGATTTTGATCACATTTTTATTTGTGATATGAATTGAGAACTTCAAAATGGATTTCAAAACTAGATTTCAAGATATATGTAAAAAAAACCATGATTTCAAAATGATCCTATATGGTTACCCAAAATAGGCTTGGTCTTACTGCATTTTGCCATGTAGTCTTTTCAAATGAATATTGAACAATGATTTGAAGAAATTGTTTGAAACAAATTTATTATGGAAGTCTTATTGCGAATTTATTCCACTTGTTTATTTATTCTATTCTATCCTATTCTATTTTAGAAAGAAAATTCATTCTCTCGAGTATAAGAGAATTTCCAATGCATCCATTTTCGCAACAAGATCATAAGTAAACTCATATCCAAATTTGAAAAATATACTTTAATGGAATTTTGGACATGAAGATTTATTTGATCATTAAGATTTGATGAGAAAGAATGTTGAATAATGGAGTAGTGTTGTGAGCTAATGACTAGTTGAAACCAAGTTTTAAGATGATCTTTGTCTGCTTGGTTCTCATTAATTGTCATAGCACAAAACTCTTCTTGTGGTACTTGTTCAAAATCTTGTATGCACAAGGGGTCGTGTGATATACTTGCTAGAAATTCTTCAATTTCTGGCTCTAATGTTTGATCTTCATTGCCTGTGATCCATGATTCATTCACCTCCTCACAAAGATAGCTAGAAGAAAGTTCTAGGTTCTCTTCCCGTGGATCATCTTCATGGATGTTTTGTTGCTCTTCTATCCTTTGACATAAAGATTCAACCCTAGTGAGCATTCTAAATTGAGAACAAGGACTTGAAAATAGTTTTGTGGTAGCATACCCTCCTTCTCTAAATGATTTCTTTAACATCATTCTTTAGATCTTGTCTTGCAAATGGATTTTGTAGTTTTTTTTTTTTTTTTTTTTTGGGGGGGGTTTGTTTTGGGAAATCTACTTCTAGGATCTCTATTTCTAAGCATAAAGAAACATAATTAAAGAAATGAAATGTAACTAATGTTTTTGTGTATTTTGGATTTTATCTCTCTATTGACTATGCCGATATTTGCCTCCCCGGCAACGGCGCCAAAATGTTGAGCTAATTTATGTTCCTAAATTAACACAATTATTTACTATCAATCCGGGTTGTTTATTCTTTGAGGCAAATTCACTATTTGTGAAGATCTAATATAACCAAATTTTGAAAGATAAATGATTAAAAACTAAAGAAAATATATCTAATAACTCTAATTCAATCAGCTCAAAAGAGAAAACATTGAAAGGGTTCTTGAACTCAAGAAGTCCACTTTCACCTCAGTTATTACTTAATGAATTAGAGATTGTAACCAAAAACTCAAGATGCATAAATTATACATGAAAGAGGCTCTTAACTTAAGAGACACTTAAAGTTTTCCATCATAATTCATTCATCTCAAGATATAAATCTAAATGGAAACAAACTATTTGCATGTAAACAAAAGAGACTAGTTCTGATTCACCATTTCATAGAGGGAATGCCCAACTTGAACACTTGTTTTCCAACTCAATTAGATGATGAATAAACCATTAACAAATGAAATCAATCACTATGAATAACCATAAGGCAATCTGAAATAAGACTTTGAAAAACTAAAGCTACCATCAACCAGATTTGCAATGAAATAAAACTAGTTTAACTTGGAAGTGTACTTAGCTTGGAGTGGGGGCCCTCCACCCTTGCCTTGCACACTTTTGAAGATGATATCAGAAGCTTTATATCAGTCACACATCCATGTATTGAGCAGCAAAAATGAGAGTAACACAAGTCTTCAAATTAAGTCTTCAAACCAAAAATATTACAGCATAAAAGTATCATAAGTCAATGTGTTGAGCCATCAAAGTGTGGCTCTTAAATAAGGAGTTCATGAAACCAACTGATCTATATTTACTCTAACAATCTTATCTACTCTAAGCCACCTATCCAAGTCGAATCCACTCCTCTCATCCCAAGAAATATGACTAATATCATGGAATCTCAAAACTGCCCTATTTAGATGGGATTTCTGGATGACTAGTCATGATTGACTAGCTCCAAATAGGCATAATAAAGCTCGTTCTGTTGGAACCAAGCATAGGTGGCTTGGTCCTAGTTCCCAAGCTTTTCATTCATGTATCCCATTCGTGCTGAAGTGGCCTGCATCCATATCAACCATGAAGTGATTACGGGAATTTCTGAAATTGCCAAAATTGCACTTAAAATCAAACTTTTATAAAAACTTTAGAAATTGACAAATTAAAGCTAAATACCTGATTAGACATCAAATATTCATTAAAATGGAATGGATGGAGTGAAAATGAGGGATAAATAGATGGTTAGGTAAGTTTCTCAAAGCAAAATAAGATCAAAACTGAGGCCCAACATCTCTCCCATGCTTATGATCAAGCATGTCCCCATGCTTGCTTGCTTCTCTTGTACCTTCTGCCCTCTGAAGTGGATGTTGTACCTGTTGCTGTTTCCCTGTTCAAACAATCAAATTCTGATTCCTGCTTTACCTTCAACATTGCTGCTTTAACCTTTTGTTTTTCATATTTAGCTTGCCACATATTTTTGTCCTTTAACCATTTGAATGCCTGTTTGGAAAGCAATTCATTTCTCCTTTTCAACCTGCTTATTTCTTCTTGTAACTTTTCATTTGTTTTCATTAGCTTTGCATTGTCCTTTTTCTGTGCCTTATTCTCTGTTTTTAATTGCTTTTCCACAATTTTGCTTATTTCTATCTGATCAGTTAAGTCTTGGATTTTGGCCAAATTAATTTCCTTTTCAAAGTCCTGGGTGGTTTTCATTAATGATTCTCCTGCATCATTATCATATGTGGAATCCCTTTCAAGGGGTTCTTGTGCTATATCCTGTTCTTCTGGTTTTCTAGGAGAATAAGCTTCTACTTCTTTTTCAAGATCAATAGAATTTCTATTCCTAGGAATATGGTAAGTTAATCCTATCGTCCCCTTTGATATGCTGTAGTAATCTAACATGATATAAATGAGCAAGCTCAGAATGGCCATTAAACTCCTGTAGAAATCGTATCATTCCCGACTGATACAGTTTTTCTACAGTTTCTTTTCCCCAGCTTTCTATGTGAAATCTTGGTTATACCCGGTTTGTCATGATTCTTCCCCCTTCTGACTCAACTTTAATCTGTTTGACTCTGTCTTCTTTAACCTCTGCTGTCTTTCCTCTGCACAAACTCTGTTTCAATTCCCTGTTTAAGGCAAACAACACCTGAATATCTTCTATCAATACACTGTTCTCTGTTTGTTTTTGAAAATTAAATACACATGCAGCAATAACCATGTTTTCTTGACTCAAATTAACATGTGTTACTGTGTATTTAAACAAAAAAACTTGAAAAATTTTGCTCTCGGCCTCTCAACAGATCTTCAAAACATTCTCTGCCTATTCACAAAAAAAATGACTGTGTAATGCAACAAATTGCTCTCGGCCTTTCAACAAATTCTTCAAAAAAAAATGACTGTATAATGTGGCAAATCACTCTCGGCCTTCAACAAATACTCCAGAACATTCTCGGCCTATCCATTTCATCATTTTTTTCACAAAAATATGACTGTGTTTTATATAGCAAATACTGCACATGGATTCAATTGACAGAGTTACAAGCCTAGAGGACTAATCACATTCGCTCGGCCTCATCATACTCACTGCTTATAACAAATGTCATTTTTTTTTTTTTTTAAATGCAGACTATAAAACTTTCGGCTTCAAGGCACAAACAATGCAAATTTCAACATTCAACTCAGTTCTGCAGTCAACATAGCATGTATGCAGGCACTCCTACGCATTTCAATCCTCTGTATATGGCACAAATACATTAAAATTTCGATACACAGGGCGCATTAAGGCATGAATGCATTTGACTTGTTTTGCATATGCACAATCTACAGCATTCCTCTGTTCTTTTATTTAACAATCCACCCTTCTCGGCATATACCAATGCGTTCTTGGTTTGGCAGCCCATACACATATAACAATGCTTCAACAATCTGATTTAATGCGTTCAACAACACATATGACAACACTCTGTGATTTTAATGCGTCCTCTGTTCTGGTCGAACCACATATTCACATGCATATGACAGAGACTTAGCGCGCAACAAAATGAAGGTTAAATGCAACAATGGTTGTAACAAGCAGCGCTCATATATAACAACCCTTAACAATCTGTTTCAATGCGTTCAACACACATATGACAACACTCCGTGATTTAATGCGTTCCTCTGTTGGCAGCCAATGACAATTGCGCACAGCAAAAAGGAATATGAAACAATAGTAAACAAGCAGTGCGTACATAAATAACCTTTAACGCTTCCTGCTTCTCCTACTCAAACTGACTCTCCGGGTTTACGGCTTCATATTCCATATTTAACTCAAAATGACTATCGTGTTATGCATGCAATGTTTAAAACTTAAATGCTGAGCGATTGACCACCGTTTCCACACCATAATTTACGCATACAAATCCGTTTTAGTCTATCCATACGTGCTGCAAACTTGGAGTTATCCCGGTTTTAGTGTTACCTGACTGTCACTGGCCGCGTGGGATGCAAACAAACACTTCAAATCCCTCCTTCTTCGGTCAGTCGAACTGGTGGCAAAGCAACAAAATCTGTGAGTTAATGGCGAAAACTCATACCTATCTACAGTCGCCGAGCGAAATAAACTCGAGTCTTACCTTGTTTGCTTGCAAAACTCGGCTTCCTCTACTCATACGACTCAGATTTTGCCTTTAAAATCTCCCTCAACACACTCCTTTCTCTTTTTACTATGTTTCGGCTTCAAACTCGATTTTCTGAGCTATAGCAATGAGGAATTGTGGTTTGAACAGCGCAGGGGAGGTTGGTTTATGACCGTTTCTCTGCTATACCCTGCGTTTCATTGATTGGTGCTGTTATGCGTGGTTACATGGCCGTCCTCATTGACTCAGTCGCTCGACTGAGTCATGAGGATGGCCGTATTTGTTGTTTCCTACGCATATCTTCCGCCGCTACACCAGCCAATAGCCATAAACTGCCATAACACCGTGTCAAACCGTACCTGTGTATTGGCCTGCGTGGCGCTTATGGTCTATCGTTTTATTCATTGCTGCAATGTTTGTTGATTATGGCCACCGTCGTACCCTTCATTGCAATGATATCTGATTATTATCATTCGGCTGGTTGCAAATAATATTCCTTGCATTCCTTACGATATGCGCCCAAAGCTTATGGTTTAACTTCATAACCTTTGCATTTTAAATGTTATACCATAGTTTGGTGCTTTTGAAATATATATGCCATAACTTGTTTAAATATCATCCTCTCTCACCATCGTATTTGAATGCTTACGGCCTCCACTATGTATCATTCCATTACCCTTTATAACTATGTTATATGCGCATTTGATTTGTGTATATAAGCATCTCCATATGGCTAAAGTATATTTGGAAAATAACTTTAGCGCTCATATATAAACTTTATAAGCATTTCCACTAACTTATGTTTAATGCTTTTTTACTTATATAACACATACTTACGGCCTCCACTAACTTATGTTTAATGCTCTTCTTTTTTTCTTTTGACTTATATAGCGCATACCTTTTATAACATAGCTTTATAATTTTAAAATGACCATTGGGGTCATGTTTAAAATTATAATCATTCTAATGCTCTGAGTTCATGTGCAGGTGAAAAGAGTTGTCCTAGCTTGATCTTTTTGCGTTTAAGGAAAATACCTAGGGTTATAAAAAGATGTATAGGAAATGAAATGGAATATGAATAGGGAATGTGGGGTATATATTGGGAATGAATATTAATGAATATTTGCAGATACTAACTTCAATTAGATCAAAACTAAAAGTTTCTAAAAAAAAATTGAATTTCAAGCACAAAATGGCTATGAATATACTCCCTTGAATGCTATTTGTACAGGTGGAATGTTGAATGCTGTTTGTACAGGTGGAATGTTGAATGCTGTGGATAGATGAAAAGTAGACTTTTATTACTGCTCCTTGTTCACTATGCTCCATTTCTTGAATTGTTCAGGTCCCTTTTAATAATGTTTTCCTTTCAGGTCCCTCTGTACTGCTTCTGGTATATTGTGTCGGCTTTGATCTGGTTCTGCTGCAACAAGTTTGCTTCAGGTCCCTCTGCAATACTATTTCATCTCAGGTCCCTCTGCAATGCTTCTGGAATGATTTGATCTGCTGCAACTAATGTTTGCTTCAGGTCCCTTCTGTAATGATGTTTCAACTCAGGTCCCTTCAGGTTCTGCTGCAACAAATTTGCTTCAGGTCCAAAGTGATCAACATAATACCTTAGCTGTGGCAGCTAAAAGCTTGCTACAAGACTCTCCCTTGCTGAAAGTTTGACTTGTCCTCAAGTCAATTGTGGAAAGGTCCTGCATTGAAATTGTGTGAGAATAGTAAAACAAGAATATAGAATTCATAGAGTCCAGGTTTCCCTGGTTTTCCCCTATGAATTCGAGTTTGCATGGTGCCAGTTGCCTGGTTTTCATCAGCAAACCAATTTTTTTTATTTTTTTTATATATACTTTTTCTCTTTTTTATGTTTTTTTTTTCTAGATGGAGGTGGGGTGTAATGGAGTAGGGATGTATGAAAAGCTTATGGAAATAGGTTATATTGAAGTCATAATGTAGTAGTAAGTCTGGACTTCAACATGCTTGGTCATGGAGCTTATCATACAGTATGGATGATGAACAATATGAATTCAAATCATGAACAATATGAATTCAATATAAAAGGCTTCTTTGAAGATTGATGTGACTTGACATGGTACTGAACTTGACTGCTTCTTCTAATGATTGTCTTCATGTCTTTTTGCCTTGATCTCGATCATG
Source organism: Pinus tabuliformis (assembly GCA_031772625.1). Classification (NCBI taxonomy): domain Eukaryota; kingdom Viridiplantae; phylum Streptophyta; class Pinopsida; order Pinales; family Pinaceae; genus Pinus; species Pinus tabuliformis. Next base: position 60,380,785 of record CM062816.1, read on the forward strand.
TTGTAGGGTTTGGTGGTGCTGTTGGTCAACATTGAAGAGCAAGCTTCAAGAGTTTGAGTTTCATTGAATGAACTCAACATCAGGTGTATCTTCACTTTTCTTTGACTTGAACATTTGTATTCATATTCTGAAATATGAATTTGATTTGGAAAATTACTTCATCTATGGAGTTCACTCCTTCATTCTTCCTATGACCTGCAAAAACATAGCACTTGCCTGCAATACAACATTAGATGATGGAGGAAGAGAGGTGTAAAGTGTCTCTTCTTCCAATAAACATGTAAATCATTACAAGCATTGCTTAGAAAACAAGTCCAAATATGATATGCAAACAAAATGCATTTATTTACACTTTTGAGGAATGGTGGCCAGCCTAGACCTCCTAGCGGTATTTTGTTTACAAAATATTTGTTTGATATCCGATTAGAGTGATTCCAAAGCCAAGTTGAAGTGAATTCATATGGCTACCTCCTGTATAAACAGGTTTCAAAATGATATAAAATGATATGGTAAAAATTATAAGGAATGCCATGTTTGATAGAGCTTCTTGTTATTTTTTTAACTAGACCAGCAGTCACTATTTGAAGCGTAACTTCTTCGATAAAGATCAGATCAATGTGATTCCACTTGGAGATTAAATTAGATTCATTTTTGTATTTCCAGTAAAACAATTGGTAAAAATTTAGGCTTGAATCACAAAAATGGTGGCAGAGTAACATGCCTGGAGTTTTGATTAAGCATAGGTTTAAAGACTTCAATCACAAAATTTGCGCATATTTCATTTCACCTCCAAATTGGATGATTCCAATTGTGTCTTAAACTAGACTTGAATATATATCTCCTATAAACAGGTTTAAAAGAATTGATATAGTAATTCAAATATGAAATCAATGACCAGAATTGTCCATGCATTTTTCGACGACAAACAGTTTATTTCAAGAATAACTTTTTTTTCATGATGCCTGATTGAAGTGATTCAAATTGATTTTGAAACTAGATTCAAAGGGCTATCTTCCCTATGAATTTCAGATAAAAATGTTTCTATTAGACACTTCAAATATAGGTACTACTACTCTGTTTTCATTTCATTTGAGACCTAGTTTTGATTTTGATCACATTTTTATTTGGATATGATTGAGAACTTCAAAATTTCAAAATTCAATTTAGATTATGTAAAATAAAACCATGATTTCAAAATGATCCTATATGGTTACCCAAAATAGGCTTGGTCTTACTGCATTTGCCATGTAGTCTTTTCAAATGAATATTGACAATGATTTGAAGAAATTGTTTGAAACAAATTTATTATGGAAGTCTTATTGCGAATTTATTCCACTTGTTTATTTATTCTATTCTATCCTTCTCTATTTAGAAAGATAATTCATTCTCTCGAGTATAAGAGAATTTCCAATGCATCCATTTTCGCAACAAGATCATAAGTAAACTCATATCCAAATTTGAAAAATATACTTTAATGGAATTTTGGACATGAAGATTTATTTGATCATTAAGATTTGATGAGAAAGAATGTTGAAAATGGAGTAGTGTTGTGAGCTAATGACTAGTTGAAACCAAGTTTTAAGATGATCTTTGTCTGCTTGGTTCTCATTAATTGTCATAGCACAAAACTTTCTTGTGGTACTTGTTCAAAATCTTGTATGCACAAGGGGTCGTGTGATATACTTGCTAGAAATTCTTCAATTTCTGGCTCTAATGTTTGATCTTCATTGCCTGTGATCCATGATTCATTCACCTCCTCACAAAGATAGCTAGAAGAAAGTTCTAGGTTCTCTTCCCATGGATCATCTTCATGGATGTTTTGTTGCTCTTCTATCCTTTGACATAGAGATTCAACCCTAGTGAGCATTCTAAATTGAGGACAAGGACTTGAAAATAGTTTTGTGGTAGCATACCCTCCTTCTCTAAATGATTTCTTTAACATCATTCTTTAGATCTTGTCTTGCAAATGGATTTTGTAGTTATTTTTTTATTTTATGTTTTTGTTGGGGGGTTTGTTTTGGGAAATCTACTTCTAGGATCTCTATTTCTAAGCATAAAGAAACATAATTAAAGAAATGAAATGTAACTAATGTTTTTGTGTATTTTGGATTTTATCTCTCTATTGACTATGCCGATATTTGCCTCCCCGGCAACGGCGCCAAAATGTTGAGCTAATTTATGTTCCTAAATTAACACAATTATTTACTATCAATCCGGGTTGTTTATTCTTTGAGGCAAATTCACTATTTGTGAAGATCTAATATAACCAAATTTTGAAAGATAAATGATTAAAAACTAAAGAAAATATATCTAATAACTCTAATTCAATTAGCTCAAAAGAGAAAACATTGAAAGGGTCTTGAACTCAAGAAGTCCACTTTCACCTCAGTTATTACTTAATGAATTAGAGATTGTAACCAAAAACTCAAGATGCATAAATTATACATGAAAGAGGCTCTTAACTTAAGAGACACTTAAAGTTTTCCATCATAATTCATTCATCTCAAGATATAAATCTAAATGGAAACAAACTATTTGCATGTAAACAAAAGAGACTAGTTCTGATTCACCATTTCATAGAGGGAATGCCCAACTTGAACACTTGTTTTCCAACTCAATTAGATGATGAATAAACCATTAACAAATGAAATCAATCACTATGAATAACCATAAGGCAATCTGAAATAAGACTTTGAAAAACTAAAGCTACCATCAACCAGATTTGCAATGAAATAAAACTAGTTTAACTTGGAAGTGTACTTAGCTTGGAGTGGGGGCCCTCCACCCTTGCCTTGCACACTTTTGAAGATGATATCAGAAGCTTTATATCAGTCACACATCCATGTATTGAGCAGCAAAAATGAGAGTAACACAAGTCTTCAAATTAAGTCTTCAAACCAAAAATATTACAGCATAAAAGTATCATAAGTCAATGTGTTGAGCCATCAAAGTGTGGCTCTTAAATAAGGAGTTTCATGAAACCAACTGATCTACATTTACTCTAACAATCTTATCTACTCTAAGCCACCTATCCAAGTCGAATCCACTCCTCTCATCCCAAGAAATATGACTAATATCATGGAATCTCAAAACTGCCCTATTTAGATGGGATTTCTGGATGACTAGTCATGATTGACTAGCTCCAAATAGGCATAATAAAGCTCGTTCTGTTGGAACCAAGCATAGGTGGCTTGGTCCTAGTTCCCAAGCTTTTCATTCATGTATCCCATTCGTGCTGAAGTGGCCTGCATCCATATCAACCATGAAGTGATTACGGGAATTTCTGAAATTGCCAAAATTGCACTTAAAATCAAACTTTTATAAAAACTTTAGAAATTGACAAATTAAAGCTAATACCTGATTAGACATCAAATATTCATTAAAATGGAATGGATGGAGTGAAAATGAGGGATAAATAGATGGTTAGGTAAGTTTCTCAAAGCAAAATAAGATCAAAACTGAGGCCCAACATCTCTCCCATGCTTATGATCAAGCATGTCCCCATGCTTGCTTGCTTCTCTTGTACCTTCTGCCCTCTGAAGTGGATGTTGTACCTGTTGCTGTTTCCCTGTTCAAACAATCAAATTCTGATTCCTGCTTTACCTTCAACATTGCTGCTTTAACCTTTTGTTTTTCATATTTAGCTTGCCACATATTTTTGTCCTTTAACCATTTGAATGCCTGTTTGGAAAGCAATTCATTTCTCCTTTTCAACCTGCTTATTTCTTCTTGTAACTTTTCATTTGTTTTCATTAGCTTTGCATTGTCCTTTTTCTGTGCCTTATTCTCTGTTTTTAATTGCTTTCCACAATTTTGCTTATTTCTATCTGATCAGTTAAGTCTTGGATTTTGGCCAAATTAATTTCCTTTTCAAAGTCCTGGGTGGTTTTCATTAATGATTCTCCTGCATCATTATCATATGTGGAATCCCTTTCAAGGGGTTCTTGTGCTATATCCTGTTCTTCTGGTTTTCTAGGAGAATAAGCTTCTACTTCTTTTTCAAGATCAATAGAATTTCTATTCCTAGGAATATGGTAAGTTAATCCTATCGTCCCCTTTGATATGCTGTAGTAATCTAACATGATATAAATGAGCAAGCTCAGAATGGCCATTAAACTCCTGTAGAAATCGTATCATTCCCGACTGATACAGTTTTTCTACAGTTTCTTTTCCCAGCTTTCTACTGTGAAATCTTGGTTATACCCGGTTTGTCATGATTTCTTCCCTTCTGACTCAACTTTAATCTGTTTGACTCTGTCTTCTTTAACCTCTGCTGTCTTTCCTCTGCACAAACTCTGTTTCAATTCCCTGTTTAAGGCAAATAACACCTGAATATCTTCTATCAATACACTGTTCTCTGTTTGTTTTTTAAAATTAAATACACATGCAGCAATAACCATGTTTTCTGGACTCAAATTAACATGTGTTACTGTGTATTTAAACAAAAAAACTTGAAAAATTTTGCTCTCGGCCTCTCAACAGATCTTCAAAACATTCTCTGCCTATTCACAAAAAAATGACTGTGTAATGCAACAAATTGCTCTCGGCCTTTCAACAAATTCTAAAAAAAATGACTGTATAATGTGGCAAATCACTCTCGGCCTTCAACAAATACTCCAGAACATTCTCGGCCTATCCATTTCATCATTTTTTTCACAAAAATATGACTGTGTTTTATATAGCAAATATGCACATGGATTCAATTGACAGAGTTACAAGCCTAGAGGACTAATCACATTCGCTCGGCCTCATCATACTCACTGCTTATAACAATGTCAAAAAAAAATTTATTTATTTATTTTTTTTTTTTTAAAACGCAGACTATAAAACTTTCGGCTTCAAGGCACAACAATGCAAATTTCAATATTCAACTCAGTTCTGCAGTCAACATAGCATGTATGCAGGCACTCCTACGCATTTCAATCCTCTGTATATGGCACAAATACATTAAAATTTCGATACACAGGGCGCATTAAGGCATGAATGCATTTGACTTATTTTGCATATGCACAATCTACAGCATTCCTCTGTTTTTTATTTGACAATCCACCCTTCTCGGCATATACCAATGCGTTCTTGGTTTGGCAGCCCATACACATATAACAATGCTCAACAATCTGATTTAATGCGTTCAACAACACATATGACAACACTCTGTGATTTTAATGCGTCCTCTGTTCTGGTCGAACCACATATTCACATGCATATGACAGAGACTTAGCGCGCAGCAAAATGAAGGTTAAATGCAACAATGGTTGTAACAAGCAGCGCTCATATATAACAACCCTTAACAATCTGTTTCAATGCGTTCAACACCCATATGACAAACACTCCATGATTTATGCGTTCCTCTGTTGGCAGCCAATGACAATTGCGCACAGCAAAAAGGAATATGAAACAATAGTAAACAAGCAGTGCGTACATAAATAACCTTTAACGCTTCCTGCTTCTCCTACTCAAACTAACTCTCCGGGTTTACGGCTTCATATTCCATATTTAACTCAAAATGACTATCGTGTTATGCATGCAATGTTTAAAACTTAAATGCTGAGCGATTGACCACCGTTTCCACACCATAATTTACGCATACAAATCCGTTTAGTCTATCCATACGTGCTGCAAACTTGGAGTTATCCCGTTTTATTGTTACCTGACTGTCACTGGCCGCGTGGGATGCAAACAAACACTTCAAATCCCTCCTTCTTCGGTCAGTCGAACTGGTGGCAAAGCAACAAAATCTGTGAGTTAATGGCGAAAACTCATACCTATCTACAGTCGCCGAGCGAAATAAACTCGAGTCTTACCTTGTTTTGCTTGCAAAACTCGGCTTCCTCTACTCAAACGACTCAGATTTTGCCTTTAAAATCTCCCTCAACACACTCCTTTCTCTTTTTACTATGTTTCGGCTTCAAACTACTTCAAACTTTCTGAGCTATAGCAATGAGGAATTGTGGTTTGAACAGCGCAGGGGAGGTTGGTTTATGACCGTTTCTCTGCTATACCCTGCGTTTCATTGATTGGTGCTGTTATGCGTGGTTACATGGCCGTCCTCATTGACTCAGTCGCTCGACTGAGTCATGAGGATGGCCGTATTTGTTGTTTCCTACGCATATCTTCCGCCGCTACACCGGCCAATAGCCATAAACTGCCATAACACCGTGTCAAACCGTACCTGTGTATTGGCCTGCGTGGCGCTTATGGTCTATCGTTTTATTCATTGCTGCAATGTTTGTTGATTATGGCCACCGTCGTACCCTTCATTGCAATGATATCTGATTATTATCATTCGGCTGGTTGCAAATAATATTCCTTGCATTCCTTACGATATGCGCCCAAAGCTTATGGTTTAACTTCATAACCTTTGCATTTAAATGTTATACCATAGTTTGGTGCTTTTGAAATATATATGCCATAACTTGTTTAAATATCATCCTCTCTCACCATCGTATTTGAATGCTTACGGCCTCCACTATGTATCATTCCATTACCCTTTATAACTATGTTATATGCGCATTTGATTTGTGTATATAAGCATCTCCATATGGCTAAAGTATATTTGGAAAATAACTTTAGCGCTCATATATAAACTTTATAAGCATTTCCACTAACATATGTTTAATGCTTTTTTACTTATATAACACATACTTACGGCCTCCACTAACTTATGTTTAATGCTCTTCTTTTTTTCTTTTGACTTATATAGCGCATACCTTTTATAACATAGCTTTATAATTTTAAAATGACCATTGGGGTCATGTTTAAAATTATAATCATTCTAATGCTCTGAGTTCATGTGCAGGTGAAAAGAGTTGTCCTAGCTTGATCTTTTTTGCGTTTAAGGAAAATACCTAGGGTTATAAAAAGATGTATAGGAAATGAAATGGAATATGAATAGGGAATGTGGGGTATATATTGGGAATGAATATTAATGAATATTTGCAGATACTAACTTCAATTAGATCAAAACTAAAAGTTTCTAAAAAAAAAATGAATTTCAAGCACAAAATGGCTATGAATATACTCCCTTGAATGCTATTTGTACAGGTGGAATGTTGAATGCTGTTTGTACAGGTGGAATGTTGAATGCTGTGGATAGATGAAAAGTAGACTTTTATTACTGCTCCTTTTCACTATGCTCCATTTCTTGAATTGTTCAGTCCCTTTTAATATGTTTTCCTTTCAGGTCCCTCTGTACTTCTTCTGGTATATTGTGTCGGCTTTGATCTGGTTCTGCTGCAACAAGTTTGCTTCAGGTCCCTCTGCAATACTATTTCATCTCCGTCCCTCTGCAATGCTTCTGGAATGATTTGATCTGCTGCAACTAATGTTTGCTTCAGGTCCCTTCTGTAATGATGTTTCAACTCAGGTCCCTTCAGGTTCTGCTGCAACAAATTTGCTTCAGGTCCAAAGTGATCAACATAATACCTTAGCTGTGGCAGCTAAAAGCTTGCTACAAGACTCTCCCTTGTTGAAAGTTTGACTTGTCCTCAAGTCAATTGTGGAAAGGTCCTGCATTAAAATTGTGTGAGAATAGTAAAACAAGAATATAGAATTCAATAGAGTCCAGGTTTCCCTGGTTTTCCCCTATGAATTCGAGTTTGCATGGTGCCAGTTGCCTGGTTTTTCATCAGCAAACAATTTTTTTTTATTTTTTTTATATATCTTTTTCTCTTTTTTTATGTTTTTTTTTCTAGATGGAGGTGGGGTGTAATGGAGTAGGGATGTATGAAAAGCTTATGGAAATAGGTTATATTGAAGTCATAATGTAGTAGTAAGTCTGGACTTCAACATGCTTGGTCATGGAGCTTATCATACAGTATGGATGATGAACAATATGAATTCAAATCATGAACAATATGAATTCATAAAAAAGGCTTCTTTGAAGATTGATGTGACTTGACATGGTACTGAACTTGACTGCTTCTTCTAATGATTGTCTTCATGTCTTTTTGCCTTGATCTCGATCATGTTGTAGGGTTTGGTGGTGGCTGTTTGGTCAACATTGAAGAGCAAGCTTCAAGAGTTTGAGTTTCATTGAATGAACTCAACATCAGGGTGTATCTTCACTTTTCTTTGACTTGAACATTTGTATTCATATTCTGAAATATGAATTTGATTTGGAAAATTACTTCATCTATGGAGTTCACTCCTTCATTCTTCCTATGACCTGCAAAAACATAGCACTTGCCTGCAATACAACATTAGATGATGGAGGAAGAGAGGTGTAAAGTGTCTCTTCTTCCAATAAACATGTAAATCATTACAAGCATTTCTTAGAAAACAAGTCCAAATATGATATGCAAACAAAATGCATTTATTTACACTTTTGAGGAATGGTGGCCAGCCTAGACCTCCTAGCGGTATTTTGTTTACAAAATATTTGTTTTGATATCCGATTAGAGTGATTCCAAAGCCAAGTTGAAGTGAATTCATATGGCTACCTCCTGTATAAACAGGTTTTCAAAATGATATAAAATGATATGGTAAAAAATATAAGGAATGCCATGTTTGATAGAGCTTCTTGTTTTTTTTTAACTAGACCAGCAGTCACTATTTGAAGCGTAACTTCTTCGATAAAGATCAGATCAATGTGATTCCACTTGGAGATTAAATTAGATTCATTTTTGTATTTCCAGTAGAAACAGGTTTTAAAAATTCTTAGGCTTGATATCACAAAATTGGTGATGAACAGGCCTAGAGGCAGAGTTTTGCTATACTGGTTTGAAGACATTCAGTCACTAAATGTGGCATAACTTTTCATTTCACCTCCAAATTGGATGATTCCAATTGTGTCTTAAACTAGACTTGAATATATATCTCCCGCTATAAACAGGTTTTGAAAAGAATATGATTTAGTATTTCAAATATGCCAATGAACAGTCAAGACCTAGAATTGTCACCATGCAGATTTTTCGACAAACAGTTTGTATTTCAAGAATAACTTTTTCATATGATGCCTGATTGAAGTGATTCAATTGATTTTGAAACTAGATTCAAAGGGCTATCTTCCCTATGAATTTCAGATAAAAATGTTTCTATTAGACACTTCAAATATAGGCTGTACTATCTCTGTTTTCAACATTCATTTGAACCTAGTTTTTGATTTTGATCACATTTTTTATTTGTGATATGAATTGAGAACTTCAAAATGGATTTCAAAACTAGATTTCAAGATATAGTAAAAAAAAACCATGATTTCAAAATGATCCTATATGGTTACCCAAAATAGGCTTGGTCTTACTGCATTTTGCCATGTAGTCTTTTCAAATGAATATTGAACAATGATTTGAAGAAATTGTTTGAAACAAATTTATTATGGAAGTCTTATTGCGAATTTATTCCACTTGTTTATTTAATTCTATTCTATCCTATTCTATTTTAGAAAGATAATTCATTCTCTCGAGTATAAGAGAATTTCCAATGCATCCATTTTCGCAACAAGATCATAAGTAAACTCATATCCAAATTTGAAAAAATATACTTTAATGGAATTTTGACATGAAGATTTATTTGATCATTAAGATTTGATGAGAAAGAATGTTGAATAATGGAGTAGTGTTGTGAGCTAATGACTAGTTGAAACCAAGTTTTAAGATTGATCTTGTCTGCTTGGTTCTCATTAATTGTCATAGCACAAAACTCTTCTTGTGGTACTTGTTCAAAATCTTGTATGCACAAGGGGTCGTGTGATATACTTGTTAGAAATTCTTCAATTTCTGGCTCTAATGTTTGATCTTCATTGCCTGTGATCCATGATTCATTCACCTCCTCACAAAGAAGCTAGAAGAAAGTTCTAGGTTCTCTTCCCGTGGATCATCTTCATGGATGTTTTGTTGCTCTTCTATCCTTTGAATAAAGATTCAACCCTAGTGAGCATTCTAAATTTGAGACAAGGACTTGAAAATAGTTTTGTGGTAGCATACCCTCCTTCTCTAAATGATTTCTTTAACATCATTCTTT